>QODF01000006.1:511678-688159 GCA_024372805.1 Oostethus manadensis
AATCCTGCTGTGCCCGCAAGGTCCCCCTGCTCAAGAAAGTCCATCTACAGGCCCGTTTGAAGTTTGCCACTGAACATCTGACTGATTCAGAATAAGACTGGGTGAAAGTGTTGTGGTCAGATGAGACCAAAATTGAGCTCTTTGGCATCAACTCAACTCGCCGTGTGTGGAGGAGGAGGAATGCTGCCTATGACTCCAAAAACACCATCCCCACCGTCAAATATGGAGGTGGAAACATTATGCTTTGGGGGTGTTTTTCTACCAAGGGGATTGGACAATTGCACCGCATCAAAGGGAGGATGGATGGGGACATGTACAGTCAAGTGTTGGGTGAGATGGGTCGTGGTTGGGTATTCCAGCATGACAATGATCCAAAACACACAGTCAAGGCAACAAAAGATTGGCTCAAGAAGAAGCATACTAAGGTCTTGGAGTGGCCTAGTCAGTCTTCAGACCTGAATCCTATAGAAAATCTGTGGAGGGAGCTAAAGGTTCGAGTTGCCAAACATCAGCCAAGAAACATTAATGACTTGGAGAGGATCTGCAAAGAGGAGTGGGCCAAAATCCCCCCTGAGATGTGTGCAAACCTTGTGGCCAACTACAAGAAACGGCTGATCGCTGTGATTGCCAACAAAGGTTTGGCCACCAAGTACTGCAGCACGTTTTTCAAAGGGATCAAATACTTATTTCCTTCATGGAAATGCAAATTAATTTATAACTCTTTTTGAAACGCATTTTTCTGGATTTTTTTTGTCATTGTTGTCTCTCAGTGTTCAAATAAACCTACCATTGAGATTGTAGACTGATCATTTCTTTGTTGGTGGGCAAACTTACAATATCAGCTGGGTTTCAAATGGTTTTTTTCCCTCACTGTATGTGTGCGTGTGTGTGTGTGTGTGTGTATACATATATATATATTTTCACGCATTATGATATGTAATATTGGAACCTGAGATCTGGGAAATTAAAGATAGATTGAGGGATGGTTTCTCCAGTGCAAAGTTATGACATTTTAAAATATTTTTAAATTTTGATTTCAATTTGTCTTTTGACAGGAAGAAATTGAAGGTCTTATCAGAGATAACGAGGACCTGAAAACCAAAAATCACAGTCTAGAGCAACAATTGAGAACAGCTTTGGATCCTTGCAGTATTAACTCTGTGCAAGCAGATGACAGAAGAGTGGATTCGTCCGTCATGGAGGAATGGGCAAACAAGCTACAAATGGCCAAAGATGTTTGTGATAAAGTAAAACAGGACCTGGACAAGCTTAAGGAGGCATGCACCATTTTAATATTGTACTTTGATAGACTCTTTTTATGGTCATTTAATCACTTCCCTTGTTAAATGAATACTCCTGGCAAATGTGTTACTATTGTCATCCTCAGGCAAATAAAGCCTTAAGATCTCAGAATGTTGACCTGGTGCAAGAGAATACAAGACTGAAAGCCGAGGTGGTCAGCAGATCTCCACAAAAGTAAGTGCAGTATTTTATATATTGTTGGTTGTTGAAAATGTATTTAGTTTGCTTAGAACTGATGCATGTCTGTTTAAATCTGGCCTGTGCAACATTCAGAATTCAATTCAATGGATTAATTTGAATAGAAACCACCCCACAGGATGTTGAATTGAATTTGAATTAGAGGAAGTGAAATTTAATTCAATGCAATTCAGTGAAATTCATTCTCATCACATATCAGCGAGAATTACATGCATTGCTCTTACAAATGGAAGTACAGACACTTATGTTATGTATACCTCCTAATGTTGGAAAGTTTAGCAATGTATCTTCATTTCAAGGTGATGAAATAAAACAATGTTTTGGTAACAGCAGTAATCATTTATTTAAGTTTTTGCTTCTAATAGTCAGTTTCTCAAATGTTTTGTCATTGGGGCAGCACCGTTCCTGGCTAAATATGTTGCCTGTGCACTAAAGATCCTCTCCACAGGGGCAGAGAATGCTGGTATGGCCACATATTTGAAAAGTCATTTTAAAGACTTGGATAAAGCAAGGTATTGGGCTCTAATTTCGTAGATCAGGCGCAGGTCAGTCGCATCTTTGCTTTTACCTCGCCAATTGTCGTGTTTTAGGCACATTTTGCAATTTCATGCCAGGCGCAGCTTGGCGTAAGTACTCGTCTGTCCCTCCTACTGGCGCAAGTGGCAAAGACGGAAGAAAGAAGGCGTGACTGGGTTTAACAGCCGGGTCAAATCTTCAGTAACCAAATGAGCTCCTCTCCTCACCTTTAAATGCGCCGCTGGTGAAACGAATTGCAAGTTTCATTTAATATGGATGAAGACAGCGGTAGACGGGCAAACTTCTCCCAGATGGAAATTGATGTTTTGGTCGAAGCTCACAGTGGCCGAATATATGGTCACGCGAGCAGACCTCTCCAAGCTGATGATGCAAAAGTGGCCTGGGAGGAGAATACAAGTATCGTAAATCAGGTTTGCCCTGATGTACTGAGATCCATTGCCCGGTGTAAAAAAACAGTTCAATGATGTCAGAAGAAGGCCAAAACAAAACCTATCAGAACACCGGAGGCACACGGTGACCACCGGTAAGGTAAGCAATTTTCCCCACCAATAGACACTTGTATTTAGTAACCTATATTTGTTATATGACTATGTAATATAATATGTATATGTAATATGAATAAACTAAAACTATGCATAATGGGAATGAAATCCAAAGCAACTGTGGGTAAAAGACGCATTGCCAAGCTGGTGGTCTGGTCCTTGTCACTTGTGTTTGCATGTGAGATAAACTTGTATTTCCCAATTCATTATCATTTTTGCAGTTCTTGGTTACACAGTCAAAGATGTCAATACGTTTGATTAACAGTTTATTTACAATTTACTACATCCATATCAGATCCACTGACCACCGATGAGGTGGTGGAGATGGCGCAACAGAGGCAGACGGGACATTCAATATAGATCAAAATGTATGTGCTGATTCAGATAGTTACTTCAAACTTTGGATGTTGTGATTAATAAATACATTCAAAAGTCCCTGACATTGTGTAAACCGACCTGTGAGGTTTTGTTGACACGTGTGCACTGTGCGCCAGTCAGCCAAATTACCACTAGACCGGCTGCGCTTCGCCTTCCAATGAGAGGAGACCAGGTTGGAGCCGACAAGCTTTCAGCATACCTTCGGTGAAGCCTTTTGGCACAAAATTGTCACTGCGCCAGGCTGAATCAGTCGGCACGTCCCCTGGCTGTGCCGTCACACCCATTGCGGCGAGGCTCGGTCTACAAATTACCAAATTGGCTGCGCACTGTTGTGTTGCGCCAGACAAATTTCCACTGCAGCGCCTGTGCCAAGCTGAACAACCCATATAATTAGAGCCCATTATGGGAAATGAAGTGCTATTCTATCCTCTTATCCAACAATTTCAAAGTTTTTACAACTATCTGACTAGGTTTTCAGTGTTAATTTGGGATTAAAAAAAAACCAACTACTACATTTAACTATTGTGCACATAAAATCCACACAATCATATTTTTTATAAATTCAATGTAATATCTGTCAATATCGGTGGTGTTTTTGGTCTTCTTTCATGAAAACCAGCACAGCCCTAAAAGTGCCAAAGTTTCCACATTGCTGAATTTGCTGCTAATATGATATACAGTGGTGTGAAAAACTATTTGCCCCCTTCCTCATGTCACACTTAAATGTTTCTGCTCATAAAAAATTGTTAACTATTAGTCAAGGATAACATAATTAAACACAAAATGATGACTGCCAAGACTTTTGGGAAAATATCTTGTGGACTGACGAGACAAAAGTTGAACTTTTTGGAAGGTGCGTGTCCCGTTACATCTGGTGTAAAAGTAACACAACATTTCATAAAAAGAACATCATACCAACAGTAAAATATGGGGGTGGTAGACTGATGGTCTGGGGTTGTTTTGCTGCTTCAGGCCCTGGAAGGCTTGCTGTGATAGATGGAACCATGAATTCCTCTGTCTACCAAAAAATCCTGAAGGAGAATGTTCGCCAACTCAAGCTAAAGCGATCTTGGGTGCTGCAGCAGAACAATGACCCAAAACACACCAGCAAATCCACCTCTGAATGGCCGAGGAAAAATAAAATGAAGACTTTGGAGTGGCCTAGTCAAAGTCCTGACCTGAATCCCATTGAGATGCTCTGGCATGACCTTAAGAAGGCGGTTTATGCTAGAAAACCCTCAAATAAAGCTGAATTACAACAATTCTGCAAAGATGAGTGGGCCAAAATTCCTCCAGAGCGCTGTAAAAGACTTGTTGCAAGTTATCGCAAACGTTTGATTGCAGTTATTGCTGCTAAGGGTTGCACAACCAGTTATTAGGTGCAGGGGCAATTACTTTTCCACACAGGGGTATGTGGGTTTGGATTTTTTTCTCCCTAAATAATAAAAACATTCATTTAAAAACTGCATTTTGTGTTTACTTGTGTTATCTTTGACTAATATTAAAATGTGTTTGATGATCAGAAACATTTTCTGTGAAAATGAATACAAAGTCAGAAAGGGGGCAAATAGTTTTTCACACCACTGTATACTTTACACCAGGAGATGGGGGACATCTACTTCAATGGGAGCAACATTTAAATTACAGCTTTATAGACTTTGCGTGTGCCAGCGAGTGCACTCGAAATAACAGTCCAGTCCACATACTTGAGCCGATGCTTTGTTTAAGTGTGTTCGGGGTGGCAGGACGTGGTGTGTTGTCAAAACACAGCTAGTGGTGAGCGGGGTAACACATAGATATAAATATGTAGGCGCTGCTTCGAGCAATGAGTTCTACGTTGCCGCCATATTGGATGTGGCTAAAGTCAGAGTGGAGAAGATGCCTCGTTTATGTGCTTTATGGAAGTATATGACTCGTTTTACTAGCCAAACCAAATCCCATGGAATGACCTTTCACTGGTAAGACTGAGCAATTACCTTTTGACAGTATTTGGCCCATGGGCAGTATGATTTGACCGTTATAACATTGTTTTGAAAGCCTAGTTAGCCAGCATTGTGGATAACACTGTATACATGCGCATAATTCATTCAATCATCATATGTTGACAAGGTAGAGGGAATAAAAAATTGCGGAAATAATGGCAGGCAAACGCGGTAGTATTCGTGGGAGACTCCTCGGCAGAAAATGCACTGCTGTCGGATTCACCAATCTTGTGGAGTTCCTCAAGCCATGCTTTTCCATGCTCAATCACAAGTATTCCTCAGATGTTTGCTTATGTGAATTGTACAGTGTTGTTTACAGCCACTTTGAGAAGCTAATTGCTGCTGCTGTATCCATTGGCTTCCCAACAGATATGTGTTAATTCCATTGGTATTGGACATCCTTAACTATGAAGCTTCACTGTTACACCTTAAGTATCCACCATTAATTTATTTGAATTTGAAATGTACTTCCTGCAATCTAATTTGTATTGTAATTTTGCTTCCTGTTTGCAACCACAATTCAAATTAAAAAGTTGAATTGGAATTCAGAGGTCATTCTCAATTCAATTCTGAATTTTGTACAGCCCTGGTGTAAACACCTGGTTGTTCAGTGAAAGTTAAAGTTCTTCATGACTATTTGACATGTCTATTTTGCCTATACAGTCTTCCCTCGCTACGATGCGTTTGGAAAAGTTTTTCAAAAATTAACTGATAAATGATCACTGTTTCATGGTTGACTAAGGCCTATTATTACTCAAAAATATTGAAAGTCAAGATATATGAAGTAGTCTGTTCATTCTGTGTCAATACTTTTTACAGTGATAAGACATTTCTTTATATTACACTACCTGAACTTGCAGCAATGGGTCCTTGAACTCCAACATGACATAGTAAGAAAAGTTTCCTTCTATTTTGTAAACTATTCCTAAAAGAATTGAGGCAGTTATATCTGCAAAAGGTAGCCATCATTTCTTCTATTTTCACTTCCTGTAGTTCAGGTGCCAGATGTCCCAATACTTTGATAACATGTATATCAGCAGTCCCCATCTACAAAGTCAGAATTGGTTTGGTAATTATGATATAACACCAGAGAAATTGACATAAAATAAGAAACAAACATTTGGAACAGTTGGAGTCAGTGGCGTTTTTAATTTGAAAATGACATGATTCATCAACAAACCTCTCTTTCAGGTCTGATGTCTAATAAATCAACTTATAAGGTAACCTTAGCTTAAATGAGTTAACTTAAAAATCTATGATGAGCTTCTTTACTGAAGGGGTAACGCAGCTTAATAGGAAAGATTAACAACATGAATTACAGCTGCATTACATAACAGGTGAAGCCTTCAGATACACTCAGTATGTGAATTATAGCTATGAAATGAGGCCATGATGTCTACAATGTTTTTGCCACACAAGTAGTTTAATGCTCCTAGTGAGCCGGTTGTATAGTAGGTTTAATTAGGTGTGGCCAGTAGTTTGTTATACCACTGATGTCTAATATTTCATATGTAGATTGTTGTGGATTTTTATTTATTTATGGAAACTGAGTGGGTATGCAGCACTAACCTGTCATGGTCTAGCCCTCTGCGTACATTAATTTGTTCCACTTTACAAATGAACCAAGTCCAGATGTACACATGTCAAGATGCTGATTCCCAAACAAGGGAGTCTTGGGATAACATGTTTTTGAGTGGATGTGGTGAGTAAATGCATAAGATTTAGATAAAAATATGATAATTATTAAATATTAATGTAGGGTTTTTGCAAAAGAAATGTGCTCTAACAGCTTTAAATAACTTGACCACGTGTGGCCTACCTCCTTGAAATTGTTTACAGTTTTTAATTTGATTTACTGTCACAGTAATGTATTTGTGTGAAATGTGTTTTTCTCACATTGGACATTTTAAAACGCATCATGGTCCATCCCCAGGTTTGGCCGCTACACCGTTGCTGCCTTGGAAGCAAAAATTCAGCAGTATCAGCGAGATGTCGATCAACTGAAGAAGGCATTGGAACGCAGTGACCAGTACATTGAAGACCTGGAGAGTCGAGTCAGGACATCTGAAAAGAGATGTGCAGAAATGCAGGAGTCACGTAAAAAGACCAAGCCCGGACCAGACTCTCTCAGCCAGCAACAAAAGATCAACATGATGATGAGAAGCCTGAGTGATAACGAAAGAGACTCCATCTGTAGCAATCCTGAGGGAGATGGTCTGGCGTTTTCTCGAAGTCACAGTTTGATGTTCTCTTCCTCTGTGGATCACAAGGACTCTCCCAAAAATCTCAGTGGCCTCCCCAATAAATCCGAGGACTTGGATGGCACCTCCTCAGACTTCTTGCCTTCTACTCCCTCCTCAGCCTTCCGCTCCCTGACACTGAGGAGCCCCGGTGTACGTGAGAAGAAAGTTGCGTTTAAATCTGTGGCTCACCTCAGGAGGCTTGATTTTGATGACTTTCCAAGTCCAGTGAAAAACACTGCAGGGAACCAGTTCACAGACAGGGACAAGTTTGCCAAAGGTTTGCCGACTAATACAGAGACGGAATTGATAAAGCCTGTTTTTTGGGGGACTTGGAAGTGCTCAAATTCAAATGACACATCATCTCCGGGTCCAAGCACAGAAAGCTTTTTTTCTGATTCCATGTCCGTAAATATTAGTGCTGATGAGCCTGACAGTTTCCAGAAGTCCAGTGAAGCCTCCATGGATGCAGCTTATCTGGACAAAATCTCAGAGTTGGACTCTATGATGCTAGATGGTGAAAGCTGCAGTAGCCGTGGTTCTCATGTCTCCTTGGCACCTTCCCCTGCCGCTTACTTGGACCACACTCTGGTCCCAGAAACACAACCATGCCTCAGCGTCATAACACAGTGCGCCACAGTGAATAACAGTGAGGCTCCTGGAGGCTGTGCGGGAGATTGTCCTCGATCCCTGGCCTCAGATGTGGAGGAGCGCAGTATGCCTGGCCGTGTGGAACGCATAGCAGCATCTCACAATGAAGAACTCTCTTTTGATTTGCTATTTGATGCTCTGGAGGATACTAAGGCCTGCCCCTCGGGTTCTGTTAGTCCAGCAGACCCATGCCCGGATCACGGCACCTCCACGCCTTCCGGTAAACCTGTGAGCACATCAAGAGACAGACACACACTTAACACTGGCCAACCAACTAAAAGAAAGTCGCACAGTCCCTTTAACACAAGCAGCCCCACTAAGCTTTCAAAGCTCATGTGAATGTTTTAAAAATACAAAAAATACAATCGGTCCTCTGCACTGAAATATGATGCTTCCAGATAAGATTCTACTTTTTTGAAGTTGCATTGTCATCTATTGTTGATTTTCGTATCAACCCTCTAGGGGTTAAAGTGGACATGTTAAGTATTACGTAAAAAAAAAAATTCTCAGTTGTAGGACATATTGTTACTGTTTTGTGTCGCACTGCCTCTATTCTGTAGCTACATTTACTGTCCAACTTTCTTGTGTGTGTGCTAGAAGCTGTTAAATACACAAACTGATGGCCTACTGAAAAATATAATGTAGTGTGTTGATGAATTAAAATGATCTTGCAAAAAGAACATATGGAGCAATTTTATTGATTTAGTTTCTCAGACCAGCTAGTTTAAGTTTAACTGTTTTACTTTTAGTCTAATTCAGAATGGTTTGTGTTTTTTTTGTATTTGTAATTAATATATTACTGCATCACAATAACCCCTTTCCAGTCATTAATTTGCTGTCATGTAATGCAGAAAAGTGGCTACTCACCCTGCTGAAAGCTTGATGTATCCTATCATGACAGACATTAACCTCACTCAGGCACCCAACAGTAATTCAATTGTAGCAGAAAGAGCCTTATTTATTATGCAAATTTAATGATGTCACGTGTATTTCACGTGCTGCTAATCGCTGGCATGAAATTTTAATTGGACAGCCATTGTGGTTTAAATAAATGAAGTGTTAATTCATTGGGATTCATTAATTTAGGTAAAGACTATGTGTACAAGGTTACACTGGAGTATTAAATCAATTTGTTTAGTGCTCAACTGCAGATGATGAAGATTAAGACTTTTCATTCCGACTTGGGTTGTAAACACTCCTGTTTTACATATAAAGATGTGTTATGAAGTTTAAGAGTTTGTTTGTTGAATTATAAAATGTTACATTTTACACTCAGTGGCCACAGTTATACCGGTTATCTGCTGAGGTTAGACATGTAATAGTTGACGTTTTGTTCCCTCTAATAGCTTACGTGCAAAGGGAAACAAACACCTTTCAGAATGATGCTTTGCTGATTCTGCAACACTGCAGCCACAATACCCAACATCTGCATTATATTTCAAATACAACAAAATGATCAACGTATTGTAGATTTAGTTGTGATGTTTGGTGATTTTATGCATGATATGGCAGTTCATCTAGTGTGGTTTAAGTATTTACTTCAAGTATGACATTAAACTTCTGAACTAATTGTCAAGTTGTAGGTGTATGTATTTGACTTTGCACAATGATTGTACAATCTCCTCTCACGCCAGGAAACAAATTTCTGCTGGCTCAAGACACGGAGCGCCCACTGAAATAACCCCTCCTGTTCACAATCTACCGTAAAGAACCAGAAGGGCAGTTTCTTGGCTGCATGGATGGAGTGGCATAAGCCCTTGAAAACCGCAGACGTCTAGTCTTCTGACGTTAGTGCCTTTGCCCTGAGAGAAGTTTTTTTTTTTTTTTTTTAAATCTGTCAGCCTGCTCACTACTCTACCACTTTATGTCTCGCGAGAGCAGCCTGGCGGGGCTTGACGAGATCTGAGGCGCTCAGGTGTAAGAGGCTCTCTCATCCCAGCAGTGGGAAACAGTAGACAGATAAGTGCGTGTGGGAGACTGCAGGCATCTCTGTGATCTCCGGGCTCAATAAGGCTCGACTCGGCGCACACAACATTGCGCACTCGGCTGCATCACAAGCGGATAGACAAAAGGATCACTGGCTCTGTCTAGGACTGCCTTTTTCGGCTCTTTTGGCCTTTTTCAGCTTTGCCCTTTCTCTCCGCGCACTTTAATTGGAGGCGCTCGCCAGGATGATGTCCATGAACAGCAAACAGGCGCACTTCGCCATGCATCCCTCCCTACCGGAGCACAAGTACACCACCCTTCATTCTAGCTCGGAGGCGATACGGCGAGCCTGTCTACAAACTCCACAGGTAAAACAACATTTGTCCTTAAAACTTGCGCCGGTTACGAGTTTCGGACTGTGGTTGCACTCACACCACCGTGCGTAATGCCAAGGCTCGTTTGCCAAAATGCGCTCTGAATATTCCAGTGCAATCTTTTTGCAACATGTAAATGCAGACCACTGCCTTCGTATGAATGCGGGAGACTTTCTAGTTCTAAAGGAATAAACTAACTGGGTTATGTGCCACAAACCCCCCCCCTCTCCCACAGACAGATGCATGTATTCATGATTATTTCCTCTCCTTGTCTCTACCATTCCCCCCCTTCATGTTCATCTTTTGCTTTCTGCAGCTGCAAAGCAACATTTTCGCCAGTTTGGATGAGACGCTCCTGGCCCGCGCCGAGGCTCTGGCTGCCGTGGACATCGCCGTGTCCCAGGGCAAGACGCACCCGTTCAAGCCCGACGCCACCTACCACACGATGAGCACCGTGCCGTGCTCGTCGTCTTCCACGGTGCCACTGGCTCATCACCACCACCATCACCATCACCACCACCACCAGAACCTGGAACCCCCGGATTTAATGGACCATATCAGCTCACCCTCTCTCACCCTCATGTCCGGTGCGCACGACGGCGCCGGCGGTGGAGGTGGCGGGGGAGGTGGAGGCGGCGGAGGACTTATTTCTTCTTCCTCCGCACACGCACACGCACACGCACACTCGCACATGCACGGATTGAGTCACCTCTCGCACCAGGCGGCCATGACCATGAACTCGCCTCTCACCCACCACGGCCTCTTACCGGGCCATCACGGTGGGAGCCAGGCTGGCCCCGGGCTGACGAGCAGCGGGCTGCCGTCCATCAATGACTCGGACACAGACCCCAGGGAGCTGGAGGCCTTCGCGGAGCGCTTCAAGCAGCGGAGGATCAAGCTGGGGGTGACCCAGGCGGACGTGGGTGGCGCGCTGGCTAATCTCAAAATCCCCGGCGTGGGATCACTGAGCCAAAGTACAATTTGTCGATTCGAGTCGTTGACACTGTCCCACAACAACATGATCGCCCTCAAACCCATCCTCCAAGCCTGGCTGGAGGAGGCCGAGGGCGCCCAAAGGGAGAAAATGAGCAAACCGGACATTTTCAACGGAGGGGAAAAGAAACGCAAGAGGACCTCAATTGCGGCCCCGGAGAAGAGGTCCTTGGAGGCGTACTTTGCCGTCCAGCCTCGGCCCTCCTCGGAGAAAATAGCAGCCATCGCCGAGAAGTTGGACTTGAAAAAGAACGTGGTGCGAGTGTGGTTTTGCAACCAAAGACAGAAGCAGAAGAGGTTGAAATTTTCCGCCGCCCACTGATGGAGGGAAAGAAAGACCAGAAAAGTTGTGACTGAATTTGGGGACCAATGGACCGTTAAACACACGCACACACACACGCACGCACGCACGCACCCACCCTTTTCAGTCTTCACGTCGGTGCGCATCGGGCTTCGGACAGCCATTCTG
Source organism: Oostethus manadensis (assembly GCA_024372805.1). Lineage (NCBI taxonomy): Eukaryota > Metazoa > Chordata > Actinopteri > Syngnathiformes > Syngnathidae > Oostethus > Oostethus manadensis. The sequence goes on from QODF01000006.1 coordinate 523,271, forward strand.
TAGGAGGCGTCACACACACACACACACACACACACACCGGGAGTCTTTTCCACGTTATCGGTGACTGTGAAGTATGCAAATATCAGATGACACACTCCCTTCCTAACGTTTAGCGACGTTGCCTTTTTAAAAAAGACACGGAAAGAGGAACATTTGCTTGAGGTCATTTCTCCTAACAGGCCTATTATTTGAACTATAGCCATTTACAAATTACCTCATTGATTGTCGTACTGTGTTTTTGCGTTGACTCCTGTCGTTGTTGCTATAGAATACTCCACACGACTCTTTATCCATTCATGAGTGTATTTGTCATTTGGAAGGCTGCTATAAAGGAACATTTCGTTGCAAAAAGGGAAAATGTAGGCCTGCACGAGTATTCAAATTCACAGGCAGTGTTTTATTCTCTATACAGGCTCTCACGTCTATAGCTATATTGATTTCAATTTGCACAAAAAGACCCTTTATTGATAAGTTATGTCCACGTGGTTTTGTATATACAAACATCACTTTATCACAATATTCCAGTTGTGGTAGAATAAAAAACGACGGGGTCCATGCATGGACACCGTTAGGATCACACATCAAGGGTAAAAAAAAACCAACCAGAGAGCACGAAAAGCCTTGTCTGCTGATGAAAACAACCCCGATATGTGTTTTCTGTGTTTAGTTTGCAGTGCAAACACTCTATGCATTGGAGGAGGAATGATTCTAATTGTTGTTTGGTACAGTAGAGCCGTCTACTGCTAGAACTCGCCTTGTGAATGGTGTAAGTCACTGTTAACTGCCCGTTTCCACATTAAGATCACCACGTTGTTTGTCGTGTTAAATGTGAAGGAAAACCTTGTAAGTAAGTATTTTTTACTTTGTGCACACGTATGTTTACAAAGCTGCGGCGACGTGTCTGTCATGGAAATGTCTCTTCGAGTCCTCTCCTCACCACTCCCCTCTTTCATTCATTCTTTAAGTGGTATTATTCATTCTGTACGCCAAATTCAAAGGAGGGTTGGGTCCCAGCGATCTCCTAATACATTGAAAACATTAAATAAAATGAGAACTTTGCCTTTCTGAAATGAATTTTTGTGTTAAATGTTACGTTAAACGACTTATGACTGATTTAGATGAAGCATTATAACATGTTTGTAATTGAAATATGTAATTAACACTGTTTTTTAGTGACTTATATTCAGATTGAGGAACATTTTAAAATGTCATATTTGGCTTTAATGTTAAATTTGAATTCTACTCCGGATGAAATATGTCCGAAAATTTTCCCTTTAAAATTTAGTAGCAAATCATTTCACATTTTGCATTTTCTCCCATAATGCATTTTGTTACTTGGAAGCTGGAAACAAAATGTTTCCTCCTGCATTTTACACAGCTGAAGAGACTTCTCTTCACACGCTAGAGAAGATATCAAACATGCATACCCAAAAATATTTTCAGGTACCTGTCTGCCAGTAAATCTTTCTACCAACTTTTAGTTGCATTTATTAAAACACTGGTGAAAATCGTCCATCGTGCAATTTTAAAAGCAATGTAACGCTTGTAGATGCAGATTTGTAGAAAGCAATGGACTTTTCAAGAGAGGCAACCGGATGAGAGAAGCCACCCGAACATATAGAATATATGCCTTCTTTGAGGTAATGCTACTTTCTTTCATTTTGCAGAATTAAGTGCATGTGCATTATTTATTATACCATGACGTTCGTACAACATACTTCATTCATCTCGCAAAGCATAATGCTACATAAATTATCACATAGAAATGTGTTTGCTTTAGAAACTAAATGGTAAAAATCCGTGCCTAATTTGCATATTGTTTGTATCACTGCAGCCACATGGCAATAATGCCAGAACCACGAACAGCACCGTCGGTGGACTGAGAGGAGTGATGCATTATTGAAAACCTATATCAAACAGCTCTGGGCTGCTGTCTCTCTGCACAGGGGCTCTGGATGAAGTCGGAGTGTCTGCCTGCACAATAGCCTCTAATATGTTAATGGCCGTAGGGGATGCCTGAGGTTCCGTCCCCAGCTGGCTCGCCTACCATATGTCAGCCTGTTACGACAGAGGCCTCTATTAATCAGAGGCATATTTCATCAGTAACGTCACCGATATCATAACCCTTAAAGCTCCATCTATAATGGGCCGAGGTGTGGGCCTCCAGCATGGGCCTATACGCGTGTCAGTCAATGTTGGATGACGACCAAAAACATGTACGCGTGTAAAAAAGTAAAACATAATAATGTATAGGCCTACATGTCTTTAATCTGGGTTGTTTGGATTTATCATGATTATCATTATGATATTTCGGAGTTTTCCTTCCGCCCACTCCTCCCTCTCATAACTGTATTACCTTCAGGCCATTAGTCTGGGCAGTAATTAATCTATACTGTGGATGTAAATAAGAGGAAATTGGATTCCTGACCGATGAGATGTGAGCTTCCCTGACACCACGTCGCCAAGCCGAATAATGATTTCGCTCCACGATATGGCAACGCAGCGCAGCTCAGATTTACGAGCGCATGACTTGTTCCAGGCAGGTGAGCGGAAGCCAGTGGGCCCATGAGCTAATCGCAGCTGTTAGGCGGCCATGTTAAGATGGAGTGCATCGTTACAACTGCGCTCTGAGGTCAAATAAATACGGGAGAGCTCGTGCCATGCGTTCCCTCTGCATTCCTTGTTTCTGACACTGTTCATAAGAAAATAAGTGCAGCGCTCATCCAGGGTCCGGTTGAGCCAGCGATGCGCAAGGAGGCTGGCCTTGGGACGGAAATGTCAAACCGGGGTGTGTGGAGGGGGCAGATCCCCCAGATCTACACTCATTTCCCATTATATTTGCCCAGTAATCCGCGGCGGCAGCCATGCATCGCCCGGGACTGCTTTGAGAAGGATGCTGTTGACACAGGGGTATATTTCAATCACAGAGGGTTCAAAGTCAGACGAACAACTTATTTGTCTAATAAATCCGCCATTTAGTAAGAAAAATATTTGATCTTGGGGGGGGCTGACCTGTTGTCATGTAGCCACTGATGTTTCGAGGATATGCAGGGGTGCTGTGCATATAAAAACAGCACACCTTTCATTCGCGTTTGGATGGAGCCCAGAGTGCCAACACACAGAGTTTAGCATTTGTTATGGAGGGCACGTACAAAAAAAAAAATTGACATCGAAATATTTCCCTTTCACACATCCTCAAAACAGCCTTCATTTGGTACCCCTTGAAAATCTCGGGGTGCAATACAATCCAAAGCTGTTACACATTGTGAAATGAACACCACCATGACAGTGTGTACAAGCAGGCATGTCTTATTTGTTTCATCTACTTCGAAAGCACCCGACTATTGTTAGTATTTCGATGCATCCAATTAATTGTTAATGTAATTACTGACAACTTTCACTCACCCTCTCAACCCTCTCTTTAACGATGCCCTCGTTTGTTGACTATTTGGCATTGTGCGCACAACGTAACAAACGGGAGGGAATAATCCATAATAAAAATGTCATATAAGGTTTAATTAGAATAAAGTCGTCCGGCTGCCTCCGTGGCATTCACATTCGAATGTCGCATAGAAAACTCTGCACGCATGCAGAAGCGGGACTAAACATGATCAACAGCAAGAAACCAAGAAAGCAACGTTTTCCCAGCAGTTGCGTTAGGACATTGTTGTGATAGGTGAGTGGGTAGGGGCTCGTGGCTGCGTGGAAAGAGCAGTCACTGGGAAGCCTAACACAAATACAACATCTGGACAGCTTGACCTGTTGCCATACTTGGTTCGGGTGAATACAAGTTCGCTCCGTATCTTTATGTTTTGGTTTAAACCGTGGTTGAAGTCGTTTGACCTTTAAAACTTCTATCCGAGGTAGTTTTGGCAATGCTAACAGTATCTCCTGCACGTGCGCAGTCGCAAGTTACAGGACGTTTGGCTATATTTTATGTGTTTTGATATTCAGTGTTACAAATTGTGAAATTGTTTTATTTTTCTACCTAAATGTCACCTCGTATAGGCTGTAACTCACCACCTGTATGACATTTGTTTCGCAGCTCATGCCTCTCAAGTGCTGCCATTGCCCCGGGCGAAGTGCACTTTGAACCCGAGCGTTGTCGCCATTTCCCTGTCTTCATTGCACCTGCACGTGCAAGGGCACGAGACCAGAGCGCAGACACGTGATACATTGTACCCTTCAAGAAATAAGACGTACTCCGAGTGCCTTGTTTTTTCCCATTTGCGAGCATGTCAAATGCAACACGTGAAGCCCAGTTTAGGTTTAGGACACTCAAATAAGACACAATAACAAGGCCTGCTTAGTTGGTCGCTGACCATGGTCCTGATCAACAAACTAGTTACAGTTGTTCATTCATTCATTTTCTATGCCGCTTATCCTCATTAGGGTCGCGGGTATGCTGGAGCCTATCCCAGCTGACTTTGGGCGGGAGGCGGGGTACACCCTGGACTGGTCGCCAGTCAATCGCAGGGCACATATAGACAAACACTCACATTCATACCGATGGACAATTTAGAGTCGCCAATTAACCTAACATGCATACTTTTGGAATGTGGGAGGAAACCGGAGTACCCGGAGAAAACCCACACACGCACGGGGAGAACATGCAAACTCCACACAGAGATGCCCAACGGAGATTCGAACCCTGAACCTCCTGACTGTGAGGCCAACGTGCTACCCACTCAGCCACCGTGCGGCCCCAATTTACAAATTCTAACGATAAAAGTCTAAAAGTTCGACCCCATAATTTGGTTTTATTCAAATAAACCACAATAATCAATTATCAATTAACTACAACAATTAACCACAACAACATTGACAAACACGAATGGCTGTAAAATTTGAGTAAGATGGGTTGACAATCCACTATGGCACTTTGGCAAAATGTCTCACCAAATAAGGGCGTTCTCACACAAGGCGATGCTTGCCATCTAAAGTCTTGCACATATGGCTAGTTTGAGCACACAAATCTACAAACAAGCACGGCACACTTCCGCTCCTCTGGCAGGATTGGAAGTGCTGGGCCAGGGCATGGCACAAGTCCATGCATGTGCACAGGCACAGCGTAGTTGGGTCAGCTGGGTCCTTTCAACTTCTTGATGATAACAGACACATTTAATAATAGAAGCAAACTACAAAGACTCAAAATGCATCATGTTTGCTCAGTCATGACTATTCCTGTACATTTTGACATGTCGTTTAATTTTTGCTATCACTCCCCTCGCAAGCAATTAATGAAAGTGGCTGCCTTGCATAAAATGAATAATAAAAACAACTATGATTAAAACTGCAAATAATACTCCACAAAGTCAGGGAAATTGCAGCACTGGAGAAAATTGGAAGTGATGGGACAAGCAAATGGCCTGTGGTGCAAATGCTCAATGGAAGCGTAACCTAACAGGGGCCAGGAGAGGCAGTGGAAAGCTCACCCAAGTCCAGCATGGCACAAATGACCTATTAGTATGCCCTGATTGCCCATACGTCGTTGACCATTTGTCTACTGATTTTCCAACTCTGAGGATATCTCTATGATAAAACGCTTGATAAAAATATTAAGACCGTTGGTTTTTCAATTGCAAGAATTTACATTTTGTCGGTTGGATCTTCAAGGGTCCCTGACCTAGTTCAGCAGAAATTACCAAGCGTTGGACTGTTCACCCACTAAAAGGAAACGTGAGCTGCATTTAGATCGTCGTGAGGCAGGTTTGTATTATCCTACTGATGATGTGTTGTTGCAATAGTTTTTCATGGCGCAACCCATGATGACCTAGCTATCACAGTTCAGCCTCATTTTTGGAAGTGACATCATCAGGGTGACACTTCTCAGCTAAAGCAGAGTAAACAAATGCTTCTTAAGTTAGATTATTGACTTGGTTCAGTATGTTTTTCATCTAAATGGTAGTCATGCCAAAATGTTGTGTTGCTGCTGGATGTTAACAGTATCTAAGTGCTACTGTACGTTTATTTTTCTTCCCAAAAGAGGATTTTCCAAAGGTGGAAAGTGGATGACAATGGACAAAGCAAGTGCAAAGAACAAGAAACAGATGGACGCCCACCTTGAGTTTTGTTCTTTGCAGTGATTATTTCACTGATGACTGTTTTGAAGGAACACCGTTACAAGAAGCATTTGGCTTGGTGGTACGGTATAAATGCTGTTGGAAAAGGAATGCTACACTGGAAAAAAACAAGACAAGAAGACCAAGCACTACATCAAAATTGGCACAAGAGAGTAAGTCATGTCTTATTTACATAATGTCTTCTAAACACTATTCCATGATGGCGACAAGGCTGCAAAGCATTATACATTTATATATAAAATTTTTTTGACAGTGATATTTACAGTACTTTGAGGGGCAGGGATGGTGGCAGCTGGTACATGTACAAAAACATGCTAAACAGGTCAAACAGGCTATAAAAACTCTTTTATGCTCATTAAGAATCCGATAAAAAACAATAATTGAAGAATATGCAACTTCAGAGTAATTTACACTTATATTCTGTGTTTTGGAGGCAAGCAATCTTCATCTCTTATGTCATTAGGCTGAAGTCCATGTTCTGCAAGCTCTGTCTCATGTCTTGACAGACAGCCAATCGGATCCTCCCATTAAATTTTTTTTGGGTCTAGCACTTGGCTTTTTGTTCCATAACCGTTGGGATCTTTTAAGAAATGTAAAATAACTGTAGTAGTATGTCCAACCTCAGCAGCAATGGCGCGTGGTGAGGGACCTTGCATATGCAGTTTAACAATTTAAGTTTAACCTGAGTTTAACCCTAAGCTTTTTTGCCTTTGCCATAAAGACAATAGGACAGTGTGAAAACCTCACTGAAAATGACATGGAATCCACATTTTAGTGAAGATTTTGGCTTGTGAAGGCTGTGGTCTTATACAACTGGTGAGCGACCTATTTTCAGCTTGCAATAAATGGCTCAGTCAAAATGTGAATGTCTAGGCTCTGCTTAGAACCTCCTTAAGATATAACATTGTATAATGTAAAGTCTTGCAATTTGTAAGCTGGTCTTAACTTCTTCATCAGGATTGTACAGTATATGGTAGCATGTCTTCTAAAGTATTTTGAGCACAACTACATACAGTATGTCCAAAGTATAATTTTTAATTTAATTTAATGATTCCTCTTGTAAAGTCAATCCAAATTCACCATTGTTATTTTTGTAAATACATTGCTTCATCTGGTTCTTGTTTTATTCTGCTAAACTGTGGCCAGTGAGTGTAACATTTCGCCTTTGATCATCAAGATAACCTTCAAACACAAGTTAGCTCGTTTGTGCTGTAGTACCAATAATAACCAAAAATGCTTTCAAAAATGTGTAGTCTCAGGGAAAAACTCCACATAGCGTATACAATTTCCATCAGGGCTGTGCAGGTATTGCATTCTGTGTCTGGCTGTGTCGCTAGATATTCAATATGTCCCTCTGTACACATGGACTTCCATAATGAGGAGAGTGTCGGTCACCGCTTGCCCGCCGCCAAGCCATCAAATATTCATCACTGTTGATTAAACAGCCGACAGCTGCCGATCATCCGGGTGTCAAATTTGTCATGGCTACCTCGATACACACACACAGCCTGTCAGAATACAATCAAATGGGACTGAAATCACACACACGAGATGATATTGCCATGAAGTTCAACCTGTGTGTGTGTGTCTTTAAACTCATGGGTGGAGTGTAGGTTATCACTTGCACTTTAACACCTTTTCTACATTGACGTTTCCATCCATCAACCTGAATGCATATGTGTGTGTGTGTGTGCGTGTGTGTGTGTGTGACAGAGCGAGACAGAGAGAGAAAGAAAAAGAGAGAAAGAGGTTACTGTGAGGCACATTAAATATTTCATGAGTTGTTGGAGTAGAGAGGAAAGACTGCCCAGGCAGGTTGGTTCAACTCATTTCTTGAACTCTAGTTGAGGAGCACTGCAGAGAAACAAATGTTGACACATTTTGAGACATGAGTGCATATTTTGAAGCTGCAGCCACGCAAGCATTTAGGAACATTGTACAAATAGTCACTGGAAAATCATGACTGAGTTGCAGACAAAGAGAGATCAGCTTACCAGCCATTGATTGTGTATCTGTAATCCTATTGGCCTTTTGATACTCAGACTGGAATATCATCCTGTGGATCTCCTTACTGGAATATTCCATTCATGACACAGCTGTCAGATCAGCCTTTCACACTTTGTGTCAGCCAGTCAACACAGTACAAATGACGAGGCCTACTCCATAAATTGCAACTCAACATCGTGAAGTAGACTATATGAACATTCATTCATCAAGTTTTCACAGTTTATTCTGTTCAGTGTTACAGGTGAGCTGGAGCCTATCTCAGCTGACTTCAGGAGAAAAGCCTCTACACTGGTCACCTGTCAATCACAGCGCACGCATAGACAACCAACCATACACACGAACATTCCCACATGTGGACAATTTACAGTCTCCAGTTAACACTAACATGTTTTTGGATGGTAGAAGTAAACCAAAATAAACCCACACAGGCACAAGGAGAACATGCAAACCTAATTAAGAGAAGTTTGGGGCGAAAGCCCAATCCAGGACCATTTGGCTCTACAAGGGTGGTAGGTGTGTTAGTGTCTTTATTCATATTGGAATGATGTTGGTGCCCAGCAACTCATATAGTGGTTTGTACAGGTAAGTAAATACTACAGGTTCTCAATAGTATTTCAAAATGGGGTTCATGAAAAAGATTCCATCCCCAATGGGGGGCTTGGCAGAATATAATTGAGAACCAAAGCCTTAATTAATAATGCAGATGTAAATGTATAATTTTTAGCTTTTAGTTTGTCTAACCAAGTGATCCTCAGCAAATCCATGTTTGCAACTTTGTAGGAACAGTTTGGGAAAGGCTGTTCTCTGTGCAGCATTACTGTGCCCAGTGCACAAAGCAAAATCCGCAAAGGCATGATTCGATGCAGCTTGAAAGCCCTGACCTCAAGCCTATGAAACACCTTTGGAATTAACTATACCAGAGATTGTCAGCCAGTGGGCACTCTTTCAGGTCCAAAAGTGACCTCACAATATATTCTTATGGAGCTTCAGGGGATACTTATAACCTTAAAAGAAAAGCCTTACATTTTTGTCTCTTTCAGTTGTAATAACCAAGTGTATCTTCCTCAACTAGAAGAGCAACTAACAGAGACTTGCTGCTATAATTGTAATAACATATTGTGTACTGTTCATAAATCTGTTCACACCCGAGACGCCCACTGTGTGCCTGCAGGATCTCATGTAAGTTCTAGCCATTTCTGACACCTTTCATCAATACCACATGTTCTGACATTGATTGTTATGTTCCTCAATGTCCTGGTTTCTCAGAGCGTAGGTCGCAGGATGATAATTTAAGCTCTCCTGTTTATTACTCGGGGGACTCCATCGGCTCCACAGAAGACTGACAGCTTTGACAGGTGGAGCTGGAGCTGACACTGACATGCTACTGATTAGCCTGTCACTCTGAATGGAGCAAAGCAGCAAACGCATGCGTGTCATGTTGTCAGGCTAGATAAGCTGAGATCACTAATTATGATCTATAAGGAACACCCACACATGGCTTTTAGTTAGCATTTAGCCACTAAACTGTTGTGGCAGGTTGGTTGTTACTCCATTACTTTTTTGTGTTTTTTACAACTGCCCAGGTAAGTATTGAAATCAATATTAAAAAAAGTAGTATTGAAAAAACCTTGTTTCATGAAAGATGGTATACATGGCTTCCCTTTCTTTGGTTGAAATCGTTTATTAGCAATGAGTGTTATTGCCACCTACAGGGCTGGAGTACAATGCTGACCGCAATGAAATGGTTTTACAACCAGGCATTGCAAAAAAAGAAAGAAAGAGCTGAACAACTTGCAAATGCTTCTGACATGTTCTGTGTTCTCACCTGCTGTTCTCTTTCTGTAAGTGAAGCAGCACACACTGAAGTCCAAAATAATATTTTCATGAAAACACTTGAAACATGTATATGGGACATGTTGCAACAGTGCTGTGGATGCAGGATCGCAGTTTGGCTAAGGTGCTAAGGTATGGACACAAACAAAGTCATCACTAGAAACGGGTATAGACTTGAACGTCCCATCTGAAACCAATGGCTGGACAACAAATATGGAAAATGGAGAGACCGACCCCCTGGTGGTGTACCTGTGTACTGCCTTTCGTTTGGTGCCAGGTTTGATTCCTAGCCAGAGCGCCAACACCCCTTAGGGTCACAGGTGAGCTGAGCCTATTATGCCTGAATAATTATGAATATATAATTGATTTGTAGTACGTTAAAAAGAAAGCAAAAATAAATCTCCGTAGTCAAAAATAAATATTTTACCTTGATTCCAGATATTGCAGTACATTAATTAAACAGATCAAGAAAGCAAACAAATGTATCATGACATTCTGTGAAATTGACTGCTGTTGATACTTCCTCCAATTACCATGATTGATTGTTGTGCAAAGTTGTCTGTTGAGATTGAGATTTTCAACCCACACATCCCTCACCATAGTGAGATGTGGATGTACTATTGACCAATGAGAGAGGTTGTAAGGATGGGCGAGAAAGGGAAGATAATGTGCACTACTTAAGAATATATGAATGAATTAAAAAAATGAAAGAATGAATTAGGAACGAAAACAGGCCAAAAATATATATTAATAGAAATTTGCATTGTCATGCAACACTCCAGGGGTATCCATGAGACATTCAGGGAACTCATATGTTGAATCTATCAAGTTGATCAAAGTCACTCCAGCAACTTATTTGACTTTTAAGCTAGAACTTCAGAAATGATGATTAGGAGCACACGAGTGTTTTATGTTAGTCCAACAGATGCTAAGTAATTAGCAGTGTAACTATAATTGGCCATAATAGATCTTTATTGGTCCATTACCCACTCAAATCAAGTAACTCAGCCTGATCTAACCATCTTATTATTACTCAATTAAAACAAATGCTCTCTGCGGTGCAAAGGAAGTAGCTCCAGATACTCAGTATATCATCAGGTAATTAATATTTTCATTAACTTACTCTTCGTTGAGCTGTGACCTGCCTCTGATCATTTTATTTCCTCTCAGAGGGTTCAATACTTTAGTGGCTCAATAATTAGTTTGATTTATAAACGCCTGCCTGCTTTAATGAAGGACGGTGAGCACTTGCTCTTCTTCTTCCTTGCTCTGAGCACCGCTGCTCTTCTCGCTAGCGCTCTTCTAATGTCCAATAAATAGGCCGAGGCACACTCCATAGTAAGAAAAGGCCTCTGTGAATTGAGACGGCACACGACCAAGAAACACACATAGTTGATGAAATATTGAAATATTTACACCTGGATCTTTGAGCGATGGAGAGCGATGAGAGCGATGGCTCACAGTGAGGAAACAAGACCTATAAAAGATTGAAATATACATACAATAGCATTCTATGTGTATAAAATAAAGTTCTTGACACTGGTTTAGCTTGAACCATTTTTGTCTTCCATGGTTGTGTTATGGAAAGGAATTGGATAACGCACTGATGGATTGTCTTAGTTGGACTGTTAGTTGGTAGGAATGGGAATTTATACGATTTGTCATTTTTGATTATGCTTCTTTGTGGATTCTCTTATCAATTCCGATTTGGATAAAAGTAGAACAACCTAGAGATCCTCAATGGAGTACGGGGGAGTCCCAAGGAAAAATAATTTCTTCTGAAAATAAATGTAAAATACTAATAAAATACAGTGACAAACTGAATACAAATGGAATAAATTGAACACATTCATCTACCAAAAGTCAGAGTCATCTACAACAATGTTGCCAACTTGCTGCTAAACATTCCAAATAAACATTGCTATTGGCAACATACTTTCTCAATAGTGGCGAGCGATAAATGTGGTCTAGTGACTTTTTCTGGCATCGTTTTCTGATATTTGGGGACTTAAAAGTGAAAGCACTTCTGCAGTTTGTGTGCGAGTGCTGCTGAGGGATCTTTCCCGTCTCAAAACTATCACTAGCAGCAGTGAGTGTGCAGTCATCTCGCGGCACACTGAGAGCATAGTGGAGCAAATGGGTGCAAGCCTTTTACCGCAAACTGCTCTGTAACATTCATCTGTTCTAGACTGGATTCATTGATCACATGTTATCACATGCTGTGTGTGCAAATGTTTATGGATATTAGTATTATTTCCTCCTACTTAACTGCTGCGAGTTGCCCTGTTGTCATCTTATCTATCCCATATTTCTGCTGGTCTCTGGTGAATGCCGTTGCCATGCAACCTCTGCAACATGCGTGGCAACATCATTCACACCAACTGCAATCAATAGGAAGTAATTGATTAGTTGGCTAACCAATTTTCCCAAAATCTGTGTCGGGTGGCGCATGGGCCAAGGAAAATATGCATATGATGTGATATGATATAACAAAGTCTAACCTTTCATCAAAATGCTATTCAATTTGTAACTTTATTTATCAGCTTCCATCAACCTGGATTTTTTGTGCTGTTTAGAAGTGAATGTCTTGTGAAGGGGCTAGTGTAGACCCGGTGACTCTAGTGATAGTTCTGTTCACACACACTAGAGAAGTGTGTTGTACTTTGAAGGTGTACGGGGTTGTGGCCTAATGATATTTCAGACAATTTGTAAAACTCCACAAGAAGCAATCCTGCAGCGGCTGCATGAATCTTGGCTTATGTAAACAGCGACACTACCAATGGACCAGCAGTCCTACATTAAACTCATCTTCTAAAATGTTTTCCTGCTCAGGTTTATTTATGTAGTCCCAATTCAAAACAGAAGCTATCTGTAGGCACTTCACACATTAAGTAGGTCTAGAACTCAAACAGCCTCATATAGTACATTAAAAAAAAAAAAAATCAACCCAACACGAGCAAAAAGGAGGCAGGATAGAAACTTTGAACCTGGAGCGGAACCTGAGGTGGCCATCTGTCTCGACTGGTTGGTATTGAGATAGAGCAGTAGCAGATGGAGGAACAGTCGATACAGAGAGTACAAGGGTTGAGCAATTGGGGGAGGGTTGAGTGTGGGTGTGGGTAGCATGTTGGCCTCACAGTCAGGAGGATCAGGGTTCGAATCTCCGTTGGGCATCTCTGTGTGGAGTTTGCATGTTCTCCCCGTGCGTGTGTTTTCTCCGGGTACTCCTGTTTCCTCCCACATTACAAAAACACGCATGTTAGGTTAATTGACTGGCAACCAGTCCAGGGTCTACCCCGCCTCCAGCCTGAAGTCAGCTGGGATAGGCTCCAGCATACCCACAACCCTAATGAGGATAAGCGGTGTAGAAAATGGATGGATCGAACCATCCATCTCTTGATGTACTAACCACTACAACACCACGCAGCATATAATTGTATCAATAACCATAAAGGTACTATGATGTGATCAAACAAAGGTGATTCTCAACATTACTACTAAAAGTTGAATCAAAATATTTCCGCAGATATTCCAACAAAATAATGTTTTTAGCAAAGTAATAATTTTGTGAAGGCAGCCACTCCACATTTTTGCTGATCATGTGATTATGTGACAGATCTGTGGCCTATTTTAGAGGTGAGCTCATATTTCTTACAAACGCGAGCTGCATCTGCCCTCTAGCTGGCTCTTCATCAAGGTTACCTCAGGCTCAAGAATGATCAAAAGCTGATAGTCAGCATTATACGCACTATATACAGAGCAAAGCCCAGATGTAAAATATATCTCTTAGTTGACAGCTTTTCTAGATACAACATATCCCCTGTTTAGATCATTTTTAATGGAGATATTTGTGCCATGATAATTCTATATTTATCAATAAAATGTGAACAGTTTTTAAAATCATTATGCAAATGTACCTCAAAACAGCCGAGGACCTTGCAATTTCAGGATTTGTTCTGTTTGTTTGAGCCACCAGGCTAATGCAGTTGGAGTCATAAAGATAATCTTCAACGCCACGTTAAAAGGCAGCCGAATTAGCGAGCTAGCCAGACTGTCCATCTGAGCCTCTCTCAGGAACATTTTGCAAGCACTGAATGCAGCTCTCTCGCCATTTCCCCTTACTCAATTATTGATGGCAATTATCATGGCACACTTAGACTCCACGATAACAATATATTCTTAACAAGAAGCAAGTCACTGGGCTTTCTGTCCAATCATCTTTTATTTCTTGTGTGGTGTACTTGATTGTTTTTTACCGCAGCCTTCCGTGAGTAATCACTCCGAAGAGGAAAAAAATGACAAAAAGGGAAAAACAGGTGATCATTTAAGTCAAATGGGAATAAGGGAATGCTTTAGCAATTTAGAAAAAATAGTGGCAACAACAAAACAAGTTTGATAACTATTGATAACTATTATTGTCAAGTTTTTTAGGACTTATGCCAGCCAGCACTTGAAAAGACCGAGACGACCGCAGAGCATACGGATCGTAGAGATTTTCTTGCCTTTCAGTGATTCCCAATCTTTTTTCCATCCGTAATACTCTCTATTGCAACCACTGAACATGGGTAGACGGGTTACTTTAATCTTCATGGCTTGAGCTGGGATTGGAGAAGGTTGCACTTGCACTGTTCTTTCTTGCACCACCAGCGTTATCTTAAGCTCCAGTTGGTTTTTAATTTCTCGTACAGTTGTGGCCCTTGCTCTTAGTTCCTTCATCTCATTCTGAGGTACCCAGACTTCCCACGCTGACACAGCCTGCGATGCTTCAGCGACTTGTGTCTCAAGTGCGTCCAGGTGAGTTTTACAGTAATCGCGATTCATGTTACTTTACTGGATCTTAGATTGTCCGCAGTTTGCCCAAGAGCATTAAGGTCTCTTCTCCATCCACCAAAAGCACTATGGTTATCTGTCAAATTCTTTTGGACTTACGCCTGCCTGCACTTAAAAAGGCCGAGAAGATTGCAGAAGACGCTTCATCAACCCTAACTCACAGATTAGGTTAATGCACTTTCAATCAAAGAGGAATAGCATCAAATTACTACTAATAGTTGTAACTTAGGAAAATAGTTGTTGTACCAGTGGTCTCTCCGCTTTGAGTAAGGGAGTAGTGCTTTCTGTTGTCTACTAGATTTACTAATGAGCTACTTTGCACAACCACCTAGTATCATATAATTAATGTCAAAGTTATTTCACATACATATCAAACAAATCAATTTTCCTTTGTCATTTGAAAGGCATGCATTTTAACGTCATAGTTGTCATATTCTTTGATATGATAACACGTCATATACAGTCACTTGATGCTTGTTTTTAACAATATATTCTCAAATAAGCCAAATTCGACAACCCGTTTATATGACTTTAAATAAATCACTAACTCGCCCTTTAAATACTAGCACTAAATAATAATAACAATTATTATAATCTGATTAATTAATATAATTGCATGCTTATTATAATATTTATACTATACAATAATACATTATTATATAAAGAAATATACATTATTATAATAATAATAAATATGTACTATTTATTTCAAAGATGTCAAACGCTTAAAATATTTGCTTGACATTAATCGCATTTTGTCTATATTCATTCATTCATTCATTTTCTATGTCGCTTATCCTCTTTAGGGTTGCGGGTATGCTGGAGCCTATAATTAACTCATAACTAATTTAATTAAATTGAAGATAAAAATACGTTTTTATGTTAAGTGAGTAGGGAACTAATCTCTTTGTGGTAAACAATTCGATATGCTACTACTATAACTATATCAGTTTCTGACACGCTGCACAGATAGACTTACCTTTTAACGCTTTCCTTTCACCTTCTATTTGCTCCCAAATGCTGATATTGTGTGGGAAACCTTATTGAGGTTATTGTGCATAACCTCTTTGAAAAACGAACTCCAGACTCGTACTTGTAAATGGCGGTTCTGAATTAATTTACTTCTGTTGTACCTGTCATAGTTTTGCACAATCCATAATAAATAAGATGAATTAGGTTGCTATTATGTACGTACAAACGCAATAATGTCAATGATATAGCATTAGCTAGCGCGTTGGCTAATGCATATGCCAAGGTACCACGGCACAAATGACAATGAAAACAATACCCGCAGTGTGCCAGTAACTTCTCTCTACACCCAGAGGCGATGTATATCTTGACAACTCAAGTCACGGTGACACAAATACAATTCTTGATGAGAGAGCCACTTGCCAGGCCTTTATTAAATTAAAGTACCACTCAAAATACTATTTCCTTTGCCAATTTCTGCTCAATATATGTTCCACTTTTATCTCCACAAAAAACAGCCCGTGCGCACAACAATCACACATCAAAAAAATGGTCAACACAGAATCGGGGCAACAGAGAAGCTAATCAACTCAGGAGCAGCAGTCTTGGAAGCGGTTAAACCAAAAAGGATTTAGTTTGAGTACAAGGATAATCTTGCCGATGATGATATTTTGGAGCCAATAAATGTTTGAGCTGAGAAAAATAAAAGCTTACCCTTCATCAACCATTTTTTGCCCAAGTTTTAGTATAATTAGTGTGAATGTTTGTTAGTCTGCATTCACACCATGAGATTGATTGACATTATAGGACTGTATATGCGTCACAATAATGACATTTTATACACTATCTGCAAACCAAAGTAGCACTGGAAATGTATGACAAAACCCATTAAAAATAACACGCTATAGTTTACCAAAGGCGTGCATTTCACAAGAGGTGTCACAGAGCACATTGCATATGCTAGAAATGTAAATCCCCACCGTGTCATTAATGTTAACAGAGCACAATGTCAAACACTAAACAGCTTCCTTGGCCCTCACTCTCCTTTATTTCTCCTTCCACTGCAGAGGAAGGCCAGAGTTTGCCGCCTTCCAACGCCGCAGGGCATGAAGCTAGCCGGCGGTGAGTTTCCATCAATTAACGCACCCCTGCGGCCTCGTGGCAGAACCCACCTTTGACTGCACAGAGATATTGATTAGTTCAGCTTCGCTGTCAGGTCTGGACTGAACAGGCCCAGGTGATCCAAGGCCTTCACCTGAGACAAGTTCATGTTGCGTTTCTGACACATGCACACACACACACACACACAACCACATGCGCGTGTGCGCACGCACCTACACACACACACACACACACACACACAATGGCTCTGAGGTGAGAGAGAGAGGGAGAGAGAGCGAGGGAGAGAGAAAAGATGAGAAGAAAAGTCCACAACAGTGATTGATGGCTGAGAACTGACAGGCGCTTGTTAGTTTTCTTACTCATCCTGGCACTAGTTGCTATGAAAACAACCAGCTGGAGAGTGTTGAGACTAACAAAAAGATAAAACATCAAAATGAAGACTATTGATGTACGGCATACATGCATTGTATATTTGAACATGAGTTAGAACTCCAGCAAAACAAGAAACAACAAGTTAGTTAAGTGTTGCTATGTGAACAAAGCCAGCCAAAACAGACAGCATTACAGTAATACAGTTTACACATGGAACATTATTTTTTTGTTTCAACAGCACAGATGATCAAATTTGCCATCTACAAAGATCACCTTGACAAATGGGAGCAAATAATGCATTTGCTGCAATTGTTTCAAAATGTTTCGTGTGTATTTAGAATTTCTAGCAGACTGTTGTGTGAAGGTGGAATGATGTAATAGATGGTAATGTTACAGGCGCTCAAATTTTGAGGCTTAAGTGTTACATTTTATACTATTTAAAGTGTTAGATGACATCTTGATGCAAGTACCTAATTCTGTGAAAAAAGAACAATAAATGTGCACTGTTGAATTATTTAAGCATTGCTGAGGACATTATTGGCATCGTGACTTCAAGCTTTATTTCATCTGCAGAAACACAGCTTTGTCAGTTGGAATGGAAAATAAAAAGCTCACTAATCAGCAGACAATACGTGTAACGCAACAAGGAAGTGCATGTGTTAGACACTGAAGGAGGTCTCAAACTGGTGGTGCACAGATCATTTGCGGCCCTCCAGGTCATATTTTCATTTCTGTACCGCTTATCCTCATTAGGGTCACAGGGATGCTGGAGCCTATCCCAGCTGGCTTTGGGCGAGAGGCGGGGTACACCCTGGACTGGTCGCCAGTCAATCGCAGGGCACATATAGACAAACAAACATTCACACTCACATTCATACCTATGGACAATTTAGAGTCGCCAATTAACCTAACATGCATGTTTTTGGAATGTGGGAGGAAACCGGAGTACCCGAAGAAAACCCAAACACGCACGGGGAGAACATGCAAACTCCACACAGAGATGCCCAACGGAGATTTGAACCCAGGTCTTCCAGATCTCCTGACTGTGTGGCCAATGTGCTAACCACTCAGCCACCGTGCGGCCAGGTCATATTTTGCGGACCGCAAATAGTGTAAATGTTATAAAAAATATTTTTGATGTGCTTCTACTTCATAGAGCTGACCTACTGGAATGACATGAGATGTTCTGAATGAGTTTAAAATAGCTTTCCTGTTTTTCAGACACCCTCAAATCCAGTTTACACTTACTGTATGTTGTGCTAAATCTCATTCTTTTTGCAAGATTGCTGCTTGGATTCTGGTTAAAATATGCTGCAAAAATTACACCTCTTTTCTACACCACTTGTCCTTATTAGGGTCACAGGTAAGATGGAGTCTATCTCAGCCGAATGCGGCAAAATACAAACTATGAGATATTATTGTTATTGTGAGCCATGCATCGTGTATCGTACCGTATCATGGAGTACCCTGAGATTCCCAGCACCCCCCCTCAAACCCCACCCAGACCCTACCTCCAGTCGCCCCCAGGTAAATTGAGTTGGAGACCCCTGTTGTAAAGAATCATTGTCTTATTTCTGTCTTATTTCTGTAGGGTCTTTAAAAGGATAGCCATCAACATAATGTAAAATGTAATTTAGGCTTAGTAATGTTTCAGTAAAATAATTATTATTTATCTACTTTTCCAGTAAATCGTAACAGCCTGGAATGGATAATTTGGTCAACAAAAGCATGATCATGTCGTCCATCAGAAAATACATTTTTTACCTATGCATAATGTCAATTAAAGTAATAAAAGAGTCAATTAGCTAAAAAAAATAAAATCAATTGTTTGTCCATTATTTAGTTAAATGTTTTATTTTCTCTTAAGTTTATAATTGCTCTTAAACCAAGCACAAATATGTTTTTCCCGATTACTCGATTAATCGAAAACATTTTCAGTAGAACACTCAATTACAAAAATATTTGATAGCTGCAGCCCTACTTTATTTACAGTATAAAAAATTTTCTGCATTTTGGTCATTTCAAGCATTACCGGAACCTTTACGTAGCAACATAGAAATGAACACTATTCTTAGTTTTTTCACCTAACTTTTTCAAACTCAAAGAAAAACAAAAAAAAACAGCAGCCGTGACGACAGCTCCAATGTGTAGCGTTGGCAGTGGCCTTAAACGTCTGACGCGGTGTGTGGTGAAGCTAGTTGCTAGCCAGCTAGTAACTAGCGGATATGGTGTGGCAAGGTGTCACTATGCCACTAAAGTAGTTATTCTTTGGCGTAACAATGTTAAGAGCAATAGTAATAACAATGTCGCTGTTGCATGGTTAGTAAGCAAGTCACATTATTTGTGAATGCCGTTTTTTCCAAAAAGTGTGTCTAATTATTTGTATACTCAGCTGCCTCTTTTTAGCTGTTTTTGTATCTTCAGAATGCACAGAAAAGCGAAGGGTGTGTTTTCATGTCTCACATAATGGTTGTGATGGTTTTTCCAAAATTCCCCCCAAAAAGCGCAGTTTTCCTTTAGGATAACATTTGTAATAGCACTTATACAGTATTTTTGTCTAACCCTAACTTCCTAAAAACAAACATTCAGACACGCTATAGCATTACCATTCAGCTCATGGAGAATATGTATTTATGTTGTTTTTGTGGAAAATATGACTGATGGCACATGTCAGGTGTCTTGTTTGAACATGACTTATAAGTAGGGATATCAAATGATTTCTGAATTGATGATCCAATTAATGACAGACTTGAAATGAATTACTTATGATAAATCAATTTTTGCTCTATTTTATTAAAAGAAAGATAAAGGACAGAACAGGATGATACAGGATATATTTGTAAGCATTAACACCTACAAATGAACTGAAAATTTAAATCAAGCTAATACATTCAAGCTGATACATTCATTCATTTTCTATACCGCTTATCCTCATTAGAGTTGCAGGTATGCTGGAGCCTATCCCAGCTGACTTTAGGCGGGGTATACCCTGGACTGGTCGCCAGTCAATCGCAGGGCAGACAAACAACCATTCACACTCTAATGGACAATTTAGAGTCACCAATTAACCTAACATACCATGTTTTTGGAATGTGGGAGGAAACCGGAGTGCCCAGAGAAAACCCACGCACATACGGGAGAACATGTAAACTCCACACAGAGATGCCCAACCGAGGTTCAAACCTTGAACCTCCTGACTGTGAGGCCAACATGCTACCCATTCAACCACCGTGCGACCCTAAAAAATACACACATCTGAAAATCTATTAGCCAAACAATAGCCTTTTTAATAGATAATATTTAACAGAATCACACTTTCATTGTGTTATTATGGACAATGAGGGGTTGCGTTCAAATATGTCATGGAATTGAACTTGAATTCACTTTTTTGAGTGTATTCATTGCATATACACCAATCTCTTCTCTCTGCAAAGTATAATTTCTTATTTATAAATGGAATATTTTCATAGTTAGAAAACCTGAGAGAGAAAACTTGTTTATGACGGTCTAAATATGTTTTTAACATAATTAGAACCCTGTAGACATACTGTAAAAATAAGACCCTTATAATCACCTTCATATTTGTATTACCCCAAATAGTTGAGATAATAGGAAATAAGCCATTTAAGACCCAAATAAGTCTTATGCTTGTGTTTTTTGCTGTAAATGGAAGCAACTTTAGGGGTTCAGATTGAGTTTAAGATCAGCATGGGTTACGGCAGCAACAGTAGCTCATGGTAGGAATTATTGTTGCTGTTATGAGATAATTGATATTTTTAAAAAGCCTGCTGTTCTGGTGATCAACTCTGGTGCTTGTGTGTCTCACTGAACATTACATTATTAGTACTGACCCCCAGTGACTAGTGTAGAATACTACATCTCATCACAATGTATTTGAATGCATCTTCTGAATGCTTTATATTTGTAATTTAGTTCATTTCGTCATTTTTATCTTGAAAATGCTTAATTTAGGCAGCAAATGATGTTGTTGTGATGTCTGGAGCTAAGAGTGAGTGTGGTGGAGAATGAGAGACATGTTTGCACGTTAGAGATACATATTGGGCAGGCCTGTCCATACTTTTTCCAGCGAGTGGTGTGTACTGAAAAATCAAAGGATGTGAAGGCCTCTTTGTTAATTTACAATTTGTAAACCATCCAATTTTGGATGTTAACAATAAACCGATGAAGTACCTGTGTATCTAAATTTAAATGGAATCGTTCATCACAAAGAGATGTACATTTCTAACAAGCGATACACATTTAAAACCTGCACTTTTTTCTCTCTTTCTCTCAACT
Organism: Oostethus manadensis; assembly: GCA_024372805.1. Lineage (NCBI taxonomy): Eukaryota > Metazoa > Chordata > Actinopteri > Syngnathiformes > Syngnathidae > Oostethus > Oostethus manadensis. The sequence continues at coordinate 544,783 of QODF01000006.1, forward strand.
TTATTTTAATATTTTGTAAAATTACTGCTTTAAATTGTTTTTTACATTTTCTTATTTAATTGTATTTTTAAAATGTGCCAAGGGCAGATGCAAAATAGCTACAAGCCACAAATTGCCCCAGGGCTGCAGTTTGGACACCCCTGATATATGGTTTTGGAATTGCCATGGTGCGCCATGATGTGTTAATTACATTTTACGCAATTAATTAAACAATTTTGTTACCCGCGGTAACACGTTATTTTTCACAGCCCTACTTATAAGTAAAGTTTCTGATATTCCCGAGTCCTTTCAGAATGAACGGTACAAGAATTGGTTTGAATATGTGATTCACACTCGTGCATCAACGTACTGTTGTTTCCCCCCCCCTTCTCTTGACTTTAACCAAGCAGAAGTTAATGTTGGAGCACAAAGCCCCCTGCAGTTCTTCACTCTGTGATACTTAAATGAACCATTTCACCTTGTTTTGATCCCCAAGCTCAAATGAGCTGTCGTACCAGCTTGTCAAGCTTTAAGTCACTACGGCACTGAAGAGCAGAATAGTTTAAACGAATTCAATAATTTTCAGCTTTGTTCATCATAAAGAATGACATGACTTCATATCATTGCAGTGCGGAATTATTATTTATGATATTACACTTGAAATTGGTGTCAAGCCATTGTGTTTGAGAAAGTTTTACATCATGCATTATTACGCTGAATTGTGGTCTCTTATTTATCATATGCTTATGTGTCATGTTCATTGAAAAAATGACTTTCAGAATGATATAGTTTTTATCTATCATGTCCTACTGTGTCACTGTTACTCCCTAATGGAGGATGGTCTGGTCTACCTGCCTCTCTCTTGTAGCATTTGCAAGGTGTCTTTTCCCTGCCAAAAATGTGGAGCCTTTTTCAAATTGACTGTGCCGTCTCATTGCTTCCGAGGCCAACAGGGCAAAGCTACGGTCATAATTGACAGGAGAATTAGCAAAACCTTAAATATATGGCAGGTGATATATCATTACCCATAGACTTGACCCTTCATGACCCCACCCTACTCCCATGTGGGCTCCTGCCCAGGCTTGCGTGAAGCAGACGGAGGGTCGGGTGCCTCTCAAACAGTTAAATCAACAGTGTCTCGCCTCTGCGTTTTGCTTGAATGGTTTCATGAAAAACTAATCATCTGTTCATCATGGAGATCAAACATACTCCCCGGGCAATGATTAGGAAAAGCAATCTGATAAACCTTGAAGAGGCACTAGTCCAGATATAATAAATTTGAGATTAAAATTCCACTTGCCGATACCGGCAAGGCCTTATTCTCCTCCTCGGTCAAGTCAAGTCAGCTCCTTACAGTTGAAGCATAGGTCCAAAATTGTGATCTCGTTTGTAATTTGTGCTCACTTGACTTCTTGACTATCTCCATTTCCTGGGTATTTATCAAAAGGGAAGCAATTTACATCACATTTCCCAGAAAGGGCACCATAATGCACTCACGACAATTTATGTATGTTTCATAAAGAAAGAGACCGCATTTTTTTCACTTGATAACTGTTTAAAATCACAACATCAATAATCTGATTTTAATATTGGATACTTCAATTTTTACAGGAAAAAGACATCCAGTGAATAGACCTGACCTTGTCAACAGCCCGGTACAGTCAACACGTGTCGTAAGAGAGTTCAAAACTGTCTTCTCCCTTGTCAAACAGTCGGCTTCATCAAAAAGAAACTGAAGAGCACATTCGTATTGAGTATGCTTTGCAGACTAAGTAAAGTGGTGTTGGTGCAAGAGGAACCATTTAAAGTTGGCCAATGTCAGCATTCCCAGGAGATTGTGAGAAGAAAATGATGATTTATGACACACACAGAGGCTCTCAAGCTTAAAAGAATTACCTGGAGATGCCCCTGTGCGGCTACAGCAAATAAAGAGAAAATAAATAGTGGCTATGTAATGTTTGATACACCCGCTGAACGTAATAACATTTTGTCGTTTCCCACAAAGTGGACTGGAATGAAATTAGAGGTCCCTGAAGTCTGTAATGAAACGTGGCGTCTCCCAACTGTAATGCATTTTGTCATCATGAGGCCATATTAATGCTCTTCTCCAACTTTCTATTGATTGATGCGCGCCTAGGAAATAAAGACAAGCACAAACATTAACATCAGGGGACTGCGTAGGCTGGATTTAGTTTAAGATTAAGAGATGAATCATGATGTGAACAGCTGCAATGAAATTTGGAAGATTTATTTTATGCACTTAATGTTTGCTTATTAGATGGAGTGGAGCTAAAAGGGAATTGATTTCACATGTACCTGAAAATGTTGTGATTTAAAGACATTTCTTTGTTACTTGTCAGCATGTTGTCAGTTGTCAAAGTGTCACGCGAGTGCTTATACACTTAAAAAAAAAATACAAACACACCTTGGTTTTTAACCAGAGCTCACTGTAACCGTTTGTCAGAGTTAATATTTCAAGATACACCTGCACTTGTAAAAATGCTGCTTTTAATACAATTAAACAGATATTGAAGAATTACCATTGTCAGAAAAGTATTATTTTGACAGAGGTGTTTCTTATAGTTTGACTCAGCGTGATACAGTGCATGACAGCAAACCACATTAATAATAAATATATGAAAAATGAATTACCTCTTTGAAGGTCAACTATTTGGTCTAGCTTTTGCATTGTGTCTAATTAAATTGTGCTGCTGTGCCCAATAAAGTGTTTGTCAAGTGTATTGGCATGTTTCACTGTGTGATATACCACATTTACGGTATACAGTGGAACTCCGGGATACGAAATTATTCGTTCCAAAAAGATTTTTTTAAACGGAATTTTTTTGTAATCCGAGCAACATTTAACATGCAAATTTGCTAATTCGTTTCGCTGACCCGCAAGACCCTTCATACAATGGAAAAAAACACTGTTCTGCACATTTAATACTGTATAAATAACTAGTATTGTATCACAAATGCAGCTTTTTGCATTTTGCAGCTGAGTGTGAAGCTTCTGGGATGAGACTCAGTACCCCCAAATCCGAGGCCATGGTTCTCAGTCGGAAACGGGTGGACTGTACCCTCGGGTTTGGGAGTGAGGTCTTGCCTCAAGTGGAGGAGTTCAGGTATCTCGGGGTCTTGTTCACGAGTGAGGGACGGTTGGAGAGTGAGGTCCACAGACCGATCGGTGCAGCGTCAGCAGTAATGCGGTCACTGTACCGGACCGTCGCGGTGAAGAGAGAGCTGAGCCGGAGGGCAAAGCTCTCTGTTTACCGATCGATCTACTGTACATTCCCACCCTCACCTATGGTCATGAGTTATGGATCATGACCGAAAGAACGAGATTGTGGATACAAGCGGCGGAAATAAGTTTCCTCCGTAGGGTGGCTGGACTGACCCTAAGAGATAGGGTGAGGAGCTCGGCCATCCGGGAGGAGCTCAGAGTAGAGCCGCTGCTTCTTCACATTGAGAGGAGCCAGTTGAGGTAGCTCGGGCATCTAGTCCGGATGCCTCCCGGGCGCCTCCCTGGTGAGGTGTTTCGGGCATGCCCAGTCGGGAGAAGGCCCCGGTGAAGATCTAGGACACGCTGGAGATACTATGTCTCACAGCTGGCCTGGGAATGCTTTGGTGTCCTCCCGGTGGAGCTGGAAGACGTCGCCGGAAACCGGGAAGTCAGGGTTCTGAAAGTCTGGCCCCCGCGACCCGGACCCGGATAAGCGGAGGAAAATGGAATGGAATGTAATACAAATGTAATGTAATAATAAAACCTGAAATAGAATGTTTATTGAGTTAAAATTCTAAAAGTTTCTTACCTTTAATACGCAGCGAAGTGCAGTATGGCATTTAAACTGGCAGCGATAAACCAATTAGAGAACATTACGTCATACGTACACTTCCGCCATGCCTCCAGTAGGTATACTACAGGTATGCTGCAAAACAACATTTTTGCCGAGCTCCGGGAGAGTTACGCCTTCATATGTGAATGGGTTGTGGATGCTGGGCTGAGGTATCTGCTTTAACTCTTGTCGGATCTTTCGCGAAAGCCAGCATCATTGCCGAACAGCCGACTGACAACAAGACTGACGGCCGGCAATGATGACAGGGAACCAGCCATGATTGACGACAAATTTGCCCAGCTGTTCAAGTCAGATGCAGACGATGGATTTGTGCAAGAAGAGGGATTACATATACATTGAGTGTATTGTTAAATAGTAGAATAAAGTTCAACTAAACTCACTCTTTTGCTTCCAGTGCCTTTTTGTAGACCGTATGTTTTAGCATGTGCCTTAAAGTACGGTAGATCCGGAAAATCCCAAAAAAAACAAATTTTGGTAAGATCGAGTACTTTCGTAAAGTGAATAAATTTTTGTAAGACGAAGCAAAAAAAATCAGAAAGGTATTTTCGTATCACAGATTTTTTTTATTCCTGGGCATTCGTATCCCGAGGTTCTACTGTATTAAGTCGCCAATGCGGCACTCTTGCAAAACTAGGGTAAAAATCAAAGCACTTGTAGTGCCAACTGTGAAATGTACATCAAGTTAAATGGAGGATCAGAGGACTCCAAAGTTGGAGGAATTGGACAAATATCAAAGATGACATCATCTTGTCATCTCGACTACAACGAAAAGAAAAGACACAACTCACAAAGATGCATATATACAGTGTGTATATATATATACAGTACACATACATACATACATATATCCATCCATCCATCCGTTTTCTTCCGCTTATCCGAGGTCAGATCGCGGGGCAGCAGCCTAAGCAGAGAAGCCCAGACGTCCCTCTCCACGGCCACTTCGTCCAACTCTTCCCGGCGGATGCAGAGGCGCTCCCAGGCCAGCTGAAAGACATAGTCTCTCCAGCGTGTCCTGGGTCTCAGTTCCACAACCAGGACGAAAACCACACTGCTCCTCCTGAATCCGAGATTCGACTATCCATTGGAGCTTCCTCTCCAGAACCCCCGAATAGACCTTACCGGGAAGGTTGAGGAGTGTGATCCCAGGATAGTTAGAACAGACTCTCCAGTCCCCCTTCTTGAAAAGCGAGGCCACCCCAACCGGTCAACCAAGACACCTTATGGCCACAGCTCTGATCAGCCGCATTAACAATGGAGGCACGAAACATTGCCCACTTGGACTCAATGTCTGCTGCCTCCTTTGGAACTTGGTCAAAGCTCTCCCGCAGGTGGGAGTTGAAACTCCTTCTGATAGGGGACTCTGCCAGACGTTCCCCGCAGACCCTCACAATGCGTTTGGGTCTGCCAGGTCTGACCGGCATCCTCCCCCACCATCGGAACCAAGTCACCACCAGGTGGTAATGGGTTGACAGCTCCGCCCCTCTCTTCACAGAGTGTCCAAAACATGTAGCCGCAAGTCCGACGACAAGTGCCAAGTGCACATGTGGACATCCTTATACTTGAACATGGCGTTTCACCTTGTTAATCACCAATCTGTCCGACAATCCATCCGACAATCCGTGATGAGCACAGCAGTCCAATAACAAAACACCGCTCGGGTTAAGATCAGGGGGGCCGTTCCTCCCAATCACACCACTCCAGGTCTCACTGTTGCAGCCAACATGAGCGTTGAAGTCACCCAGTAGAACAAAAAAATCCCCCGAGGGAGAACTCTCTAGTACTTACTCTAAGGACTCCAAGAGGATGGGTATTCTGAACCGCTGTTTGGTGCATAAGCACAAACAACAGTCAGGACCTGTCCTCCCACCCGAAGGCGTAGAGAAACTACCCTCTCGCTTACTGGGTTAAACTCCAACGTGCAGGCTTAGAGCCGGGGGGCAACAAGATTGCCACCCCTGCCCGTCACCTCTCATTGCCGGCAACACCAGAGTGGAATGAAGTCCAGCCCCTCTCGAGAAGACTGGTTCCAGAGCCCTTGCTGTGCGTTGAGGTGAGTCCGACTATATCTAGCCGGAATTTCTCCACCTCACGCATAGCACCCAACCCTTTGGCCCCTCCTACGAGTGATGAGCTCATGGGAGGGGGGACCCACGTTACCTTTTCGGGCTGTGCCCGTCCGGGCCCCATGGGTGCAGGCCCGGCCACCAGACGCTCGCCATCCTGCCCCACCTCCAGGCCTGGCTCCAGAGGCGGACCACGGTGACCCGTGTCCGGGCGAGGGAAAACGAAGTCCAATGTTTTTAATCATCATCAGGGTCTTTTGAGCTACTCTCTGTCTGGTCCTTCCCCTAGGACCTGTTTGTCATGGGTGACCCTACCAGGGGTATGACATCCACCGACAATTTAGCTCCTAGGATCATTGGGACACGCAAACTCCTACACCATGATAAGGTAGTGGCTCAGGAGAGGAGACATATATATATATATAATATATACATATATATATATACTGTACATGGAGAAGGGATAGGACTAAATAATAGTACATGATGTCTGATGCTGTTCCATAATGCAGTGGTTCCAAAACTTTTTTGCAGCACTCCCCTTTTGGAGATAAAGTGATTATTTGCGCCCCCACCTCTCGAAAAATTCGGTAATAATGAAACGTGTTTGTGTCATAACGCCGGGCCCCCCATAGGGGGCGCGCACCCTAGTTTGAAAAGCACTGCCTTAATGTAACTTGAAAGAAATAAACCATCCAATAACATACATTTAATATTTGTGTATTGTTACATTACTGTACTTTCATTTTAATGTAACTTTTCATGTCATATTAAGATTGAGTTATTTGTCATAGAAAAAAATCCACTCTTAAGTTGTGACTGTCATCTCCATATCCTTATACTGTACTCATGACGGTCCTTTCTTTTGCCATCTTTCGCAGTTAAAACTTACCAGAGTGCAATATGTCTTGTGTAGTTTTTGTAGGGCACAGCTGAACTCCCCACAAGAGATGGCTCTAAGTGGACCACTGGACATCCCACTGGGATCCAGCAAGATGAAATACTGTGGGGCTACAAAGGAGGGTGCAACTACAAATTTTCAAGGCTGCAGTTATCACTCGCACCTCTGTTGCATTAGTGCTCATTACAAAAGCTCTCCTCCGGGCAAAACTAGCAGACACACACTGTAAACTTCACGACTGCATTATCTTATGTAATAACTTGAATGAACTCACACCTTCTGGTCCTGTTGGCCTCATTAATTGTTACTGGGAGGCAAAGTAATTACCAATTAAGTTTGGTGTGTCTAATTTTAATGTCACCCCTCAAAAGTAGACTAGAAGGAAGAGAGGTCATTATCCGGTGATGGGGGAGGCGTTGGGTAATCTGTGAATAATGGCAGGGGTGGCGGCAGTGCGATGCACGAGCAGGGGGTTTTAGGGTAGAAGGTTGCTTGGATTGTGTTGTCTGGCAGCTCATCTATATTTTATGCTGCCACTCAGACAAATGAAAGAGGAGCCACCCGGAACAAGGGGGGGACCTCTGACACTTCAAAGTGAAGTCCTATGGGTGGGTTCTTATTGAAGCTAGGCCTGCGCAAAGCCCGACCTGCATGCGGTACCCGCCTCCCGCCTACCCCTAGCCCATGCTGAGAAGCTGCTGGGGCCTCATTAACCCTTAAACAGGCTTGAGAGGGGAGCATCATCCATGAAACTAATTACCCAAGCAACACACAAACACACACCACACACATGGTGCTGATGAGCGCAGACCCCGGCTAGTGGATGCTTCACCGTGTTGCCCCTAATTGAAAATCACCCTCCTTTTTGGTGGTGATTATCACTTTCACAGTTACCCCTTACCACCCTGCCCCCATTCCTTATTTGCCATCATACAATAGCGGTACATCATGATTAGTGGAATGTGAGTGTGATAATGAGGGGAAAAGAAAGATGAAAGGGAAGGGGACGGACACAGGAGGAGCAAAAAAAAGTCATATCAAAGAACGTTCTAATTGAGGTACTGCAATCTGCTCCATTTGCATGAGACAATGCAGTTTCATTTGGCCGTGTCTAATGACGCTAATGTCTTAACAAATTCATTTTGCTAATTAGGCATGCCCAGTGGTGCTCACCGACAGATTAAGCAGATTAAACAAACAACTGCTGATGAGCCCTGAGTGGGTTGAGAGGTGCATCTCTCTGGGTGTGCTTTCCACGCTGACTTATGACTTCACACTCGCTCTGCATTAGATTGACAGGTGTGCTTTACCTGAGGCCAGGCCCAGACCAGATATTTCATTAATGGTCTCTGTACTCATATACAGAAGAAGAATTGAAAGAGACACAAAAGCGCTGCAGCGGTGTGCAGCCCTGACTGAGAAAAATATACTGTAACTAATAGCACCTTGAGTCACATGCAGTGGAAAATCCAAAGTTAGTCCAAAATGTGTACAATTTTGAACTGAGACAACATTTTATGGAAAAAATATCCCACAGAAGTTTTTTTTAGTTCTCCTGCCAGCCGAGTGAGACCTCTTGTCAGTCATACATTATTTTTGTTCCTGTGGGGGAAGCGAGGCCGCTAGCATACTCCTTCTTCTTTTCCTTTCGGCTTATCCCGTTAGGGGTCGCCACAGCGAATCAATTGCCTCCATCTAACTCTGTCTTCTGTATCCTCTTCTCTTGCGCCAACAACCTTCATGTCCTCTTTCACTACATCCATAAACCTCCTCTTTGGTCTTCCTCTAGGCCTCCTGCCTGGCAATTCAAAACTCAGCATCCTTCTACCAATATATTCACTATCTCTCCTCTGGACATGTCCGAACCATCTCAGTCTGGCCTCTCTGACTTTATCTCCAAAACCTCTAACATGTGCTGTCCCTCTGATGTGCTCATTCCTGATCCTGTCCATCCTGGTCACACCCAAAGAGAACCTCAGCATCTTCATCTCTGCTACCTCCAGCTCTGCCTCCTGTCTTTTCCTCAGCGGCACTGTCTCTAAACCAAACAACATCGCTGGTCTCACCACAGTTTTGTACACCTTTCCTTTCATTTTAGCTGAAACTCTTCTATCACACATCACACCCGACACTTTTCTCCACCCATTCCAGCCTGCCTGCACACGCTTTTTCACCTCTTTTCCACACTCTCCATTGCTCTGGACTGTTGACCCTAAGTACTTAAAATCCTCCACCTTCTTTATCTCTTCTCCCTGTAACCTCACTCTTCCACTTGGGTCCCTCTCATTTACACACATGTACTCCGTCTTGCTGCGGCTGACCTTCATTCCTCTCCTTTCCAGGGCAAACCTCCACCCCTCAAGCTTCTCCTCCACCTGTTCCCTGCTCTCACTACATATCACAATGTCATCTGCAAACATCATAGTCCATGGAGATTCCTGTCTAACCTCGTCCGTCAGCCTGTCCATCACCATAGCAAACAAGAAGGGGCTCAGAGCTGATCCCTGATGTAGTCCCACCTTCACTCGGAACTCCTCTGTCACACCTGCAGCACACCTCACTACTGTCTTACAGTCCTCGTACATGTCCTGCACCGCTCTAACATACTTCTCTGCCACTCCAGACTTCCTCATACAATACCACAGTTCCTCTCTGGGCACCCTGTCATAAGCTTTCTCCAGATCTACAAAAACACAATGCAGCTCCCTCTGACCTTCCCTGTACTTCTCAATCAACATCCTCAAAGCAAATACTGCATCTGTTGTACGTTTTTATGGCATAAAACCGTACTGCTGCTCACAAATGCTCACATTTGCCCTTAGTCTAGCTTCAACTACTCTTTCCCATAACGTCATTGTATGGCTCATCAGCTTTATTCCTCTGTAGTTGCCACAACTCTGCACATCTCCCTTGTTGTTAAAAATGGGCACCAGCACACTTCTCCTCCATTCCTCGGGCATCTTCTTATTATCTAAGATCTTGTTAAACAAGAACTGTACTCTACTCCCACCTCGCCTAGACACTTCCATACCTCCACAGTATATCATCAGAATCGAGTGCCTTTCCATTCTTCTTCCTCTTCAATACCCTCCTCACTTCTTCCTTACTAATTTTTTCTACTTCCTGGTCCACAACAGTCACCTCTTCTACTGTTTGTTTTCTCTCAATTTCCTCATTCATCAACTTTTCAAAGTACTCTTTCCATCTTCCCAAGACATTACTGGCACCTGTCAATACCCTTCCATCCCTATCCTTTATCACCCTAACCTGCTGCACGTCCTTCCCATCTCTGTCCCTCCGCCTTGCCAATCTGTATAGATCTTTCTCTCCCTCCTTGCTGTCCAACCTAGCATACAAGTCATCATAAGCCCCTTGTTTGGCCTTTGCCACCTTTACTTTCACCTTACGCTGCATCTCTCTGTTCTCCTGTCTACTCTCTTCAGTCCTCTCAGTGTCCCACTTCTTCTTAGCTCTTACTCTGTATACACTGCTGCACCTCCTCATTCCACCACTAAGTCTCCTTATCTACTTTTCTTCCAGATGACACACCAAGTACTCTCCTACCTGTCTCCCTAATCACAGTAGCTGTAGTTGTCCTGTCATCTGGAACGACTTCCTGGCCACTCATAGCCTTTTTCGAACTCCTTCCTAAAAGTCACTCAACACTCCTCCTTTTTCAGCTTCAACCGTTTCGTCTTCTGCCTCTTCATCCTTCTCACCACTAGAGTCATCCTACACACCACCATCCTATGCTGTCTGGCTACACTCTCACCTACCACTGCTTTGCAGTCACTGACCTCCTTCAGGTTACACCTTCTACACAAGATGTAGTCTACCTGTGTGTGCCTACCTCCACTCTTATAGGTCACACTATATTCCTGTCTCTTCTAGAAGAAAATATTCACTACATCATTTCCATCCTTTTCGCAAAGTCGACCACCATCTGTCCTTCAGCGTTCCTCTCCTGGATACCAAACTTGCCCATCACCTCCTCATCCTCTCTGTTTCCTGCACCAACATGTCCATTGAAATCTGCACCAATGACAACTCTTTCACTTCTGGGGATGTTCTGCATCACTTCATCCAGGTCTGACCAGAATTTCTCTTTCTCCTCCATCTAACAACCTACCTGTGGAGCATACCCACTAACAACTTTGAACATCACACCTTCCATTTCTAGCTTCAGGCTTTTTACTCTATCTGACACGCTTTTTACCTCCAGGACATTGCTAACAAAATCCTCCTTCAAAATCACCCCTACTCCATTTCTCTTCCAATCTACACCATGATAGAACAGCTTAAACCCTGCTCCTCAGCTTCTAGCCTTGCTACGGTTCCACCTGGTCTCCTGGACACACAATATGTCTACTTTCCTCCTCTGAATCATGTCAACTAATTCTCTCCCTTTTCCTGTCATAGTTCCAACATTCAAAGTCCCAACTCTTAGTTCTAGACTCTTAGCATTCCTCTTCTCTCTCCTCCTACGGACACACCTTCCTCCTCTCCTTCTTTGACCAGCAGAAGCTTCCTTCTGACAGTCAACAATTGCTCGATAAATTAAATGAAAACAGAACAGCTCAAAATGGTGTGCGTTTACAGAAAGTCGAAGTAAAAGAAATGCCGCTCTTTAATACAGTTGAAAAGCCAGCATTTCAAGAAAAGCTGCAAACCTTTGACAGACAGTACAACCTGCCTGTAAAAACATACAGTGGAGTGAAAAAGTTTGTTGCATGTAAATGTTTCAGATCATCAAACTAAATTCTACAACAATACATTAGTCAATGACAACACAACTGAAAAAAATAGCAGTTTTTAAATTAAACTTTTGGTTATTAAGACAGAAAAAAATCAAACATACATGGCCTTATGTGAAAAAAGTGATTGCCCCCTAAACTGCTCAGGCCACACTTAGCAACAACAACTTCAATCCAGGGTTTGCAATAATTTGAAATGAGTCTCTTATTGTGTTGTGGGGGAAACTCACATTACATTGGAGGGTTTTCCTGCATGAAGCGCTTTTTTTAAGGTCATGCCACAGCATCTCAATAGGATTCAGGTCGGGACATTGACTAGGCGTCTGCAAAGTATTCCTTCTTTTTTTTCAGCCAATCAGAGGTGTACTTGCTAGTGTGTTGTGCTTCAGTAAAAACAAAGTTCATTTCAGCATGAGATCACAAACAGAGGGTTGCACGGTGAATGAGTGGATAGCACGTTGGCCTCACAGTCAGGAGGTTCAGGGTCACCGGGTTCCCCCTCTGGAGCCATGCTTGGAGGTGGGGCACGATGGCGAGCGTCTGTTGGCCGGGCCTGCACCCATGGGGACTGGTCGGGCACAGCCCGAAATGGTAACGTGGGTACCCCCTCCCAAAAGCTCACCACTCGTAGGAGGGGCAAAAGGGGTCAGGTGCTAAGTGAGCTGTGTAGCGGCCGGAGGCGGAGGCCTTGGCGGTCCGATCCTCGGCTACAGAACCTAGTTGTCGGTCAGTGGAATGTCACCCCTCACCTGTTTGTGCTTATTCACCAAACAGCAGTTCAGAATAACCACCCTTTTTGGAGTCCTTAGAGGAAGTACTAGAGAGTGCTCCCTCGGGGTATTCCCTTGTTCTACTGGGTGACTTCAATTGTCTATTACGAACACCATGTTCAAGCATAAGGCTGTCCACAAGTGCACTTGGCACCAGGACACTCTGGGCCGCAGTTCGATGATTGACTTTGTGGTTGTGTCGTCGGACATGCGGCCACATCTTTTGGACACTCGGGTGAAGAGAGGGGCGGAGCTGTGGTTGTGTGATTGACTTTGTGGTTGTGTCGTCGGACTTGCGGACACATGTTTGGGACACTCGGGTGAAGAGAGGGGCAGAGCTGTAAACCAACTCATCACCTGGTGGTGAGTTGGTTCCGATGGTGGGGGAGAATGCCGGTCAGACCTGGCAGACCCAAACGCATTGTGAGGGTCTGCTGGGAACGTCTGGCTGAGTCCCCTGACAGAAGGAGTTTCAACTCCCACCTGGGGGAGAGCTTCTACCAAGTTCCGAAGGAGGCAGCGGACATTGATCCGAGTGGGCGATGTTTCGTGCCTCCATTGTCGATGTTGCTGACCAGAGCTGTGGCTGTAAGGTGGTCGTGCCTGTCGTGGTGGTAATCCCACAACCCGTTGGTGGACATTAGCAGTGAGGGATGCCGTCAAGCTGAAAAAAACAGCCCTATCAGGCCGTTTTGGCCAATGAGACTCTGGAGGCAGCTGACAGGTAATGGCAAGCCAAGCGGTCTGTGGCTCTGGCAGTCACAGAGGCAAAAACTCGGACATGGGAGGATTTTGGAGAGGCCATGGAAAACGACTACCGCATGGCTTCAAAGAGATTCTGGTCCACCATCCGCCGTCTCAGGACAGGGAAGCAGTGCACAGTCAACACCGTGTATGGTGGGGACGGTGTGCTGCTGATCTCGACTCGATATGTTGTGGACCGGAGGAGGGAATACTTTGAAGACATCCTCAATCCCATCGACACGTCTTCCAACATGGAAGCAGTGCCCGGGGACTCTGAAGCGGGTTCACCTATCTCTGGGGCTGAGGTTACCGAGGTGGTCAAAAAGCTCCTTGGTGGCAAGGCCCCGGGGGTGGATGAGATCTGCCCGGAGTTGAGGATGAGATCTGCCAGTCAGGGTCGGTGCCCCGGACTGGCAGACCGGGGTGGTCATCCCGCTTTTCAAGAAGGGGGACCGGAGGTTGTGTTCTAACTATCTTGGGATCACACTCCTCAGTCTTCCCGGTAAGGTTTATTCAGGGGTTCTGGAGAGGAGGATCCGCCGGATTGTCGAATCTCGGATTCAGGAGGAGCAGTGTGGTTTTCATCCTGGTCGTGGAACTGTGGTCCAGCTCTATACTCTCCGCAGTGTTCTTGAGGGTGCATGGGAGTTTGCCCAACCAGTCTATATGTGTTTTGTGGACTTGGAGATGGCATTCGACCGTGTTCCTCCGGGAATAAGGTGGGGAGGGCTCCGGAAATATGGGGTATTTGACCATATGTATGACCGGTGTCAGAGTTTGGTTTGCATTGCCGGCAATAAGTCGGACCTGTTTCCAGTGAGAGTTGGACTCCGCTGGGGCTGCCCTTTGTCACCGATTCTGTTAATTACTTTCATGGACAGAATTTCTAGGCGCATCCAGGGTGTTGAGGGGTTTCGGTTTGGTGGCCACAGGATTTGGTCTCTGCTTTTTGCAGATGATGTGGTCCTGCTGGCTTCATCGAGCACTGACCTTCAACTCTCACTGGATCGATTCGCAGCTTAGTGTGAAGCGGCTGGGATGAGAATCAGCACCTCCAAATCTGAGTCCATGGTTCTCGCCCGGAAAAGTACGCAGTGCCATCTGCCGGTCGGGGATGAGGTCCTTCCTCAAGTGGAGGAGTTTAAGTACCTCGGGGTCTTGTTCATGAGTGAGGTAAGGATGGAACGTGAGATCCACAAACGGACAGGCGGCGTCTGCCCCGGTCTGTCGTGGTCAAGAGAGAGCTGAGCCGAAAGGCAAAGCTCTCAATTTACCGATCTACCGATCTATGTTCTTACCCTCACCTACGGTCATGAGCTTTGGGTAGTGACCGAAAGGACAAGATCGCGGGTACAAGCGGCCGAAATGAGTTTTCTCCGCAGGGTGGCTGGGCTCTCCCTTAGAGATGGGTTGCGAAGCACTGTCTTCCAGGAGAGACTCGGAGTAGAACCGCTGCTCCTCCACATTGAGAGGAGCGAGATGAGGTGGCTCGAGGATCTGGTTAGGATGCCTCCTGGACGCCTCCCTGGGTAGGTGTTCAGGGCACGTCCAACCGGTAGGAGGGCTCGGGGAAGACCCAGGACACGTTGGAGAGACTATGTCTTTCAGCTGGCTTGGGAACGCCTCGGCATCCGCCGGGAAGAGCTGGACGAAGTGGCTGAGTGGGACATCTGGGCTTCCCTGCTTAGCCTGCTGCCCCCGCTACCTGACCTCGAATAAGCGGAAGAAAATGGATGGATGGACAAGTATACTTAGCTTCTTGCTTAGGTATTTGGGTTTTTTAGTGACAGGAATTTACCAATGGTGGAATAGAGGAGAAGCATAATGATAACCATATCAGAAATGGAACTTATGACAACATAGAAAAAGTTTTAATACGAGCACTACACTTATTTGAATATCCATTACATACCATTTTACCAAGTAGATGCTGACATAAATACACTTTAAGCACTGCAAACTAGGTAGCAATATACCAGCAGTTGGGTGACAGCATTGCTGTCCATTATGAGATGTAGTTTCACTTTATTCTGCTTGTTTTATACAGTAACAATTTCTCTTTGTACTTTTAGTACAGTAAAAAATGTTACTTAATACATTGCCTGTACTGTTAATAAAGGTTTTATGATGGCAACAGTCTGTACATTCATTCATTCATTCATTTTCTGTACCGCTCATCCTCATTAGGGTCACGAGGATGCTGGAGCCTATCCCAGCTGGCTTTGGGCGAGAGGCGGGGTACACCCTGGACTGGTCGCCAGCCAGTCACAGGGCAGACAAACAACAATTCACACAACTCAGAGTCGCCAATTAATCTAACATGCATGATTTTGGAATGTGGGAGGAAACCAGAGTACCCGGAGAAAACCCACGCACGCACGGGGAGAACATGCAAACTCCACACAGAGATGCCCAATGGAGATTCAAACACAGAACCTCCTGACTGTGAGGCCAACATGCTACCCATTTAGCCACAGTGCGGCCCTGAAAGTATATATTGTTTGCATTTTTTTTTAAATAAAAGCATTTTTTCTGCCTTTTTTGTACAGATTACATTTTAGTGTACCGTTACACCCTTACCCAAAATGAAGGTGCTTCTAGCTTTATTTAATCTAAATATTATTTTATTTACTGTATGTCACCATAAATAATTCCTGCATGAGTATATGTACAGCTAAGCAATACTTTGATACTTTCCGGGAGTCAGTCCAACATATACATACATATACTTTTGACCAGGACATGTACACAGACCATTGCAGCCTTCAAGTCATCAATCATGCTTCCAGGTTTTAATGCGCAACCTCAGCACTGTTACAGTCTTGTAAATCCTCCCTACAACCCGTCAAGCCACCCCGCTTTCCAGTGCCATTGTGGCATGTTGTGTGACAGCTGCCGCCCTCTTCTGTGCTGGTGAAAATGAATAGATTATATGTGGTAATTAGGCGCGGCGCACAATCAATGTGCTCCGGGGCAAAGCCTGAGGCAAGGGGGTTTGTGTCACCATGTTCGTGAGCGAGCGGGAGGGGGAAAAAAGGAACAGTATGATCAGATCAGAAAGAGAATGTGGAGGTCAAGAACGATGGATGGTAGATGCCTAATACTCTGGATCATTGTTTTTCAGAGCTAACTAAAAATATACAGTGGGACCTTCGTTACCATCCGACACGTTTTTTTTTTAGTGAAATTTAGAATTTATGCCACAATTTTGGCTTAATTTGTGTGCATGCTACAGTTGGCGTGCAATATGGCACATGTTTTGATATTAATACATTGTGTGATTCCTTTTCAATGTTAGTTTTCCATGCATGAAACAATTCCAAATGCATAAATGAACGGGATATCTAAGGGAACATTTAAGGTTACTTCAAGGTTACTATTTAAGGTTAAGAACACAAAGCAAAAATGCAATGTAGCAACAACACCTTCCTGTTTTCAGTCGCGTTTTCAATTAAGGTAAATGTAACCTTATGGACTCTAACTGTGTGGGTTGCACAGCTTGGTACAGGCCGCCCAGTGGTAATTTTGTGGTAGCACCTTGCGCAGCCAATTTGGTAATTTGGTAGGCCGAGGCGCGCCGCGATGCGTGTGGCAGCGCAGCAGGAGGAGGTGCCGACTGATTCAGCCTGGCGTAGTGAAAATTTTGGGCCAAAAGGCTGCGCTGGAAGTGCACTGAAAGCTCGCCAGCTCCAACTTGGTATACTCTCGGCGTAAGGCGAATCGCAGCTGGTCTAGTGGTAATTTGGTTGACTGGCGCACAGTGCACACACATCACCAAAACCCCACAGGCCGGTTTACACAATGTCAGGCACATTTGAATGCATTTAATAATCACAACAACTGATTAATCACAACAACTGATTAATCACAACAACTGATTAATCACAACAACTGTCACTTGTCACTGTTTAAAGTAACAATCTGAATCAACGGCTCTGGAACCAGTCCCCTCGAGAGGGGCTGGACTTCATTCCACTCTGGTGTTGCCGGCAATGAGAGGTGACGGGCAGGGGTGGCAATTCTTGTTGCCCCCCGGCTCCAAGCCTGCACGTTGGAGTTTAACCCAGTAAACGAGAGGGTAGTTTCCCTACGCCTTCGGGTGGGGGGACGGGTCCTGACTGTTGTTTGTGCTTATGCGCCAAACAGCAGTTCAGAATACCCGCCCTTTTTGGAATCCTTAGAAGAAGTACTAGAGAGTGCTCCCTCGGGGGATCCCCTTGTTCTGCTGGGTGACTTCACTGCTCATGTTGGCAACCAAAGTGAGACCTGGAGAGGTGTGATTGGGATTGGCCCCTCTGATCTTAACCCGAGCGGTGTCTTGTTATTGGACTTCTGTGGTCGTCACGGATTGTCTATTACAAACACCATGTTGAAGCATAAGGGTGTCTACATGTGCACTTGGCACCAGGACACCCTGTGCCGCAGTTTGATGATTGACTTTGTGGTTGTGTCGTAGGACTTGCGGCCACATGTTTTGGACACTCTGGTGAGGAGAGGGGCGGAGCTTTCAACTGATCACCACCTGGTGGTGAGTTGGTTCCGATGGTGGGGGAGGATGCCGGTCAGACCTGGCACACCCAAACGCATTGTGAGGGTCTGCTGGGAACGTCCCCTGTCAGAAAGAGTTTCAACTCCCCCCTACGGCAGAGCTTTGACCATGTTTCAAGGGAGGCAGTGGACATTGAATCCGAGTGGGCAATGTTTCGTGCCTCCATTGTTAATGCGGCCGATCGGAGCTGTGGCGGTAAAGTGGTCGGTTGCTGTCGTGGCCATAATCCCAGAACCCGTTGGTGGACACCAGTGGTGAGGGATGCTGTCAAGCTGAAGAAAGAGTCCTATCAGTCCTATCCTGTTGGCTTCATCGAGCAGTGACCTTCAACTCGGATCGGTTCGCAACTGACTGTGAAGCGGCTGGGATGAGAATCAGCACCTCCAAGTCCGAGTCCATGGTTCTCGCCCGGGAAAGGGTGGAGTGCCATCTCCGGGTCGGGGATGAGGTCCTGCCTCAAGTGGAGGAGTTTAAGTACCTCGGGGCCTTGTTCACGAGCGATGGAAGGAACGCGAGATGGACAGGCGGATTGGTGCAGCGTCTGCAGTGATGCGGACTCTGCACCGATCTGTCGTGGTGAAAAGAGAGCTGAGCCAAAAGGCAAAGCTCTCGTTTTACCGGTCAATCTACGTTCCTACCCTCACCTATGGTCATGAGCTTTGGGTAGTGACCGAAAGGACAAGATCGCGGGTACAAGTGGCCGAAAAAGGTTTTCTCTGCAGGGTGGCTGGGTTCTCCCTTAGAGATAGGGTTAGAAGCACAGTCATCTGGGAAAGACTGAGAGTAAAACCGCTGCTCCTCCGCATTGAGAGAAGTCAAATGAGGTGGCTCGGGCATCTTGTTAGGATGCCTCCCGACCCCCTTCAGGGCACGTCCAACCGGTAGGAGGCCTTGGGGAAGACCCAGGACACGTTGGAGAGACCTGGGAGAGCCTGGGAACGCCTCGGCACCCGCTGGGAAGAGCTAGACGAAGTGGCCGGAAAGAGGGACCTCTGGGTTTCCCTGTTTAGGTTGCTGCCCCCGCGACCCGACCTCGGATAAGCGGAAGAAAATGGATGCATGGATGGACTTTTTAATGATGCTGTAACAGTAATACATGTGCCTACACCCAAGCATGAGAATTATCTGTCATTTCCCTCACATACTTGCATTTTTGAGAATATGCACCTTTGGTCACCTATAACCCGATTTTTATCTAGCTGAGCAAACACAAAGTGGTTGATAGACTCACTCACATAGCTATGCTGGTGTTGCTGAAACATGGTGTTGCTATGCTGCTTGTTGTTTGACCACTCCAGCCCTCCATAATGTTATGTTGTAGTATCTGATATATTGTGTGGCATCTATTATGACGGAAAAGTGCAGTTACAGTGTACAGCGGTACCCTGGTTAGCATATTTTTTGGTTTACATCAAAAATGTGCACAAACATTTTGCCCCGGTTTCTCGTGCACTGTTTTGGTTGTCGTATAACATGCTTTCCTCACATTTTTGTATTACAAAATGTGCATGTTAGCAGCCAATGAGCATGCTCAGGAACCAGAAGTCATTGCCCTACCTGTCTATGACAACATCAGCGTTTGTTTGACTCTGTAGTTCTTGGCTAACTAACAGCTATACCACAATTCCCTGTTTTTCCTATTGATCATGGCTGCAAAATAACCAACGCTGGAGTCCACAGAAGTGCCAATATATTGGGAAAGGTGGTGAGAATCTGTGTTGAGTTCAAGAAAAGCTCATGAGCAGTATGAAGGTATCATCCTTGTGGATCTCCCTTCTCCTCCCTTGTCATAAAATCATCTTTGTCAACGAATGTCTTCGGTAAGAGTGACGTCAAATGTTTATCTATCCCTTTCATTCATCATGTATACGTATATATGCATAAATATGCATTTTGAATTATTTTCTGCATGTAAATCAATATTATTTTGCATTAACACAGATTAATCGGATTGGCATTATTTTGGATGGGGATAAATTGATTCGGTTAGAGTAGGTTTTTTATTTCAGTCATACCATTTGGAACGGCTCAATAATGCTTACCAAGTTTAGACTGTATAAGTAAAAAGTGGACAGACACAGCTCATCAACATCAACAAACACACATAAGAAGTATACAGACACACACAACGGAGTGTTGCACTTTTACACTGTTTCAATTTCAGCATCAAAGCAATATTTTTTCCAGCACACATATTGTGAGTATAGACTGTTGTGGGAGCTTTGAGACTTACTTAAAATCATTGAAAAAACATATATAACGGAACCTTTAAAACACCAAAGCGATTTTTCACATCAGACAAGAGACACAACCAAATCTTATGAAGGCAAGAACCAGTGCAAAACAATGTCTGAAAACGATTTCCAGTGCAATCATTTGATATTAGCTTCATAGAGGAGGTCGACATCATTAATGACAAAAACGAAGCGCAGAAGCGTTCAGTAAATGTAGGATGCTGAGGAGCAATGTTAAACAGGAGGTTAGTGAAAAAAAGAGCAAGCTTATGAAGTTGGGTGGTGTTCTACCCATCCCCGACCCCAGAAATGCCCTCCAGTGTTGCATCTTACCCATTTTAGTAGCAGAGTGCAGGTGACCCGCCTGTGATCTCTTCCATAATTAACATATGCTTGTTAGTCAAGGTTGGTTGGAGGCTCTGCACACACCCAAAAATGAAGCACATACAGCCAAGCTAGACCTGCTTAGGTTTCAGTCAAAACCACAGTCAATGTCCCTCTTAGTCCTTTCTGAAAGGTCTGGTGTTTTGTCTGGACACAAATAACACTTATCAGCCACAGCGTCTTGGCTAGAGCTGATCAAATTTGCTCTACAAATGAGTCCAGGCTGCTTTAATGGGGTCATGAATATGAAGTGCTGAACGCTCCCTGTCGTGTTTGCCCAATCTCTACCAACCTCATTTGGACATAATGAAGACATGGATGGACCCGTTTCTGATTATTCCCTCTATTTCACAGGGTTATTGACCTCTCTTTGAGAAGATAAATAGAACCCCCTTAACCCATATCAGAATAACTGAGGATAATGATTGTGTATCTATGAGAAAAATCGGAAAAAAACGTCTTTAGCTTATTATAGTAATATGATTATTCATGCAAAAGCAGGGATAAAGAAAGGAAAAAAGCAATGTTAATGTCCTTGTATGATGCTGCCATGACAATGCAAGTTATATACAGTATAGTGTGTGCAAGATTGGGGGGCCTTCTGCCTGCATATGTGGAGGTGTCTTTGCGAAGCGTACGTGTTGTGTTTGCACTCGCAGCATCTCAGTGACATCAAAGCGCTGTGCAAACTGAGCCCCTGGCAGCCCTTTAGAACCCCATCTCCCATCTCTGTTTAAAGCAGGCAGGAGAGAAAAGACCCAACCTAATAAAAGAGGTGTTATTCAAAAGAAGAATAGACGGCTCAGTTGCGTGTCGTATTCGCGCTGGTTTGTGTGTGTGTGTGTGTGTGTGCGCGTCAGAGAGACAGAAGACAGGAAGAGAGGAAAACAGGTACAGCAGATAAAGGTGAAAGGACGGGTAAAAGGTGTAACAAATGAAGGAAGTCAGTGTCTACTCATCCTCTTTAGCGCTTCTCCTTAGCAATGCTGACACCAAAGGTGAAGCAATTGTTTGAATAATGAGACAAAGCAGAGGGAAGAAATTGTACATTTTTTCCTTCTTTCTTCCATGCCAAAGGTTGCACAGTGTGGTGTCAGCAAGTGTTTTGTGCTGCATCTGAGGAAGAAAAAAAGGAAACGCTTATTGCCCTGCACAATCTGGGTTGTGCCCAGCCAAACAACAGAACTGCATGGAAAATAACTGCTGTTGTGAATGATTTCCTATCCATCATAGTTTCTCGTACTTCTCATTCATTTAGAAACCCAACAAGTGCACTAGTCTAGCGTTCATCTTCATTGCTTCTTTGCTCCATTATGTGATATGTCTAAATTTGTGCTGTTTTCCTTTAATGGCTGAGAGGCAGTGAGTGAAAACAAGAGACACGGGCAGGAGTGCAGAGAAGAACGGCCCAGTGCAATTGATGTTATAAAATAAAATACTTTGCAAAAGCAAAATAAATGCTGCAGCCGGTGGAAGATTTATGCGCTCAAATAAACTGGAGCTTTTGAATTTTTAATTGGGGAGTCCTAATTATGGCCATCAGACAGTACTTCTAAACACACTCTCTGCACTTTCTCCCCATTGCTCTTTCCCCCAACCTCTTCAGTTTAGCTGTGGATGCAGCCTCAGTCCGCGTGTATTTTTCCAGGCCATTAATATTTGATGAAAATGGGCCAGGCTGCATCAGCTGCTCATCGCCACTAAGAACATGGCCTCCATTATGAGCCCCGCGCTTCCTCCCAGCCGTGTACATTAGCAAGATGACGGAACGCAACAGCATGGGCGGGAGGTGCGAATGCACATGGGTTAAATTATGGGTGGAGTGTGTGCGCGAGCAAATGTTCATGCGCTGGAGTTGGCTCATCAACCATCCCTGTCGATTGGTGCTATTAAAGGTTGAGAAACAGTTGGGTGTGAGCTATAATTGAGCTGACACTAATAATGAAAGCAGATACTGTCTGGAAGCCTTTGGCAATACGCTACAGATACTGATGCTCCTAATAATTCAGGCGCTCGGCAGGCGCTTTTTTTTTCCAGATCTTGTACAGGAAGGCGAGTACTAAGATTTAAAAGGGCACTAAAATGCAGAGGTGCTTCATCTTCCAAAGCTGTTTCTGGTGTGTTATGCAGTCAGCACAAATCAGTGACACAATGAAATGATAGTGACAAGCTAAGATTACATCATGATGAAGGACTGATTGATCCTCCTCCTTTTAAAGTTACATTGGACTGTATTTAAATAGAAAAGGCAAACGTGGAGGTGACCGTGGTAATTACCCCGTTAGTCTGAACTTCACTTCCCCCAGTGCAACACACACACGCACACGCACACTCATGTTTTGTTTCCATGTATCACTCACTGGGGAATGGAGGAGGGCCACGTTAGGGATCGTGAGTTTGTGTAAAGCCTTAGTCGAGGACCTCCGTAATGATCAACTCAACCTTGTGACTCCTGTCTGAGAGCTTGGTCCCTAGGGTTGTGTTTGTGTGTGTGGGTGTGTGTGAGGGGGTTGACCCCATAATTTGAAGATGATGTGAAATGAAGAATGGATTAAGAGAGTGCACTCTTTTCAATACATAGTTTTGTTTTTNACCTTCAGCGTTTACTGGAGCGGTTTGCAGCTGAGTGTGAAGCTTCTGGGATGAGACTCAGCACCTCCAAATCCGAGGCCATGGTTCTCAGTCGGAAACGGGTGGACTGTACCCTCCGGGTTGGGAGTGAGGTCTTGCCTCAGGTGGAGGAGTTCAAGTATCTCGGGTTCTTGTTCACGAGTGAGGGAAGGTTGGAGCGTGAGATCGACAGACGGATCGGTGCAGCATCTGCAGTAATGCGGTCGCTGTACCGGACCGTCGTGGTGAAGAGAGAGCTGAGCCGGAAGGCAAAGCTCTCTGTTTACCGATCGATCTACGTTCCCACCCTCACCTATGGTCATGAGTTATGGGTCATGACCGAAAGAATGAGATCGCGGATACAAGCGGCGGAAATGAGTTTCCTTCGTAGGGTGGCTGGACTCACCCTAAGAGATAGGGTGAGGAGCTCGGCCATCCGGGAGGAGCTCAGAGTAGAGCCGCTGCTCCTTCACATCGAGAGGAGCCAGTTGAGGTGGCTCGGGCATCTAGTCCGAATGCCTCCCAGGCGCCTCCCTGGTGAGGTGTTTCGGGCATGCCCAGTCGGGAGAAGGCCCCCGGGAAGACCTAGGACACGCTGGAGGGACTATGTCTCACAGCTAGCCTGGGAACACCTTGGTGTCCTCCCGATGGAGCTGGAAGAGGTCGCTGGGGACCGGGAAGTCTGGACATCCCTACTGAAGCTGCTGCCCCCCGGGACCCGGACCCGGATAAGCGGTGGAAAATGGATGGATGGATGGGCTAGATCTGCAACAGTTCATCAATAATTAATCTATTATCCAATCAATCAGAAATAATTTCAGTATTCAATTTATAGTCTTTTTATTTTATTTAAAATTACAACTATCCTTAGATTTTAGCCTCTCGTATGTGAATATTGTTTTAATGTTCCTTAGTTATCTGTGAAAGCAGACATTTTAGGCAAAACAAGATATTCAGTCACATCAGCTATGACTTTGAAAAACAGTGATCGTCATTTTTACCTCTTTTCTGATATGTTGTGGACCAAACCACTAAGTTTGTGTTTGGCTTATGTCGATTCGGTCCGTCTAAGGCCTAACCAATTAATCGATTAATCAAAACAAGAAACTTCAGATTAATTGATTGAGAAAATAATTGATAGTCACAGCCCTAATAGTGGCCATTTTTTCCATAGAAATTGTATTTGAATGCTGAGCCAAATAAAAAAAGAATGAGGACTATAATGCTGGTTATACACATTAACACAGAATAAATACTTCCCTCCAAATGTTCCCAAACATTTGGAGGGGAGTATATATCATGGTACTGCATTGTTACCATGAAAGCGAAGTAGGCAGTACAGAGATAACTTTAGAGCAGTTTGATTGCAATATGTTCTTGACTTGAATCCTCCATCAAGTGATGACAGTGCTATTAGAAGAGGTAGAACTAGAAACAATAATAATAATAATTTAAATAATAATGACACAAATTGTTAGGATGGATGCACATGCCTCTTAGCGTTCCTCTTATGAAAGATATCAATGTCATATAGTTAGTGTTAATTAAATGTAACAAATTTTTTTTTTATGATTTTAAACTAAATTCCACATTTTAACAAGGTCAAAAAATGGAATAATCAAGCTCTTGGACCATCATATTACTATGTCTCCCCAGTAAGTTGGATGGTTAGTTAAACAAGATACTTAAAAAAAAATACAATAAAGAAAGATATTTGTCAAAAATACATTTTACCTACAAAAGTCTTACATCTTGTATTGCAATCCCTGCAAAACAAAACAAAATATTTTTATCTTAATAATTGTGCATAATTGTGTAACTTGCATACATTTCCCAAACAACATTGTGCAATTTCTCTCAGGTTTTCTCATTGGTTAGTTAAATAATTCACATCGTGAAAATCAGTCTTAGTCCTGCACTTTTGGTCCAGACCATAAATGCTGCTAAAACATGAAAGAACTGATTGGCAAGTTCTATTTGACGAAGCTAAAAGGGGCAACTTTGTGTTGAAGCTCAGTGGTGATGCCGAATGCAAAGAGACGGGGCTAAGTAGGGTAGAAAGCACCTGTCATCTCTGGCTCTTGGCCTACTTGATTAACATCAAATTTTAATTGTACTCTAAGAGTTGTGCACTGAAAGGTTGTTACACGCCTGCTGCTGAGTTGTTGTACAGCTTATACAACACAGTTATGGGATATGTGTTCTGTATAAAAGCAGGCGATAACAGAAAGAAACAAGAGCATGTAAAAGAAATATCCTACATTTAAACATAACGGCATGCATGTCTAAATATTATTAATGACCACACGTTATTTAAATGAATTGTGCATTTGTGAATACAATATCCATCTGTTACATACTAATGGAGGCCAACTTCATTAAAATGAATCCCCACCCTTCATTGAATTATAGTCTATTGAGTTAAACATGTACAAATAAAAATTCTATCGAGGGAAATATATAACACAATTACTTCAAAGGCTTTCCCAAAAGCACAACACCAAACTACTAGAATACGGGACCCAAAACAACTCTAACCGGTTGCGGTCTCAACATGGTGGCTGTAATATTTCTTAATTGGAGCATGGAAATCACACAGGCCTTTTGTTGAGCGCTCTGCAACCAGGAATGCTCTCTCCTCCACCGACTCTCACTTGTTCTCCCATTCTCATTTGCATATTCATTGAGATATCAATTATTTATCCTCAGTACAATGACTGGCCGCATTACTATGTGACTCCATGCAGTATAACATACCAGCATATGCAATGGACTGAATAATACATAGAATGTGTGGGATAAATCAGTGGAAACTAGTAAGAAATAACACAGGAATGCAGTTAACATAAAGATAAATCTATCAATGCGTAAAACAGCATTTGCATGTCTAATTTTATAATGAACTGTGTCTCATTTCCCAAAAATAATAATGTAATTAAAAAAAATAACATAAACAATTTAGTGTTCAAATATGGTAGTAAAAAAATAAAGGAAAAATGAAACGTTCATGCACTCACTGGACAGAAATTGCCTGAAGCTGGACAAGATGAACAATATTTAATAACATTACTACAATGCAACAATACAAATATTAATCACCTCTCCTGTGTGACAGTGTCAGGCAGAACCTTTCATACAGATCTTGTACTAGATCTGATCAGATTGTGCATGTGAACCTAATGAAGAGTCTGGGGAGTGCTATTGGCTTTTCCACACCACGCACATGCATTCAGCCACCTTTACAAGTGAACTGCTCTCCTAGCAGTTAGTGCAGGCATCAGAGCGCATACAAAGGTAAAAATGGGATGCAATATTCAGAAACCTCTCATTCAATAACATCATTACCCCTGAGACATATTCCTATTTCCATGCCGGTGCCCCTGTGAGCTGTTTCCTCACCCTATTATTATTATTATTGCAGGACAAAATGAGATGACTAATCAAAACATAATTTCAGCATTGCAGAGCTGCAAGTCAACCAGCTCTGACCTGAGGAAAAAAACATGGCCTCAGCAGCCAATACTCTTTCTCCTTCAAGTCAGCTTCAACACACTCGCACACAAACACACACTTAACCACACAACTCTCACAACTCTCCCCCATATCCACACGCACAAACGCCAGTTGCCTTCGCACAGAATAGATGACCGCACTTACTTTAAATGTCCCGTGAAGGAAAAGTTTTCATATTATTTTCCTCTCTCCTCCGCCTCCCTCAGAGCAACTGCTCTCTTAGATTGGAACTCAGAGAAAGTGCAGCCACCATATGATCCCAGCCGTTACCTTCACTTATCAGAGATCTAGGGCTAAAAAATAGCTTGCTCCCATTCATTTTATACATTTTCCCCCTGTATGCTCTCCCACCTTGCGCGGATGAAGACTGTGCTCTCTGCATCTGGTTGCACAAGCACAATCAATATGGAAGGAGAGAGCTATTTTATGATTGGAGAAGTTGTTGTGTTTTTGGTGGTGAAATTCATTATTTAGTATCTGAACCTTCAGCAATTCAGTATCATTTATTCATAAAGTCCCTTTTTGCCAGGAGGAAATGGATACAGCTGCAGCAGCCGGGAGAGAGACAGAGAGAGAGAGAGAGAGAGAGAGAGAGGGTGGGTGGAGAAGAGATGAGGGGGAGTAAAGGCAGAGAATGAGGGAGGAGGATGAAGAGGAATGTGTGTGTGTGTGTGTGTGTGTGGAGGTTGGGGTGCTGGAGTGCAAGTGGGGTAGGTGTATGGATTGATGATATTGATCAGGCACCTCCTGAAATAAAGGCATCGGGGGGCTTTAGTTTTTCCAAGCTGCTGTGATTGACAGATGAAGAGGAGAGATGGCTGGGAGGAGGAGAGGGCCTTGAACGCCACGCGCCAGCGTTGCGATGAAAGGAGATCTTCTGACAAGCACAGTGAGGCGGGCCCAAGCACACTACACAGGCACAGGGTGGAGTGTGAGGAATCACTCGAAATGATGTTTGTTTACTTTGCAAAAGCACATGAAGCAGGGAAGGGGAGAATTGTTAAGTGGAGGACTTGTGTTTGCGTGAGCGAGAGGGAGAAACAGCTTGTTTGAAAATTTGCCCTTCTGAAGCTGCAGCCATGGACCATACAAGTGCTGACTGGTACTGTTGTTGCTCCACTCTTTGAAACACAAAAAAAGAAGCCCAGCCGCAAAGGAGGCACTTAGAAAAAAATATGGGGGAGTATTTTATGAAACAAACTCCGAACAGAAATGAGAGATGTAAGAAATCATACGCCACAGTGTTTTTTACTCAGACAACCAGATCATTCTGCAGCAAAAGAAAAAGTGGAACATATTCTCTCTTTTAAAGTCGACAGTTTAGTGTTGTGTGTAAAATAAAAACATCATTTGAGGTCTAAGTGTGGCACTCCTGCTACATATTGCAGAGATTCATCTCAGTCAGGTGCACCTGTAGCTGCATTGGCCTTTAGCATCTGAGCTGCAATTGGCTGTCCTGACTTCCTGTTTGGAGTGTGCGAGTGTGTAGCACTGAATTATTAAACCGTGCAGTTGTAAGCAACACAAAGCAAGATGATTGGCTTGTATTAGATGAGTACCGGAGAACCTCTAAGCTCAAACACCATTTGTTGGCCGCTGGTTGTCTTTTTTTTAATGATACTATGTGTTTTCCTCCATGGTTATACATTGGGCCGCACAGTGGATGAGTGGGTAGCATGTTGGCCTCACAGTCAGGAGGTGCAGGGTTCGAATCTCCGTTGGGCCTCTCTGTGTGGAGTTTGCATGTTCTCCCCGTGCGTGTGTGAGTTTTCTCCGGGTACTCCGGTTTCCTCCCACATTCCAAAAACATGCATGTTAGGTTAATTGGCGTGTGAATTGTTGTTTGTCTGCCCTGTGATTGTACCCCTCTCTCGCCCAAAGTCAGCTGGGATAGGCTCCAGCATACCCGCGACCCTAATGAGGATATAAGCGGTATAGAAAATGGATGGATGGGTTATAAATTGATGCCCTGTTTTAGTGAAGTTTTGTTTGTTGGTCTGCAGGTTAAAAGTGTCAGTCTTATTGTAAGCATTTGCTTCTTTTATGAAACATTTACAGCCTTATTCATTCATTCTCTGCCATAAATCCTTACTGCCAAGGTCTGCTTATGCATCTTCTGCTGGAGTTCATATGAAAACTTCAACACAAATGCCAAATCCTTAACTCAAGCGCATTTTATGTTCCAGAGTGCCATAAAGCAAAAGGAAAAGTGCAATAATGTTAACACATTTGAAAAGTCATGTTTTTGCAGGATCTGTCAGTGGTCTGATGAAAACATTCATGAACAAAATATACTGATATTATGGCAAACTCACACACTTAAAACAGATTTGTGGAGAACAATTCTTCTACTGAGTTTGTAATATTTTCACAAACTAAAAGATAAACAATTTTGACATAATAAAAACAGGCCTAATTATCTTTATCAAAAACAAACATCCTAATGTATGGTATGGCCACATGGTGTATAAGTGGATCTTCTAAATATTGAACACATTGTCAGAAGATTTAGAATATCTGAGATCCAATGTCTGCTTTAGGCATTGGATAGGCATAGGAGTTTGCATGTTCTCCCGATGCGTGTGTGGGTTTTCTGCGGGTACTCCGTTTTCCTACACATTTCCAAAAACATGCATGTTAGGTTAATCGGTGACTCTAAATTGTCCATTAGAGTATGAATGTGAGTGTGACTGCTTGTTTGTCTATATGTGCCCTGCAATTGGCTGGCGACCCGCCTGTCACTCAATGCCAGCTGAGATAGGCTCCAGCATACATGTAACCCTGATGAGGATAAGCGGCATATCGAACGGACAGATGGACTTGATGACACTGTACATTTCTGATAGCAGCATTTTTGTTAATACCTAATCACAATGCCCAAAGTCACATCTTCTGGTTTGCAATTCCCACGCCCACACTGTCCGTGCCCTCTTTTTTCTAGTTTATGCCTTATTTTCCTTCTTCCATCATTCTCTTTCTGTAGCTGCAAGATAATATAGACTTCCCCTTTACCTTTGTCTTCTCAAGTTTCATGTAGGTCACGTGGGACAAAGCGGGACCAAATAATGCCTCCACTGCTTCATGGATACAAGAAGTGGTGGTGAAAATGTACACTCGTGCGGAAACAACGCGCCTCGCACGTATTATGTGGTACAATAGACGTAAACAGTATTTGACTTGGGTGTAAATAGGTTGGGTGGCATTTGGTGCCAATGCGAATCATTTTCAAGTGTGCCATCCAAATGACATGCATTGCCACGGCAAACTGACGGACATTGGGGAGGAAAAATTAATGCAAGTGTAAAAACCGCTTTTTTCTTGTCAAAGCGCAAGCTGCTGATTGCAGAAACTCCACACCTCTGAGTGCTATTACAATCTAATAATATAATTTGATCTACTGAAATCACTTGAATGTGTGTGGAGACCTACTCAAAATATGGAGATTATTGGTCAAAAACAAAATGCTTCCATTCCATTTTCTTCCGCTTATCCAGGTCCGGGTCAAAAGGCTTTTTTCAGCACAGATTAAAAACAGATCTTTTTACATCTGCTTTTGCACTTTGGCGGGAGTCTGCTTTCATTTCATAGATGTTTATGTGAGTGAATGAATGAATGACAATGCTAATGGCCAAGTTTGCATCATGCTTTGATGGTGGACTTGGTACCTCAGGAGGCTGAGCTGATTTTTGGGTTTCATCAGAATTGACGACTCCTTCTCACACACTTTTCCAACTTGAGATTGCCTAAACTCAGCAACATTGTAGAAAGACACACGCCTGCAGGATATCCATTTCTTTCCCCCTCAAACTTTGCAAAGAATACTTCCATGTTGTGAAGTTACAGCCCTTGAACATGTGGTTTCGATAGGATGCAGAGAGGGCATCTGCTCTATAAGGAAACATCACTTTGAAGTTCTCCTTTGATAGGAAGAAAAGCACACTGGGGTTACTCTTCTGGTTTGGGATTGACTGGCAACTCCACAGTCACTCATGTCAGCTGTCGATCAAACTGTCAGAGCTTCCATCACGGTGCATGGTTAGCAGCACAGGGGCCACCAAGGGCCAAGCACATTAAAGTCTACCTTCTGCCTCATTACCAGAGGGACATAGCAGCTCTACTGTGCCAAAACCCCAGTGAATACGCTTGCTGTTGTAAATTGCATGTACCTACAGCACAATGTGATTCAATTAGGGCTTGGTTACGTGCAAATCAAGTGATGACAGTCTGACCGTGTCTGGCATGTTAGCATCCACGAGTAGCCAGTCTAAAGCCTCTTGGAGTGTACTTATTGATTCCCACCACTCCTTTGGGAATCTGGCTTTTCTCTCTTTTGTATGGCAGTCGCTGTAGAATGTTGAAAATCATCAATTTCACTGAGAAAAAACATTCACGTTGTTATCGGTGTGCAAACTTAAATTCCAAGCCAAATTTGGATGGACTTTTTCCATCTCCGTGTTTGTCTACTTTTTGGCTGACATTAATTGATGCTGGAAAGTTTTTTCATGTCTCTCATTCTCTGTTTCTCATTCTGTGTTTGTGTGTGTGTGTTTAGCGGCTGTGTGTATTTGTTGCTTGTGCCAAATCATTGCCTGCTTTCTGAAGCCCCTTTGAAACATTCATGAGGTGTTGATCCATTGTGATTGTGTGAGCACACATCCTGTGTAGGTGTACTTCAAAGCATAAGTGTGCATGTTAACCTTTACTTTTGTACTTTGTACCCACAAAACACTCACTGCACTGTAATATGACATCTAGTTTACTGGCTACTTAGCTCCTATTAAAGTGTCTGGATTATTAAACTGTAGTTTTCGGAAACAATTAAAATGGATACCTATAAGAGAGAACAAAATCAGATATCGTCCCAAATTAGAAATGTATATTGTATTGGCAATGCAAAGAAAAAAGGAATATTTCAGAATTATTGATTTTTCCATGTCCATAATTGTACTGCATTTGTGTTATAAGCTGTTGGAAAAGCATCTTCAACTAAGAAATTAAGGAGCGCTATATACTTCCAACTATACACTCTGACCCGCTAGTGTGTCCAAAAGCTGTGTTGAGAGGTGCTACCAGTGAGTGTGCTTCATTGAGGATTAAAGATCTCTCAGACACACTCGGCCACAGATCTGTGCCAGTATTCCCAGTGAGACTGATTATCCAGGCCTGTCACAGACACAGAGGATAATTACAGGATCTCCCTAAGGTCATTGTGCTCTCCAAGCCCCATGAATGGAAATACACAACTGAGCAACATACCAAAGAGGTCGCAGAGGGAATACAGGTTATTTCCTCACATCGCTATATGCAAAACGTATATTGGTTCCACCCCCTCCCCCCGCTTCAGATGACATAATTTCCTGTCCAATATTTTCCTGTCAAACTATTTTTCTCTTCAGTTTTCTTTGATGTTATTCCTCACATTTCATTTTTGTGGTCAGCTCCAACTCTCCCCCCTGTAGTGTGTTTGAAAATTTCAAATGGTGGACTCTCATCTTCAACTCAGTTCCTTCCATTTGTGTTACTGATGGTGGCCAACTTAGATGGATAGTATAGATAAAGCTTTGGGATGGAAAGTCCACAAGGGCAGAGTGACAATACGAGAAATTCTACACCTCCCATCTGCCCAGACAGAGCCCTGACAGACACACAACTCCAGAATCCCACCCTGAGCTTGTTCACTTAAACAAAAAAGCTACAAAAAAAACACAGCAAAAATGAAAAACCATATTATTATGAGAATAAACACAAAATTTAAATCATTATAATAAAGTCATAATATTAAGAGAAAAAGTCATAAAGCTGAAAAATTATAGGAACAAAATCACATTAAGAAAAACCCCCAAAGAAAATTAGTATTTTGGAAAGTCTAGATGGGAAAAAAGTTAATAACATATAATATTACAATAATTAAGACAACATATTATGATAAAAAACCCAATTTTGACCAAATATGTACAAGAAGAAAAATATTTGTAAAAATTAAAAAAGAGCAAAAAAGGAGAAATGAGGGAAAAAAGGAGAACAAGTTTATACTAATAATGTGCTTTGTCATGATAACATAAAGCACAGATGAGGCTGTTTATTGAAAAAAATGTATTTGCATAGCTACATGGGTTAGTTTAGTACGAACATTTAGTATGAACGTGGTTCCGGTGTCCTTTGATTTTTTTGTAAAACAAGTTTGGACTCCCCTGATCTGGCCTTACAATTAATGTGGCGGGTTAAACAAAAGAAGCATAAAGTGATGCAGAGTTGTGAATTATAAACACTTTGTGGTTTTCAGAATGCTCAAAATGGTAACAAATATCAACGTTGAAATGTCTTATTTTGTGAAAATGTCTTTCAATGGTTTTTTTTTTGGTTGCTAATTTCTTGCCAAATATCAAGCATATAGGTAAGCCAGCATCATTGCAAAGATACAAGGAAATCTGCTTGTGCAGAATTAAACGCTCTATTTTTCTCTGAAATGTTTTTTTTGGGGGGGTGGGCGTCAGGGTGTATGGGGGGACAAGACATATCCCAACACACACAGGTACACAAACACAGTTTCCGCCACCTTTCCTTGCCCTCATCCAATCACTGATCAGAACTCAGCCAGGATGCATTCAGGGTCTTACAAAAAGTTTTCAAAAATGCACATTTTCCACATTTAGGTGTTACAAAAATATTAGAGCATTCCAAAGGGAACTACAACACGAAGGCTGAAGAGCCACATGCGGATACAGAACGGCGGGTTGCCGACCTCTGTGTTAGATAATTCCATACTTTGTTTAAGTAAAGACCATGGAGACTTAAAAGCAGAGAGAATAGGTATCAGCTATAGGCAGAGGATGCAAGTATAATAAAGCTGCATTAACAGTAAAATAACTCATATCATATTTGAGCCATTTATTATATAAAAAAGCGTCCAAGACTTTAGCAGCATTGAGGATCATTTCAGAGCCAACCATGCAGCATCCCTGGTCACCATCCACACCCCATCACTTCACTGTGTGTGTGGCTGCTTAATTATTGATGCTTATGTATTGCTGATTTTGGTCTTTGTGTTGTCCCCTGTGAATGCTCTTGTAAAGAGAATGGAGGTATTTATCTAACTCAAAAAGTAGGGCTCTATTCCTCATCCTGTCCACACATCGGCTGGCCATCCCAATGGATATGACCTCAGCAATGCTGCAACCAGAGGATGTTCTCTCACACTCACCAGGAGGATTTGTTTTCATTTACCACTAAAAATGATAGAAAAGTCAGCCCTTGAGCGATACACACCAATCTGCAGATACGGACAAACCAGCATTTTAGAATAATTTACGTACATGGTATGCAATTTTGCTGTCCTTAAAAACTTATTTAAACTACAAATAAACTGCATATGCATGTTTTCTATGCATATTAATACTGCACAGTTGATATGACTTGTATAATATATTTGGAAAATTGTGGAGAATGTGGGTACACCTCAAG
This sequence comes from Oostethus manadensis, assembly GCA_024372805.1. Taxonomy (NCBI): domain Eukaryota; kingdom Metazoa; phylum Chordata; class Actinopteri; order Syngnathiformes; family Syngnathidae; genus Oostethus; species Oostethus manadensis. The sequence continues at coordinate 578,605 of QODF01000006.1, forward strand.
ACTCTGTGTCCTAATTTTATGTGTGGGTTTGGATTCTGCTAAATATAGTGTAGCATTATTCATGGTTGTTCTATTTTTGTAGCATAGAATGACCCCAGCATACATGAATTGAGGAGTTCTGAGAGTCTATCAGAAATGCAATGGCGCTCTCTAGTGAAGGAATGGTTCCATTGCTGTTCTTTCTCCTGCATGCTTCAAAATTGTACACAGAGCCATTTCTTGCAGTAGGCGAACTGGGCGACTGCCTAGGGCCACCAAGCCAACAGGGGGCCCCAAAGCTGCATGTTCAGCCTCATTTATGGCGAATTAAAATGTCCAGTCTTCATCTGTAGCTGTAGAAAATGTAGAGCGACACATGCAAAATAAAATAAATAAAACTGTTATAAACTGCCTGCCCCCCCCCCCACAAAAAAAGTCACCACCTGGCTTTAACTAAGCAAATAGGTACGAGGTTGCTGCAGTTGGTCAGGTCTAGGTTCAGCAACACTATGTGCTCAAAGAATGAGGTCAGCTGACCACCTGAATATACGGAATGAGCAGGTTATTCCATCAATGGATTTTTCTTTCCGGATGGCACGGGCATATTCCAAGATGACAATGCCAGAACTCATCGGGCTCAAATTGCAAAAGAGTGGTTCAGGAAACATCAGACATCGTTTTCACACGTGGAGTACAGACCTTAACCCTATTGAGAATCTTTGGGATGTGCTGGAGAAGGCTTTCACAGCAGTCAGACTCCACCATCATCAATGCAAGATCTTGGTGAAAAATGAATGCAACACTGGATGGAAATAAATCTTGTGACATTGCAGAAGCTTATCGAAACAATGCCACAGCCTATGCGTGCCGCAATCAAAGCTCAAGGCGGTGCAATAACTATTTTTTGGTGCCGACAGCTGGGATAGGCTCCAGCATAACCTCGCGACCCTAATGAGGATAGGCGGTATAGAAACTGGATGGATGGATGGACTTTGTTTTTGGCCAGGCAGTGTAAGTCGGCTGCTACCAGCGTTACACTGAATGTATGTAACAGGAGAGCGAACACAGGAAATGGGCATGACAAAATAAAAGTCTACACAGGAAGTCAAAACACAAAAACACATAAACACAAGTCCAAGTATTTCCCCTTTGTGTGATTTTGTGGAATTCTTTTTAATTACTCTATTACCTGGCATTATTTTCTACTGTTTTACTACATTCCCTATGCAAAGAACTGTAAAATACAGAACGGTGACATATATTTGTATTCTCAATCTCACTATTTCTAGTGTTAGGACCAGATTTCTTTCATTTGACCTTTATTTTCTTTATTTTAAAATCTTTTTTTAAAGCGCAATATGGTCCAAGTGCACATTGAACATATTAAAAACATATTGCAGACTGGAACCAGTTTACATGTGCACATATTCAACAGCGTATCATACAAATAAAAAAAGATTTACAACCACTACTACTTTTCCCCAAACCTTTTAACTGAGATTTAACGATGTTGAAAGAGATGAGGTGTCAGACACGTCTAACTCTACATCTGAGGTATTGGTTCTCTGGGCCAATTATTTCCCATTGGCGTTGCGGGTGTCTTATTTGGGATTTCCAAGTATAGTTAAATGCAGCAAATTGTACTTCCACATTAAGGGTTACAAAGTGAGTGATACAAATATCCACTCATTATTTCTGTTTTTTCTGTTTCTGTCTATTGTACACGCATAGTAAAGACATTGTAGCGATGTACAGAGTGTCCGTGAATGCATCTCGCGGCCGTCTAGTCATAATGAGGAAGTGTCGTTCCGATGACAAAGGGACTAGAGATTTGTTTGTGAGTGGAGAAACATATATGGAGTGGGAATTGCACTACTGTTGATGTGTTCAGGTCAGAATAAAGGTATAAAAGAGCATCAGACTCTGTGTGACTGTGGGGACGCTTTTTGACAGCCTTAGTTATAATGTTTTGATGTACTTTCTTATTTAAATTTTAAAAAATTACAAACATTCGAAAATGTTTTTTATTTATTGACTTACGGAGGATTCTTGTTTTCCTTGTGTTGTAATATTTTTTCAATCAGTTTAATGTAACTGAAGGGGTTCAGATGATTTTGCCTGCAGCCTGTTTTGCTCATGAGGGGTAAGTGGACACAAGTCACTTTGACCTTGATTGAAGACTGATGTTGGCATGGGCCAGAGAGGAAAGAGGGAAGGAGAGAGCATAACAGACAGTATCTTTGTTCTTTTCTTAAATTCATTAGTGTTTCTCACCGTCTTTGTAAAAGTGCCGACACTTGCATATTCCTTTGGCCCCATAGTGGGTTATTTCACAGCTGTACTCAATAAAAAAGCCAAAAAGTACCACAAGATTCAATGTGCCCAAGGGCAAAATACAAGTTTGTTACAATCAATATTGTAATTCATAATCAATAATCAATACAGTGTGCAGGAACCAAGGAGAAATTTTGGCAAACATTTTAGTCACTGCTTCAAAAACGTACAATAAACATATTGTGAAATTACTACCTCTCAATGCACCGAAACATTATTTATTTACAATGGCTCTAATCATATTTTGCAATACCTAATGTTGTGACCGTTTATTCATTCATTCATTTATGCATCTGTCTTTTAATTACGTGTTGTGTACCAGCAGCATGTGCATAGATAAGAATTCAATTACATTTTATTTATACATCGCCAAATCACAATAAACGTTATCACAAGGTGCTTTACAGGAGGTTTGTCTATGAACACGCTCATCATAAATGGAAAGAGGAGCCAACTGAACCCTACATCAGCAGGCACTTGGCGATGGAGGCTAGGAAGAACTCTCTTTGGGGAAGAAACCTTGAACAGAACCCAGGCACTGTGGGGCGTCCATCTGTCTCGACCGGTTGGGTTAGGATAGAAACAGAGTAAAAGGATAGATGGTAGATCAAATAAGAAAACAGAGTCTTTATCTTAGTCCAGTGCTACTCAAATAGTGGGCCGGGTCCCCCAGGGGGGACGCGGTGAACTGTCAGGGGTGGCATGAGAAGTAGCGGGTACTTTTAATGTTAGTGTAAACCTGTCCAAATTTGTCATACTGAACATGAAATTTGACTCTTGAATATAATTGTATGCTTCACAGCTCTCCAATTTGTTGCATTTTCCTGGTTTCAGTTCCAAGTTCAGTTTGTACAGTACAGATAAATTAATAGACATTATCAGCTGTTAATAGTATTTCAAATGGGGGTGGCGCAAAAACAGTTTTGTGTCCTAGGCGGGCATTGACAGAAAATAACGGAGAACCACTGTCCTAATCCAAGAGATAGGGAGGCCTGTCAGGGAAAACGAAGTGGGTCTAAGTACTGTATTTCCTCAAGCAAAATGGTGACTTCTGAGTTTACTTTGAAATACAGAGCTGGTGTCTTCCCCCAGACTGAGTCGGGGAGATGGTTCCATAACAGTGGAGCGTCATATAAAGGCTCTACCTGCCATTCTACTTCTAAAAATTCTAGGTGTTGCCAGTAGGTGTTGGGCTGGGTCTGGGGTGATTGCAAGACCATGCAGGGTGGTTAGCTCCTTGGCAACCCTGTCTCTGAGGTGCTGGGAACCAAAGACGATGATTTCACTTTCATCTGAGTTTAATAGTAAGAAATTTGAGATCATCCAGCTCCTGATGTCTTTAAGGTGTGTCTGGAGTTTGAACAGCTGATTAGTTCTGTTGATAAATAGTCCATTGATAAATAGAGTGGTGTCTCATCTGCATAACAGTGGAAGTTAATGGTGTGTTCTAATGATACTGCCTACGCGGGACATACAAAGACTGAACAATACAGGTCCACAGTACCCTGTTGGATGCCATGACTGACCTTCACGTTCTTTGTTAGCAATGGATAGAGGTGATGCAGGTGAACTGACGAGAAGGACTGCAACCGTTTTAATGCAGTTTATTTGCCTGTTCTACTTTCTGCATTAGAATTTGGCGGTCGGTTGCGTCAAACTCTGCTGTAAGATCTAATAAAACTTGTACTGGAATAAGGCTTTTGTCTGAGGAGGTGAGGCTGTTCATAACTTTTACGCATGATGTTTCTGTGCTTTGGTGTAGCCTAAAACCTGATCGAAAGTGCTCAAATACATGATTAGCTTGTAGGAAATCCTGCAACTGTTTGCCAACTGCTTTATCTAGAATCTTGGACAAAAATGGAAGGTTGGACATTGTTCTGTAGTTATCTCCGACATGTGGATCATGTGTGTTTTAGAAATTTGACAACAGTGTACAGCAAGTGCAGTGTTTTTGTGGGGTTTTTTTTGTGTTTGAGTTTTTTGCTCACCTCGGACTGTAGTTATTCTCTCTTTAGCAAGTAAAATTCATTTTGCCTTTAAACACCGAGCCCCGGTTGCATTTTGAACCCCCCCCCCCGTGTCAGATGTTCAACTAAAGCCAATTCTGCTCGAGCGTGACTGTTTTGACAACCAAAATGCAACCGTATTTCAAAGTCTGTGTAATATTAGCGCATATTGATTTTGTCACTCACATCTGACAAGTGTATTACCATACTTAATGAATCAATATCATCTAAGCCCAAACAGTCTGAGAGGGAATTACTTGGAGGGGTCTTGACTGTCAAACAGGGGATAAGTCTTATTGGTCGGCCGCTTCTGCCAGTCTTAGAACTGCTCAATAGATCTTATCAAACCGATTTGGTTGCACAAGCTGTAGCTCTTTAAAAGTGGAGGACCTCCAAAAACAATATTAGCAGTATTGACATCTTTAATGTGTGGCAAAGGTCTAATCCCAGAGGCTTCCACACTAATGGGGAAATATTGAGTGTTGCCAGAACAGAGGGTTTCTCCTAATTTGTCCATTATGTTGCTTGGACAACCACTTCCACCAGAAATAAATGTATATAGCTGGATGGTAGGGATCGTGATCAATTTTGATGCAATAAAAGGGGTGATAACTCAAAGTATGTCACACTTTTCAAGCATTAGCTTGTGGATGTCTGGAACCAATAAGTAGGAGAAAAAAAAGATGGCTGTTCCATTTCCTCATTGAGTCTCTTGTCCAGTGGTTTGCGGGGAGACTCGATCAATGCAACCCTTTTGATCTTTCTCCATTGTACTCTTGCATTATTGCACACTTCAAAACTTTTATGTCTCAATCAGTTTGACACTTTCTTCTCTTAAAGCTCACTTCCAATCATCCATTATCACTGTCCACCAGACAAATAAAGGATTCAGAACAGACCACCTGCCACTTTTCAGCCCAGTATGTATACTTTGACTGAGTAGGCAAACTGGCAGCATGTAAGAGACAGAGAGGTAATTGGGGAGCTGCTTCCAGTTCTCTGATGCATAACTAAGACAGAACCATGCAACACTCCCTTTTAGCCCTGGCGTCTATCATACTGGCCTATCTCTCCACTCCATCCAACTGTGTTGGGTCTGCATATGGGCCAAGCCAGCCAGCAAATGCCACTGTAGCTGATGATAACACATTGTACTGTTTGTGGGTTTGGACCCTCTGCACTTCAACTCCAACTGTAGCTTTAGACAGAACAGAGAAAGTTAATACTCAAAATGTACACTGCATATGGGAAGTGCTTAAATATTCACTCTGTTCACTGCAATTTTCATAATTCAACCTTTTCAGCATCATCTTAGTATCCAAGTCTTGAACCAGGCAGTCTTGAAACGTTATTATCAAGCTTCAAATTTCTCTTTGAAGAAAGATAACTAGCCAGAAGATCATTCACATCACATTTCAGTCTTGTAGAAAACGCCTCCCACCGTAAAGGGGCTTCTGGTGCTGTTAACTACATTTGCCATGTGGTCTGAGTACCCTTTCGGTTATCACTGCACAAAATAAATGTTTTTGAACATATCAAGGGAACACTGATTAAATTGACTTGTACAACCATTATTTTACTTTTGGAAGGGTATAGATGGATAATGATGAAGAGGAGATACATGTACATTTCAGAATTATTCTTATGATTTATACACTTTCTTTGTGTTTTTCCCATCATTAGCATATCTAATGTCCATGTTGTTCAATTATTAAACATTGTGACAATGAGAACTGAAAAGTCCTTGAATAAATGTGTGTGTATGTGTACTCCTTGAAAATGAGTCAGTCATTAAACTCATTCAAATAATTGCTAAATCTCGGCAACTGTATGTTCTTCCTCCCACCCCATTGTACCAACTGTCACATTATTTCACCTTTCCCCCCACTGAGCTGCATGCTGAGACCTCTCTACCCATGTCTGTGACCTTTACAAATATTGTCCTTTGTGCTCTTTTGTGTAACCTGACCTTATTAAAATCTATTTCATAAAATATGCTACAAGTAAAAGTCAATTTCTTATTTGAATATTATGCCAGTGGCATTCCTCAAATGATAACAAGCACATCTATGGAGAAATACAGGACAGAAACAAGTGTAAACACAAAGACACCACCCAATGAGAAAAGAGCAAGACAGTCGCAAATGGGGGCTCAGCAGTCAAGTGCATGGGGAGAGAAATATGGGCTTTGGACAAAATTCCAGCAGACAAAAACTCATTATGTTGCATCTGTGTGTCTGACGGAGTGGCGCATCTTTAAAGCCCAACATCTGCCTAGTGCAGTCTTGCCAACCTCTGATATGCTTAACCACCTTGCAGAATGTAGACACCATGCCCGTCGATATCTGCCCGTCACACCGTTGCACTACGGCTACTTTCTTTTCTCTCTTTCTACAGAAAACACATCGAGTAGCGAAGAAGGTAAATACGTGTAACTTTATGTAATTATGTTCCTAGAATTTACGGTAATGCTACACATAAATTAGTTTTTGTTAAAACCGCTTTGCAAAACACAGCTAACTACGCATATGGAAACAAACACACAAATCCATTTGCTATGCTTTCTGTATTTATCACTTCACTTTTCCCACATTTTGTCATGTTAAAGCCTCATTCCAAAATGGAATTGAGTCATTTCTTTCGGGAAAAAGACCGTATATGTTACCGGCACCAGGTCTAGGGGAATCTGGACCAGCTGCAAAGGTTACACAGGCTAGAGAGCACGGTGTAGCCAAGTGCAACATCATATATCTCATGTCGTGGAATTAACACATTATAGTGACCCACAATATTGTTTTAAGACAATCACCAAGTGTACTCTCTTTCCGTGTCTTGAGGTTGTTTTAGCCACTTAGCTGTTACTTAAGAGTTGTTACTCGTTGAGTGGAGAGTAGACTGATTGGTGCCACCTACCTCTTGTGAATCCACAACAACAGTGACAACACGGCCATAAGAGGTGCCGTTACAAGCCAACGAGTTGGCTATCTGGTATCTGCACCCCAACGGTTAGGTTGCCCGACTTTTGGCAACACAACCCACGCCTGTGGTTTTAACACATTGAAGCCCAGTTCAGACTGTGAGGAATAACACAGGATAGGACAAAGTATTTCCACATAGTGGCCGTACTAGATGCCTCAATGACGGTCAGTACGGGAGCCCACAGGCCTATATGGTAATGGTAATGAACATGCATGTAAATGACATTGGAATACATCACTTAATACGACGGACAGTTCCACATGCCCAAAAGGAATAGGAAGAAGCAAATCTTATTAAATCCTACTCCCGTAGGTTTTCCCTTATATCAATCCATTTGTAGACTTCTTGCAGTTAGTAAGTTTATATATATATATATATAAAGCAGTTTTTAAAATCAGTTTTCATTATAGGGAAAAAACAGATACCAATATTTATGGATATTATATTTTTATGCCAATACGGGGCCAATAATATTGTTGGGTCGATATTATTGGACATACCCTAATTATTATGTAATTTTATTGATAAGAAAAGCAAAGATTATTTGCCTCTGACCCCTTGGTGAGCCCAGTCAGCCAGGGAGCCCCTTTTTATGAGTGCCATGGTCTCTGAACATATCAAACTGGTTTTGTGCTTCCTGAGGGAAGCATGAACATAAATGAGTCTCTTCATTCTGGGCTGAAAGCTCTATTTTTGCTGTCCACTTTTCTCTTAAAGAGCACCATGAGTATATAGTCTGGTACTCTTGCTTCCTATCTGTCCCGTCTTCATATACATCACTTGTGACTTTCTTCTTTCCTTCTCCCTGTCAGTTGTTTCACTTCTCTCCTCGTTCTTCTGTCTTTTTATTTTGAGTTGCAATGTTGAGCGCCAAAGCACAGATTTGATTGGCTGAGTGGTATCATGTATCATGATGGCTTAACCTGCATGCAGGTCAGTTGGTCTTTATTATTTGCTTTTCATTTTTGCATTTACTGGATGCCTGACGCGAACCGGAAAAAGCAATGACAATAAATAGACCGCCTACAGCCTTTACTGTTGGAGGGTCTTTCTGCCAATAACCCGATCACACAATTCCTGCTTTTGCAGTAACTATGTAGTAGCTATGTTTAAATGTAGCTCTTAGCGCAGGTGACAGGAAGCGGGTGAAGGACAGGAAGTAACATCACATTATGCACATACTTTGGGCGAACGTTTTAGACGATGGAGTCAAAATTGAAGCTGCTGGCAGAAGCGGCTTAAGAGGCTTGATGGGACAAGTCACCCTGGCAGAAGGACTTGCCCACTGCAATGGCTGTAGGTAGATTCATGAATAGACATTGCTTTTTCCAGTTAGCGCCAGGCATCCGAAAAATGCAAAGAATAAAAGAAAATTGAAAAGACAAAGACAAAAGAGGAAAATCAACAATAACATGGAAAAAACTAAGACAATACACAAAAAGCAATGACAAAAATGGAAGAAGTAAAGACAAAATGCAATGAGAATATGACTAAATTTGTATATTTTCTATTATTGAGTCTCTTTATTCCACATGTATTTCCTTTTAAATTTGGCACTCCTTTGAGTCCATATTTTTTTGTTGGCGTTCAACAGACACCGTGGCCTAAGTAGAAGCTGTAGGCTAGTAATTCTAAGCTTGATAAAACTTACTTGATATTTCTCAGATAAATACATAATCGGTGCATAAGATTCCGGCACGCTAAGCATCATGGGAACTGTAGTTTTTTTAAAGCCAGAAATTAGCCACAATGTTGAAGCTGCAGGATTCAAAGCACGTGAATAAAGTAGCATCTTTAGTCTAGGAATTACAGTACTAAAATCATTTTTTGACTATAGGTCCAGGTCCATATAGGATGACATCAGGGTCTGGACTTGGGACAGCGGTTCGCCAATGAACAAACAATTGTGAATTCCTCAGATTGTGTTCCTTGTACTCTTCTTCCACTTTTATTCATGACTCAAAGAGAGTCTTCTTCAATCTTCTTCCATCCCTTCAATATTTCTCTCCCATTTTTAGTGAGACATCGTTTCCATGAGGCCCTCCTCCTGAGCGTCACAGGCTGCCTTCCACTTCTGGTTTATGCTGATTGTCTGGGGTTTCTATGTGAGCTTCTTTTGTTAATGAGCTTCCCGATAATCTTGGCCCTTTTTTTGCTTTTCATTTTTCCTTCTTAAAGCCACCTCACGTTTGCCTGCTTGTGCTTTGTGAGGCCGAGCTGCTCCTTTATACCTTATATTTCGCTGCCTTGGTAAACTGACTTCACTGGTGGCAAAGTACAGAGCGTCTAAGCTCCCATACATCGGTGTAGAGTGGTAGCTTAGCAGAGTTCAGTCTTTGTACAACTACTGTTGAAATGTGGATAGAACATGGCAGCGCTCCAATGCATTTGGCCGAACACTTAAAATAAATACTAGCATGTTGGAACTCAAAACACAGTCCACACCACTAACAACAAGACATACTACTTTTTTTTAGGTAGTATAGAGTCAGTAATTGTTTTATCTCCAAAGTTTGCAATGTTAACTTGTGTGATTGACCTCATTCAATGCAGGATAACCAAAGAGACAGGTGGCTCCAGTGAATCGTGATCCTGATGTGGGCTCATGGGTTCAGTGAGTGATAGGGCTGTAGGTGCATGTTTGATTTTCTCGGGGGACATAAACACCACACTGAGCACTGAATCATACGTCGACATCACCGCCATAATGAATGTGGCAAGAAAGAACAGGGAAGATGCCTTAATTCATATTTCTTTGAAGAATTGTTTCAACCAGTTTACAGTCCAAACAAGATCTCACACGATTATCTTTCACAGGTAAGGTTGTGAAAACGTTTTTGATTTTATTTGACCATTGTAACATCATTTTACAAACAGAATTTGTTGACTGTGTGACATAATTTTAAGTTTGGTCCATTTTCTTGGACCTCTATCTGCCACATCCAAACGTATCGCTGCAACCGGTCAACCATCTCAATAAGGTGTTTGTGTAGTATATGGCAGTATATCTGTGAGCTTCTTGTTTTTTAGTGCATCTGCACATTTTTCCACTTCAAATTTGAGGCACATGGATGTTTTTTATCGGCCTGTGACACATTCTAAAAGTATAATTTATCAAGACAACTAACTAAAAAACAGCAGTAATTTTATGACAATAAAGTCAAACTATTAAGAAAAAAGTTTTAATATAACACGAAAAGGTAACTTTACGAGAATAATGTTGTAATACTAGTAAATCAATGTAATTTTAGTAAAATTTTAATGTTCATTTAGTAGCTATCCATCTTAGATGCCACTTATACTCCGTTTTAGTAAAATGAACTTGTAAAAAAGGACCATTAATGTCATAATATGAGAATGAGGTTGTAACTTTTGGAAAATGAAGTTGCAGAAAATGTTATGAGAATAAGGTCAAAATATTATAGGTATAAAGTCATAATTACAAAAAGAAAATTTGCAAGAATAAAGTTCAAATGGAAAATTAAATATAAAAACAGCAGAAATGAAAAACAGCCCAATTCTACAAGAATAAGTTGAAGTTGAAATATTGTCAGGAAAAGAGTCCAGGGTTGTGGGCTAACTCCAAAATGCAGACACCTTATTGTGAGTAAAAGATGAAAGTTTGATGCTTAAGTTGATGAATAGAGGTACCGGAGAATCCTTGGAGGGGAGTCCAAAAAATGCACAAAAAACAGGTGGTCAAAAACAGTGGCAACAATGTGGAAAAACAATCTCGTTTGAACATTTAAGAGAGCTACTGTGACTACTACCTAGAAGGTTGTTAATAATCTGGTGACGTCTCCTCCTTTCGGTGGGCCTTGAAGGGATTCCATCAAGGATGATGCAGCGATGTCAAAACCATCAAAGGTGTTATACAACAGGGTGCTGCCATAAAGGAATCGAAGGTAGGAAAGGGGAAGAAGGAGTCCCCCAGGATTACATTGAACTGAAGGAAGTTTTCAGCAAGAGTCAGGCACTTTCCGTTCCTACCCAAAGGCCCTATGATTGTTGTATTGCTCTCATTCCAGGGGCTCCTCTCCTGGTGGGAAAGTTGTACAACATCCTGAACGTAAAGTTATGGAGACGTATATTAGGGAATGCCTAGCTGCAGGGATAATTCAGCCCTCCTCTTCTCCAGTGGGAACTGTTTTTTGTTTTTGTGGGAAAGAAAGATGGCACCCTTAGACCTTGCAAAGACTACAGAGGGCTAAACAGCATCACGGTCAAAAACAAATACCTCTTCTGCTCACCCCTGCCTTTGATGCTCTGCAAGGAGCTGAAATCTTCAGTAAACTTCACCTGCGCAATGCCTACCGTCTAGTGTGTATAAGAGCTGGAGATGATTGGAAGCTGGGATCAACACACCCTTGGGGCATTTCAAATACCTAGTTATGCCGTTTGGCTTGTGCAACGCCCCAGCCGTTTTCCAGGCTCTGATAAATAATGTGTTGAGGGAATTCTTGGGAAGATTTGCCTTTGTTTACCTATATGACATTTGACTGTCTATGCGAATGCTCATAGAGACAGGGGTATTGAAGTTGGTTTCTGACTGCTAATTCATCCTTTAGGGTCTCGGTTAGCCCATTGATGACTACTGGTCGAAGGGCTTCCTCATTCTATCCAGACTCTGCTGCTAATGTCCAGAAATCTAAGGGTGGCTTGACAGCAAACGCAGCAGCAGGCAAGGCAAGTGGTGGTCAAAAAGAGTGGCAAAATCCGGAAAAAAAACTCTTTCTTGAACATTGAATCCAGCCACTGTTACCACTAACGAATGTTTATTAATTCGGTAATTTCTCCTCCTCTTGATGAGCCCTTAAGCATGCCATCCAGGATGATCCAACAATAATTCCATTATACAAGAGGGTGCTGCCATAAAGGTATGCAAGGGGAGGAAGGGGATGAACCATTTGAAAGGGAGGAGGGAAGTGGAATCTGGGGTAATCCTGACAAATAAAGAACACATTTTAGGTCCTAATATTGTAAGACACAAACAAAAAAACGTTGGCATTTTTGGAAATTTAGGTTGGGGAAAACGTTATTACTAACGTTATTAAACATTAATATTCTACATAATATTATAGCAATGAATATTATGGTAATAAGATAATATTACGACAAGAACGTTTACAAAGATTATTTAAGAAGAAAGTTTAATATTTGGAAAAAAAACAAAAACAGCAAAAATAATTTAAGTGCAAAGATCAAAGTTAATACTAATAATACATCTTTTTGTTACGTTTTCCTCTCGGCATGGTGGTGTTGTGGTGACGACCCCGAGGATGCGGAGAGCAGGACGCCAGCAGCAGGAAAAAGAAACAAGCACAACACATGCCTGCGAACAGAAACGAACGCAAATGATCCAACAACCACCACAGGAACACACCTGAACGGAATAGAAATGAACTCAAACTAGCAACAGGTGTGACAGACGAGAAAAGCAAAGCAGGGAGACAAACGAATGAAAACAGGAAGATCTATCAAAATAAAAGCGAGGAAACAGGAACTAAGGTATAAAAGTGAACATGTCATGTTTGTCATGCAGACAAACATACAGATCGTGACACACTTTCACCTTTCCGAAGCTGAGCTGTTGAAATATATATAACTTCATTATCATCTACATGTGTTGGTTTACAAAAAAATCCAAATGGCCCTTGCATCCTTTCATTTTTCAATATATGGCCCTCAGGGGAAAAAAAAAAGGGAAAACTTTGGCTTATTGTATTGACACATTCCCAGGTCATATACGTTTGTGTGAGGTAAAATGAATAAACAAATAGATAAATACATAGATTTAGCTGAAAATAAAAAGTAAAACATTTTAAAAAGGCTTTCGGATGCATTCGACTCTCTTGAAATAGATAAACTACTGAGACGTGGCCACCAGACAATCTAACACTTGGCTGCAAATAACCTAGGTAAGACTTGAGGAGAATTATATGTGAAACTCCCTGGAACCCATTATCCTCCAGTGGCAACATTTTCCACAACTGCCACCTTAAGCCGACTGCCCAGAAGTACAAGATGTCAAGTGCTGAGAGACATAGTGAGGTAAAAGAGGAGAATGTATTAACTAGTAGGATTTTTGGGGGCTGAAGATGGACTGAAAATAAAGTATAAGGCTGATTTCTGGAAATACATTCATCGAGTAGAGTTGCAGGAGGATGCCTACAGCATTTAGGAAGGTCATGATCTTTATGCAGGATAACGCTCCATCAGAGCATCAAAGTATTCCACTTCCAAATGTACCTGCCAAATGTCACAAAGCAAAATTGGAACATTAATTTGACCTGTCTTAATATACCAATTACAAATGTAGTATATTTGATATTTGAAGTGAACAGAGCTCGTTATTGCATTTCTTTTAGTTTCAGAGAAATGCACAAAAATCATTGTTTTTCCAGACCCTCTGGACCTTCATCCAGCATGGCTCTCCAGTTTACTGCGAGTGTAAAAGCACCCCCTTAAAAATCATGTGCAAACGTGATTCCATTAATTTAAAATTACATAATGGATGATATTAGCATGTCTTCTCCTTTTGATTTTTAAACACAAGGTCTTGGTGTAAAGGCTGTAATTAAAGTACACATTAAAGAAACTATTAGATGCTCCTCTCCCTCTCTACAAAGGAGTGCAAACCGCTAGAAGGCTTTCAAGAAGGATCAAGGCAGAATTAACCAACTTTCATTTCTGTGCTGGATCGGTAATGACAACAGGGCAGGCAACTTTTTTCTCCCCCCTTTTATCCAATCACAGCCATGCAGGACAACACAGAAAAATGGATGAATCTTTTCATGGCTAATCCTATCAAGGATGTAGTCACTGTCTTCTGGTGCAATTAGAAAGTCCATCTGAAATTCCATTATCACCATTGTATTCCAGTATACAATTCCAGAATCACCGTCACTGTAATTTCATTTTACCATTTACTCTAGGAATAATTTATTCAAAGCAGGTCAGTTGACTTTAATACTAACCCTTTATGTGCCAGAGGTTTTTAAAGAAAATATTCAGTTTAAACATCAATGTTTCAAAAGGCTGCAATTTGAAAGGTTGCAACTTGAAAAGGGTTAGCGATAAAGGCATACGGTAAATAAGACAAATCATCACCATGCCCCAAAGTTTCTAATGGGGGTAAATAAACTCATCTAAATTGCATATTATGATGTCACCAGAATTTGAATTTGTCACATGTCTGTATCTACGATACCCAACAGGCTCATCAAAATGTCTGAGCCACTTCCTCATTTCTCAAGCAGGCCCAGCCATCATCATCGGCATTTACATCGGGATCTTGAACACACTCTACTGCTATTAGCAGTACATTTTCTGCCAAGGATTTTACAGCATTTACCGCTATTTCCACTTTTTTTTTTTAACTTTCCTGCCACCTCTCTCACCATTAGCAGTGTTTTGACAACCCATCACTTCTTGCCTCTTCCTGCCACTCCAAACATGGTGAAGCAAAGTATCAGCTCAATTATGTGCTGCGTGTGGACTGTCACGACGAGCGGACTCACTGCCACACGCACACAGGAGTTCAAAGTCTTTAAACTCCAAAACTTTGCATAGAAACACGCCCACAAATGTTGCTCAGAGTTAACTACATGAGCTACCATAGTTGCACCAATGAATTGTTAAATTCAGCAGCGTTGCTTGTTGCAATTTTGCAACTTTTGTAATTAAAAGGTTAAGACAGTATTAGCCTTAAAATACATGAATGCTGTGTCTGCCTTGGTTAGGTACTGTACGGGGGCGCTAACTTTTGAATGTTGATTTAATAATGTATAATGCAAGCGTTATACCCCCTCCCTCTTTCTGCTCCAAAATTGCAAGCCACTCCTCATGTAACACCCGCACGACTTATGCTGTCTGCAAAGTATATAGCCTTGCATAAATACACAATGACTCCAAATTGTAGATCAAGATTTTTGTGTACATGCACACGCTATGGACATGTGCACGAGACAACAGTGAGTGAAAGCCATAATAAGCCAAAATCACCACTTCTTTTCACCCCTATGTCATAGTGTGTTTATTTCTCTGTGACAGTGAGTACTTTCATTTTTTTATTGGTTTTTTTTTGGTGTCGTGAACATTTTAAACAACTATTGGTAACATACAAGTGGTGTTGTTCCTATATTTTGGAGCCAAAAAGGGACAGCACCGATAAGTATATATGATTCAGGACCTTATTCCTGATAGTATGCCACTTGCACCCCACTGTGCTGGTGGATATGTTGCTTTGGCCTCTGGATAACATAAGCTAAAAACAAACTGACTTGTGGCTTTTCTTGTACGTTTATTGTGTCTTGACTTCATTGGCACAAACTTGATAGACAATGAGCAGCACAATGCTGGGGAAAAAAAGATGGAAATCCACATAGAATTTTTTTCTTTGAAAGAAAAATCCTCCCACGCTACCTTTCAAGAAGAAAGCTTTAACCAACTTTATATAAAGGTAGGTAAAATGCACTGTAAATATTCTCTTTAAGGGGAAAGTATTATGAAAGCAATTTTACCACAGTATTGATGTAGTAGAACAACCAAAATGAAAGTGTCTTTATTATGTGTACAGTATATCAAGAGAACCCAGTGAGGTGCGGTGGCTAGTGAGAATTTGAGGAGTGAGCACGTCTAATAATTAAATTAAGAGGATAACATTAAAAAGAATAGACTAATTTAAATTGGTAAAAAAGTTAGATTCCAAATACTTTAAGCCCATTTACCATTATTTTTCATAACCTGCAAAATATTTGTGGTCTTACCTTTTATTGGTACATGAAATACACACATCCTGTTCTTCTCCAAATAAGGATGTCACACTTCACTGAAAGACATGAAACAGTCATGGTATATAGAAAATGTTTCTGCAAACGTTATATTGGCGACATGCTGACAAACACTTATGGCCACACGCCACCCGCGCTTTACTGAGTGCACTTAGGCAGTAGGCGGAGAGAAGAGATTTGTCACAGCCTCATCTCAGCTTTCTGCCGTGTATTTGATCAGGAAATGTGCAAATTCTGCAATTTTTAAGAAAACATTATAATATTATATACATAAAACCCTTAAATTGACAAATACTAATATTTATATCCTGTTATTATTCATTTTCTTCATTATGATACCTACCTTGACCGCTCGACACTGGGTAACGCAGGGAGGGTCTTGGCAATACTGTGACGATTTGCATTTTTGCTTTTGGTTTCTTCTTCTTTAAACCCAGGTCACATACTCAAAAAAAAAATATTTATTCGTGTCACATGGGGACATGTAGAGACACTACTGAATGCGTGGGCCACTTCGATATGTATCTGTATTTTACATTTTGTAAATCAACCCATGTATATATGCAAAGAAGTTTACTCCTGTAAAGAAAAAACAGCCTCTATCTGAAGCTCTGTTGTACAGATAACATAATGTATTATTAATAACATTTTGAAAATATTTGCATGTTTTTTTTTTACAAATACTGTATTTCAACATTATTCTTGTAATATGACAACTTTTTTCTCTCAAGATGACCACATTTAACTCATATTTATTATTACTTTCCTAATATGATGTTCTCATAAGTACTGCTCTTTTCTCCAGTTTATTATTATTATTTTTTAAAGTTTTCCAGTTTAATTCTACTTTTACAATCTGCAGAGGGCCATTATAATAACATCTGCGGACATCAATGGCCCCCGGGCCGCACTTTGGACACCACTGATCTAACCGGACACACATTCAGACCAAACCAGAATGATTTTGCCATGAAGCTTTTGTTCATCCTGCCTGCATCCTTCACTAGTCTATTGGACTTCACTACAACGATCACACTGCTGACCTTAGAGAATAGTATCTGCCCACTTCCACTACATTTAAAAAAATGTTTTATTAGTCTTATTCATCCTGTTGTTGCTACGCACCTCCAGTTACGTATAGAATATCACCTTGTCCACCTCCTTACCCTGTGTTTTGACAGGTGTCAGTGACTCCCGTCTTGCTAATAAGCTGTGAAGCCACTGTAAATGACATCCCTCATTCCACGTGGACACATTCTGTCTTGATGAGCGGCCACTTCAAAAGTGACAACAGCCCGAGAGAATGAGTTGTCGTTGCATTGTTTGAGCCATAACACTACCGCAGCGATGACAGCGCGTGGCTATTCTACTTGCCATCTCAACCCAAGGCTGCAGCAGATTTATACATTGTTTTCCACCTCCACACAGCAAAATAGCATAATATAAGCCAAATAACCGCTTGTGGGATTGTGGTATCACAACCTGCCCACGGAGCTGCAAAATAATTGCTCTGTTGGTAGATAAATGTTTGAATTGGTTCCAGCCTTTTTAATATTCAAATATATAGTTATTTTAAAGGTGCATTCATTTTACTTTGCGTACTTTTCATCTTGAGACTGTTGAAACGACAAGTTACATCCTGTCACACCTATTCACCTGGACACATAGATTTTCAGTAATTTTTGACTGGAAATAATACCTGAATGTTGGCTACCATATACGGGGCGTCATTAAGCAGATTCAGACATTTATTTCAGTTGGGTTTTAAGCACCAAGATAAATGATAACAACTGTGGTTCCTGTGTGTGCTACAGTTTGGAAAATAGCTGTCAGTCAAAAGTTCTATTGCACTTAATAAGGATGAAGCGCCTGCAGCTGGAGTAAACATGACAAGCTGAAGTAATGTATTGGTACATTTTCTGGTAAGTGGCAGAGTAAGTCCAAATCAGTGCAAGCATCTGAAGTGACAGTGTGATCATTCATGAAACATAACAGGTCAATTTCCACAAGTTTCTAAATTCACTTTATATAAACTGTTTGTTGTGAAATATTGGGAATCTCTTCACTCTCCTAACTGGGGATTTGGAAAACAAAAGACAACATGCTAAAGGTGGTAGTTCAAGAATAACAAGGAAGCCTTGATTGCTCGTGTAATGAGTGATGACCAACAAGAGTTCATGAATAAAACAAAGAGGAGTGTGTGCGTGTGTGAGCGGTACAAATATTCATACTGTGTAGTGCACCGCTCTAGACGTCAAACTAGACCCTACTACAAGCATACAGATTATGTTACCATATTGCGCAGCTGACAGAAATTATAAGTTCATAAATAAAACATGCTTGAGTTATTTGGAGAATCTCAATTCAACAATTTCATTTTACTCAGCAAAATTTAGAAGTCGCAAAGCAAGGCATTTTTTTATTTGCATGAATGTATTTTGCATGGAAACACAGCAGACATCAAGTACAAAGGTATTAAGTGTACATCTCAATATGGACCAAAAATTGTTTATAAAATGACCCATAGATTATAAGTAACCAGCCTGTTTAACACTGCCTGTGCCAGGGCTCGAGGACAGGGTTTTAGGAATAGGAGACGAGAGTGCTGACTATTGGGCCAAAAACACAGACTTTCAATCCAGCTTCATTGCAGCTCTTAAAGCCGAGGCAGTGAGGTTTACCACCGTACACTTGCGCAGGTGCATTGTCTCATAATTAATTGCAATTAGACAGGCAGACAGATACATTTAAATTTACAAAATTCAATCGCAGATAAAAATGTGTTTTATTATACAGTAAGTTGGTAGGGATGTAAAACAATTTGTAAACAATTCGATAAGCATCTGATTATTGTATTGGATAATATGAGTGTAGAAGTGGCGATAGGGGTGCTATTTCATGTCCAAAGGACTCTAATAATGGTAACAATCATATTTACAAAGTCATAAACAGGTTTTCAACAGGTGTTGAAACTACGAAAATATTCCATTGATTAATATTGCATCCTACTTCGCTAAAAGTCACTTATGGTGGTCAGGTCTGGAACCAATTAACCTCAATAAAAGAGGGATTACTGTATTTGTTTCATTCACAGCATGTATAGTCAATAACACAGCATTCTGTCTGCACCTTCCACCATTGGTGTATTCACAACATTTTAATAGATCATGCTTAATTCACACACTGGTGATGCAGCATGAAATGCAACTTTCTTGCGGAAATAATACTTGGATAGGAGTTGGGATGACAAGGGATCAAATCAGAACCCTTCCTTGCGTATGTTTCATGACAATGCTACTACCTACTCATTGCGGTAAGATATACAGTAAATTATCACACAAGTCAAATCGTTCCTTACCTTATCGCAAAAATGTCATCATTTCCTTGCATGTAAAGGGGCACAAGCATTTATTTGTTTGCAGATCGTTCAACACCGTGTGCCCCATGAGGATCGATGAGGTCTTGGGCTTAATAGATTCAAGGTTAATTCATTTAGTTCACTTGATGAATTCACTTGACTGCCGAGTGGCTTATACCCCCCTCGGATGGAGGCTCTTGGATAAATACAAGAGTACTTACATCAGTTCCATCAATAGCTTCTTTCCAAGGCAGCAGTATTGCAATTTTTCATTTAACAGTTTATGTAACTTCTCGTTGCACGAACAAAGAAATGCCTTGTCCCAAGTGAGCAGCAAATAACATTATCACAAAATATAAGAGTTCAGTATCCACATTCCTAATTCATAATCACATCATGTTTGTGCAGTAAAGTCGAGGAGAAACCCGCCAATGTTATCCCAGTTTAGAAGCTTTGTAACAGTGCAGTTCCATAATCTACTTGTTGAAAATCTACAGTGACATCCTCCTTATTCAATATCCAAAAGGACTGACATCTCTTTCAATGGATAGTGACAACATAAAAGCAAGGCTGCCAGTAAACTGGCCAACAATTCTAATTCCTTGGAAAAAAAATGCAATAAACAAGCCTCTGCATTGCCCTTCCAAATGACCGCTGTCCAACACCCGACGGATATAAGCTGCATCTCATAACAAACACACCAAGGCCATTAGCCCCCTGATTATTACATCCCTTAATTAGAATTCTCATTATTTACAGAGGGAAGGGAAAAACTCAGCAGTCACATTCACATCAAAGGCGTCGTCCGAAGGCAAAGATGATAATTAGATAGTCTAATCTTTTCTCTAAAGTGTCTTTTGCAAATCAACATTTCTAGATTGTATATTTTTGTCCTCCTCTTCCTGCCTTTGCTTGGCTTAGGGAATCATCAATTGGAAAAAAAAAATGGTGAATCATTTTCTTTCTCCCACGCAAACCTCCATTATAAGCCACAAAATGTGATGTTTTTAAATGGATTAGTGCACCACAAAAAGAGGCCAGAAAAGAAATGAGGTTGAGTTTTTTGTGATTCTTAGAAGTTTAGCTTTGGAGGACCCATCTGCATTGTGGCTCCTTACACTAGGCTCAACAGATGGCACTGTTTCCTTGTTAAGAGAGTCCAGCTGGCCGCATTGCACACCACTTCTCCCTCCTCCTCATCCTTTCTGTCCTCTTTGTCTGCCTCTTCCCATTTCCTTGTGGACAATGAGGGCACCGGAGAATCATTAAGTGTAACTGCTACCTGAGATTAGCGACAGATGCTCAAATGAAGTGTCACTAATATGAGGATTAGCAGAGAAAAGCCACCTGAAGTGGCCTGCGATATGCTACAAACATGAGACGGAGGCTTCTGTGGTGGGAAACAACATGTGCAATGCTTATCTACTGGGCAGATAACGTTGGCATTCAAGTGGTGGACAACCATGCACATCAAGTTGTTAATTTGTGTAATCAGTACGAATGTTCAATGTAAAAAGTGTTAGAGCAGCATGATTACGTTTTTCAGCAGCAAGCCATTAAGGGGATTACAGTTTTGAATTCAGAAATTACAGGACATCCCAGTTACAGTAATCCATTTTACCTGTCAGATAGAGGTTCCATGCTACTTAGGCTGGTTTACGGAGATCTAGTATGCTGCCACTAAAACAAAAACAAGAATCTTAGCTGAAAAAGAGCTTGGATATAAATAACACGAACAAGAAGAAACCATGGGTTCTTTGGAAGTTATTGTGTGTTTATGTACACATGCAGTCTCCCACTGCTTCTTTCTGCCCTTCTCTTCCTGGGACCCAGAAAGCCTTGAATACTGACTCAGTTCCTTTGTTGCCTTTAGAATGAAAACGGCAACCAACTTATACTAATGGTTAGTAGACTCAGCTGGCGACCATCAAGGCTAGATTTCAATGCAACATGGCGGACCCCAAAACTGTGCTATTTTTTTTTTTTGAAAACCATGATTTTAACGCATTTATGACTCTAAATGATATGCACCAAAGGCTGGTTTATGTTCCTGGCACAACGTATGTGCTCTCTCCCCCCACCCTTGAAATTCACTCTTAATAAATGACTTCCTGTGTGCGTATGACTCATTCAGAGGGCAAACAGCCTCCTTTTGCGGACGACTTCCCCTCTTATTATTGATCAAGATTTGCAATAAAATTGACTGTAAAACATCAGTTAATTTGAGCTCCAACAACACGGTCCGTCTCTCTTTCATTGACATTGTTTATTGTCGACAAAGGAAGATTACTCTGGTTGCTCACTATGTTGCCTCACTGGAGAACACTGCCTCTAGCCTTTGGATGGAAAATTACACTCTGCTCTAAGTAACTTCCAAATTCCATTTAAGGTCTCTACTCAGTGAATCACTGGGTTTCTTTTAGTTGCTGGGTCTGTGGGCTCCAAAGTCTACTAACCACCAGAGTTTCCAATTAACACAGAATAAAAAACACATGCATAAATACATGGATGTTTGCAACCTCCAATGTAGTTTTTTTACTACCTCCACAAGATAGCAGTAGCTGCTAGGGATGTCTTGGTCCGATCAACCGCTGCTGGTTTATATTAGGGATCGTCAATAAATGACTACTGCGTTGAAGAGCGCTATATAACCACGTGAAATGATTAGTCCTACCTTAAAAGTATTTTGCATGCCCACTTTTTCCAATTTTATCTTTAGTTGGATTGACTTTTATTGGATTAGGGACCTGACTCACAGAGGTTTGTAATAAAAGCCAAACAGTATTGTTGGTCATGCTGTGTAATAAAAAAAGTAAGTTCAGCAATTTAATGCTTTGGTTGCATTATTTTTAATGCTTTTAAGCTATTTTTAGAACCACATTCAACATTTACTGTGCAGGGCTCCAGACTACCTTTTTTTTTACTAGGAGCACAGAGGCCTCTAACTTTATATTTTAGGAATGCAAGCAGAAAATTGAAAGGCACACATATTTCCTTTCATTCTCACTGTATTACTGATAAATGCTATTAACTCCAATATTGCCCTCTTTTCACGCACATCAGCTCACCTTTTTTTCTGGTGTTTGTCTCCTTTCTTCATCCTTAAGAGTTAATGTAGGTTGTCAAACTAGCTCATTTGGGTGTTACTGTCAATTACTGGGCTGAGGTGTGGAGGAGAAGTTTGTCAGCAACAAAAAATATTCAGTGATTAAATAAAACTGGCAAACTATTTGATTTGAAAATAAATAAGCGACACCTTGTCGGCAGGGTCAACCAACATGCATGTTCTGGGTTTTCTTTTTATTGCCTTTGTGTAAAACAAAGTTTGTACTATTTGACAAATTTAAGTAATACAACAAATTTGAGTAATACAAATAACGTCACTTCCGGTGTAAGAGACGCTACTTTTTTCTTAAACTTTGGTTAATTTATATGTTGATTATGATTAGGAACTTATTATGTTCTAATCGTGACTTCAGAGCTGCTACTAATCATATAAATACTGTGCCCCTTGCAAGTTTGTGAGGAAACAGTAGTTCTTTTTTCAAGAGTCAGTGATAAGATATCAGTGCACTCACGCAAACTTGTCAACCCAGTGGAAATCGCAGAAGGTCATTACTCAATATAACATTCTGACTCATGGTGTCATTTTACAAAGAATGCTAAACTCATCGCACAGCAATTTTTTTCTCAGACAATAGGGGGCAGTGTAAGGCGTCTATGGCATGTATACAACAATACACCATAATAGAAGTAGAAAGCATTGTTGTTTACAACATGGCGACAAGCATGAGCTTAAATGAAGAGGAAGACCTTTTTTTAGTTTATTATTGCTAAGGAAAAATGATGAATTATTGACAATCAGTTTTATGAGCCAAATCATAAAAAATGTCTGTGTTTTCAAACCCCTCCCACCAGGAGCGCTTGCTCGTCCGCCATGTTTTTGGGGTATGGTTGCAAAAGTCACGTAATTTGGCTGTGTGGACCTCGCGAATGCGTCAAGCATAAACCCAGCTTAACACTCCACAGTAGCTAGGAAATATACTATACTAGTACCAATAGGGCTGCACGGTGGATGAATGGGTAGTATGTTGGCCTCACAGTCAGGAGGTTCAGGGTTCAAATCTCCGTTGGGCATCTCTGTGTGGAGTTTGCATGTTCTCCCCGTGAGTGTGTGGGTTTTCTCCAGGTACTCCGGTTTCCTCCCACATTGGCGACTCTAAGTTGTCCATAGGTATGATTGTGAATGTTTGTTGGTCTTTATGTGCCCTGCGATTGACTGGCGACCAGTCCAGGGTGTACCCCGCCTCCGGCCCAAAGCCAGCTGGGATAGGCTCCAGCAAACCCGCGACCCTAATGAGGATAAGCGTCCCTGTGGGACAAAAATGAGCTCCAAATGAACAACATTGCTTGTTTGTTTTAAAGACAAAATGTCACTGAGGTAATAAAAAAAAATTGTTTCATTAAGGATAACTCTAGCTAGCTAGCTGTTGCCAGAGAGACAGAAGAAAGTGAGAACCAGGCAAAATGTGTAAAAAAAGATGGAAATGAACGTGAGCGCTAACATACGCTGGCATTGAAAGATTTAGACTGTGACAAACATCAAATCATTTTACAGACTATTTTTAATTCTCACAGTAATAAGTCGTCCCTTGTTAACGGGCATAATTTTTTCGTGTCTCATGTATTAGCTGCAAAATGTAGCCATTTAGTTGCAACCTGCAACGTGTCTGCTGTGACACGCAAAAACAGTAGTTTAACTTACGTCTTAAATGGCCAATTTATTCTTATTCTTATTATGTATACTATTATGGGTAATACCGGTCCAGGGTGTACCCTGCCTCCTGCCCCAAGTCAGCTGGGATAGGCTCCAGCATACCCGCGACCCTAAAGAGGATAAGTGGTATAGAAAATAGATGGATAGATGGATGGATTTTGGGTAAATCAAGAGTTCCCCCCCGCAGACCTACCACCTGAAGGGTCAAGCATAAGAGTCCGGTGCCCTGCGATTTGGGAAGTGGCCGAGGGCGGGTGTCCGGGCGACCTGGTCGTTGGCAGCGTAATCTGGTTCTTGGGACATGGATTGTCACTTCTCTGGTGGGGAATGAGCCCGAGCTTGTGGAAGAGGCAGAGACATTCCAACTAGATATAGTCAAACTCACCTCAACCAACAGTTTGGGCTCTTGAACCAAATTTCTTGATAGGGACTGGACCTTGTTCTACTCTGGAGTTGCTGCAGGGAAGAGGCGGCGAGCTGGGGTGTGCTTATTAATAGCCCCCCGGCTTGGTGCCTTTGTGCTGGAGTCATCCCCGGTGAACGAGAGGGTTATTTCCCTATGCCTTCGGGCTGGGGAAAGGGTACTGACTCTGGTTTGTACGTATGCGCCGAACAGAGTCACCCCAGCTGGGGACTCCATAGTTCTACTGGGAGACTTCAACGCCCATGTCGGCAATGACAGTGTGACTTGGAGGGGCGTGGTTGGGAGGAACGACCTCCCTGATCTGAACCTGTGTGGTGGGTTGTTGCTAGACCTCTGTGCGAACCACAGTTTGTCCATAACAAACACCATGTTCGAACATAAGGTGCACTTGGCACTAGGACACCCTAGGTCGCATGGCTATGATTAACTTTGTGGTTGTATCATCAGACCTGCGTCCGCATGTTCTGGACACGCGGGTGAAGAGAGGGGCTGAGTTGTCAACTGACCACCACCTGGTGATGAGTTGGATTAGATGGCGGGGAAGAATGCAGGACAGACCTGGTAGACCCAAATGCGTAGTGAGGGTGTGCTGGGAACGTCTGGCAGAACGTCTCCTGTTTGTCGAGTCTTCAACTTTCGTCTGTGTCCCGGGGGAGAACCAGGATATTTAGTCCGAATGGGCCGTATTCCGTGCCTCCATTCCTGAGGCAGCCAGTCATAGTTGCAAGGTGGTCGGTGCCAGTCGTGGCGGCAAGACCCGAACCCCATGGTGGACATTGGGGGTTAGGGCTGCTGTCAAGCTGAAGAAGGAGTCCTGACAAGCATGGAAGACTTGCGGGACTTCCGAAGCAGCTGACAGGTACCGGCAGGCCAAGCGGCACGCGGCTTTGGCGGTGGTCGAGGGAAAAACCCGGGTGTGGGAGGAGCTCGGTGAGGCTATGGAGCATGACTTTTGGTCGGCCTTGAAGAGGTTCTAGCAAACCATCCGACACCTCAAAAAGGGCAAGCGGTCCCCAGTTCACACTGTTTACAGTGCGGACGGGGGCTTGCTGACCTCGACTGAGGATATAGTTGGTCGGTGGAAGGAATACTTTGAGGCCCTTCTCAAACCCACTGACATACCTTCCGTAGAGGAAGCAGAGTCTGAGGACACGTATGTGGACAGTTCTATCAACGTGGCTGAGGTATTTGGGGTAGTTAAAACACTCCCCAATGGCAAGGCTCCGGGGGTGGACACGTTTCGCCCTGAATTTCTCAAGGCTCTGGATGTTGGAGGATTGTCTTGGCTGTTACGCCTCTTCAACATTGCATGGAAGTCGGAAACAGTACCTCTGGACTGGCAGACCAGGGTGGTCGTCCCCATTTTTAAAAGGGGTGACCGAAGGGTGTGTTCCAACTATAGGGGGATCACACTCCTCAGCCTCCATGGGAAAGTCTACTCCAGGGTGCTGGAGAGAAGAGTACGACCGTTAGTCGAACCTCGGTTACAGGAGTTGCAATGTGGTTTTCGTCCCGATCGCGGAACACTGGACCAGCTCTACACCCTTGCAAGGGTTCTGGAGGGTATGTGGGAGTTTGCCCAACCAGTCTACATGTGCTTTGTAGACTTGGAAAAGGCATCTGACCGTGTCCCTCGTGGTGGCCTGTGGGGGGTTCTCCGGGAGTACGCAATTGGTGGTCAGCTACTACGTGTCATTCAGTCCTTGTACAATCGAAGCAGGAGCCTGCTTCGCATTGTCAGCAGTAAGTCGAGCTTGTTTCCGGTGAACGTTGGCTTCCGCCAAGTCTGCCCTTTCTCACCGATTCTTTTCATAATCTTTATGGAAAGAATTTCTAGGCGCAGTCAAGGCGTTGAGGGAGTCCAGCTTGGTGACCTTAGGATCTCGTTTCTGCTATTTGCAGACAATGTGGTCCTTATGGCCTCATCAGGCTGTGACCTCCAGCGTTTACTGGAACAGTTTGCAGCTGAGTGTGAAGCTTCTGGGATGAGACTCAAAAGACCTCCAAACCCGAGGCCATGGTTCTCAGTCGGAAACGGGTGTACTGTACCCTCTGAGTTGGGAGTGAGGACTTGCCTCAGGTGGAGGAGTTCAAGTATCACAGGGTCTTGTTCACGAGCGAGGGACGGTTGGAGCGCGAGGTTGACAGACGAATCGGTGCAGCGTCTGCAGTAATGCGGTCGCTGTACCGGACCGACGTGGTGAAGAGAGAGCTGAGCCGGAAGGGGTCCTCATGGTGGATCTGGAAGAGGTCGCCGGAGACTTCCCTACTGAGACTGCTGCCCCGCGACCCGGACCCGGATAAGCGGAAGAAAATGGAATGGAATGGAATGGAATGGAACAAGAGTAAAGCCATTTCAAGTTGCCATTACAATGCACTACATTCCACATGCCATTGTGGGAATAACGTTCAGAAGAAAGTAACAACATGTGACTCTATGTTTGATATATATTGGGTAATACAAATGTAAAGGTGACAATATGGGTGTTGTTTCATGTCAAGGCACTAATAATGTTAAAACCTGTATTTGGAAGATGGTAAACAGGTTTTCTATGTCATAACTATGAAAGTACTATATTATTTATGAATATTGAATCTTACTTCAGGGCCGCACGGTGGATGACTGGGTAGCACGTTGGCCTCACAGTCAGGAGGTTCAGGGTTCGAATCTCTGTTGGGCATCTCTGTGTGGAGTTTGCATGTTCTCCCCGTGCGTGTGTGGGTTTTCTCCGGGTACTCCGGTTTCCTCCCACATTCCAAAAACATGCATGTTAGGTAAATTGGAGACTCTAAATTGTCCATACGTATGAATGTGAGTGTGAATGTTTGTTTGACAATATGTGCCCTGCGATTGACTGGCGACCAGTCCAGGGTGTACCCCGCCTCTCGCCCAAAGTCTGCTGGGATAGGCTCCAGCATCCCTGTGACCCTAATGAGGATAAGCGGTATAGAAAATGAATGAATGAATGAATCTTACTTCAAAGAAATTCACTGATCGCACGTTTGGAATCAATTAATCGAGATAAACGTGGGCTGATTACATGCTTAATAACTTCTGTTATGCTCAACACCTTATTTGGACCAAAAAACAAGCTTTTTTCTGCAGAGAAGCAAATTCAAGCAGAACGGTGACTGATGTCAACATTTTTTTGTTTTAGTGAGCACTCAATCATCTGACCAGTTGTTTACTTCCATGAAACAACAAAAAGAACAAGGAAAAAAGGCTTTTGATGACAAAATAATAATTATTCACATATTTAGAACACAGCAAATATCTATTGACAGATGTTTGTGTGCGTAAACTATGTGTGTTGAGTGTGAGTGTGTCAACTATTTACAGAGTGTGCACGCGTGCGTGTGTGCGTGCATCTTCTTTTTAGTGTGGTAGACTGTGTAGCATTCTCCTGCGTGCAAGGGGACATGGGAGGACCTGCACCACATTTTGGTGTCACTTCTTTGACCCCTCCGTGCACAGTGCCAATCACCTTCATGCCAACCAGAACCTTCCCCGCCATGTCTGCTCAACGCATCTCCGCTGGCTCTGATGTGGCACCAAACGGCTCGACAATGCTAAATGCAACGTTGTCGTGATGGTTGTTTTTGTCACCCGCTTTCTGTTCACCATCACCCGCATCCTTCATGATTGCAACACTCCTTACAGCAGATCCACCGCCAGACAAACTCTGTGCAAGATGTAAGCTGCTTGTAATGTTTTTCACCACTCGATTTTGGCATGCACTCTCAACCCACAATTGACCGTCCTCCGTCTTCCTTGTGTTGGCCAATCTGCTGGGGGGAAAATATTCCATTCTTTCTATTCTACTAAATAGAAATGTATTGACCACAAGTCTGAAATTTGCACATATGATGTATAAGGCTTTCATCTGCTCCCCCGCGAAAAAACGCAAACGACGCCAAATGGCAATCAATGAGTTAACGGACCGTGCACACTTCTCGTTATAAAACATATTGCTATGCTCCCATTAATTACATTGTTTTATTTTACTGCGCAGTAATTTGTTTCAGACTCAACTCAAAATTCCTTCACCTTCGTTTTCACAGTGAGACTCATTGCTACACTGGCCGACCCCTCCATATGCTCATCCAAATCAGCGGTCAGGACACAGTCTTGATGCATTCACGGACTCCACGCTGAGTCATATTCTTTTCGAAAACGCACATTTCCCCTACTTCGGCGTTAAGGATAATCACCGGCTCCAGAGCCGCGGGTTGCCGACCCTTGGACATGATCTGTGAAGGTAACACGTCTGTTGCAAGAGGATTATGAAAAAAATAACCAAAAGGACTTTGGAGAAAGTTTGAGGAGAAATGAAGCACAGAAGGGCCAATTAAAACTTGGTGCAGGTCAGAAAGAGAACAAAAAGTACACACTTGCTTTCATTACACAGTATTTATATTACTTCTTGGCAGAGCCTCGCTATCTGCTCAATAAACCTAATACGTTAAAGGGCGGGCAAGCATTTGTGCAAGTGCAAATGTAAGACTGGCTGAGAAAGGAGACATGCCGTTTATGGTTATCTTGGTCAATGGTGCAACCAAAATCACCATCAAAACTATTGGGATGAGCTGAAGTCTAAAATGACATGTGAGTGCTGATCGATGATGAAGATAAAGGAATATTGGTAACTGAAATACAGTTCCCTCCCATCACATTAACATTAACTCTCACGGTTTTTCAAAAACATATGAATTAATAAATCATGCTGTTTTGTGGTTAAAAACAGCCTATTGTTTGTCAAAAATATGCATATTTCAGCAAAAATGATGTATTTTTTGCCTGAATTAAGCATTTTCAAGAACTTGGTTAAATGGCTAAATGAAGTAAGATACAAATATAAGACATCCGCTGGATATATTCCAAGATGCTATGTAGTATACGACACTGGTCACTAAACACTGGTCAGTGGAGTCAGCAATGATACAGTAACGTTCGGTGAGGCACACAACCATCACTAAATTCACTTATCACGGCAGGGAATAAATAAGGGATTACTGTACTGTCTTTAAGAACACAGCATAACACATACATTTACAGATTCCATGTAGCTGTGCTATCCTACATCCTACCACCAGCTCTTAGGGTTGACAGAGTAATTTGAAGAAAAACAAATAGCTTTGGTTTCTTTTATCAATTCGTTTAAAATACAGTTCGTCCCTCGCTCCATTGCAAGTCAAACATTGTGCCCTCACTTTATTGCAGTTTTAAAAAAGGTAGAAATCAATTAATGATCGCTGTTTTGTGTTTGGATGGCTATATAAACATGGAACATACCAAAAGAAAGATTAGACTCTTGTCTGCTACATTTTGTTTTTACTTTTTCCCATTCTTTAGTAAACAGCATTAATCAGGAAAGTATCAGTTTCCAACTAAAAAAAGGGAGATAAACTACATTTTGTGAAAAAAGACAGGGTTGTTATACGTTAAAATAACAATTTATTTACAAATAAAACACCATTAACTATTCAAAATTTTCATATTTGGAACTCAACTGTGTGTGTGCACACGTGTGTGTTTCCATGCATTAGAATTTCTGTAAAATATGTTATATGCAACACACACACCTTCACGCTCTTTCACTTCCTCCTTGCTGTCGTGTGTGTTTTTACATGCACATGATCGCCGCCGAGCTCTTATCAAAAGCACCACTTCCACTTTGCGGCTGTTTTCAGGACTATCACTCTAAAAGGGACATACATTGGTGGGCTGTTGTGTCTCTGTGACTCTTTTTGTTTCTCCCGCAAAAAAATAAAACAACAATTTATTAATGCATATAAATACATTGTTGGGATTGGGCATTCAGGTTTATAAAAACTTATAAGTAGGTCTTTTGTATTGAATGAGTTCCATCCATCCATTTTCTATGCCGCTTATCCTCATTAGGGTCACGGGGATGCTGGAGCCTATCCCAGCGGACTTTGGGCGAGAGGCGGGGTACACCCTGGACTGGTCGCCAGTCAACCGCAGGGCACATATAGACAAACAAACATTCACACTCACATTCATACCTATGGACAATTTAGAGTCACCAATTAACCTAACATGCATGTTTTTGGAATGTGGGAGGAAACCGGAGTACCCGGAGAAAACCCACACACGCACGGGGAGAACATGCAAACTCCACACAGAGATGCCCAACGGAGATTTAAACCCAGGTCTTCCAGATCTCCTGACTGTGTGGCCAATGTGCTAACCACTCAGCCACCGTGCGGCCCTTGAATGAGTTAATTAAAGTAATAATTTTCCATTCATTTCTGGAGAACATACACTGCCTATCCACTATTGTCAAGGAATTGAGGTGGATTTTATGACCTAATTAAAGATTTTAACAAAAAAACCATCTAAAATTGAAAATGGAAATAGTATTAACGTAAATAATATGAGGTAAACCCTATTTGTTGGATTGGCTGAAAATGCTTTAGTGGGACAAACCATAATTGTAAGCTACATCAGAAGGTGAGAGCACAGAGCAGCGCGAAAGACTTATAAAGGTCTTCAAAAACAAACCCAACACAATGTTTTATTTGTAGAGGATAATAAAAAAGAATGTTTGATGCCTGCATGCACTCCCACAACATTCTACTGAGTCTAGATGCTTAGACACCACAGTACACATAACAGAGTGTCATATTGAGGCTTAACAGTGGCTTTCACGCACACAACTTTGCAGGCTCAAGATTTCATCAAGTAAAACAAATATTTGCATATGAATGCATTTATGTGTACATACTATATATATATATATATATATATTATCCAGGTTTTTTGCCTTCCATAGAAAAACAAAGGAGAGAGAGAAGGAAAACGTGGTCACTGAATTCTAATTGCTTTTTCTCCAAGGGCCTTCAAGGTAGAGCACTGTAATGCAATGACTGCTGTGTTACGTTTTTATATACAGTAGGCATATCACGAGATCTCATGTCACCCCTACTAAATTAAAACATTTTAGAGTAAAACAGGGCAGCCAGAATTTGAACAGTGGCATCGCTACTGTAAATGATAATACAGTCGTCCCTTACACTGGTTATCTACACATAGCATGCATTCAGTCATGGCGTGTCCGACATGAAAAAGTTCTCGTTTTTTTGCTTCTTTTTTAGTCCTTCTTCCCCACTCTGTTTGAAACCCTTTCTTATGTTTAGATTCAACAGATCAAAGGCTAACTAGTTGGCTTGGTAACACGCTACGTTTAAAACCAATACTGATCATCCGTGAATGAGATAGAGTGAGATCCATACCGATCATATGGACTCTATCATAGTTTTAAAAAAATATATTAGTGAATAAACCATGCTGTTTCATTGATGAATACAGCCTTTTATTAGTATTTTAAAAAATCTTGTGGAAGCAAATTGTATGTATTTTTTTATGCCTAAATTAAGCATTTTTAGGCAAAAAAATGGCAAAATTAACTAAAATACAAATATAAATAATTCAGAAGATGCATTCAATCACTCTGCAAATTTATTGCAGATTGCAGTTCTGCACAGTAAGTCCAAATAAATATGGAGGAAAAAAAAAAACGGCCAGCTAAAACTCAGCTCTGAACTGTGGCGTCTTGTCTACGAGGCCCTCTGCACCCCATAGCGCAGGAAGACGTATACAGTAACACACAGTCTTATTATATGTTATTATTTATGCTCTATTGGGTAAAACGAGTGCTTTTAACTACAAGGGTGGCATTTCATGTCCAGAGGGCTTTAATAATATAAAAAAAACATATCTAGAGGTTTTCTATGCTCTAACAACAACAAAAAACCCTTGATAAGTAAGGAATCCTACTTTGCAAAAATGCACTTATCACGGTTGGGTCTAGAACCAATTAATCGCAATAAATGAGGGACTACTGTACATCACAGATATTTTTATTGTATAAGATGATGAGACAGAGTCACCTTAATACAAGTTAGAACTGCCTGTTTTTTTTGCTTCATGTCTTTTTCATATTTTCTCTGCTAGAAAGTACTCATTGATTGGTTCTATCAAAGGGAATATTATGAGGCAACATAAATAATATAAATGTGTAGAATTCCTGTCTGGTCGAAATGTGAACTTTTTTCTTAGCCCAATTAACTAGACTGTAGCTAAGAGACAGGTTCCCACAGTCTTTGTAAAAAAAGTGTTCAGCTGATAAGGTACTGCTGCACTACACAGGCGAAAGCAGTCATTGTGCAGGCAATGGTCACATACGGATCTGCTGTAGTGCACAGGATAACAGTCAATAAAATAATAGATTTATTTCAATAAGGACATGGCAAATAAAAATGTAATTGAAACGATGCTTCGATGTTGTACATTGGACCATTTTTCCTAGCATGGATATCAAGGTAGCATACAAAACATTGTTTTAATTGTTTGTAGAAATGAACCAAGAATGCAAGAAAATCATCTTTTTCTGCGGTCCCCTGTTGAAAACTGTGCCATTACGCAAATGTGGATGTAAACACTATTAAGCTATTTGTATACATGACATCATTTGCATACAATTGCACTAGCTCTGAATTTAAATACTGTGCAATGTGTTTGGTTCAGTTACCAACACTTCCTGGTGCATTCTGATGTCTTATTGTAATGCAGGCACATAATATGCCAGTGCTATAATGAAAACTCTAAGTGGGTAGAATGAGGGACCTGCAGTTACTTTCCAGGAACACAGTGTTTGTAAATTAGAAATATTTACAAGCCAAGACAATTAGAAAGCAGGAGCTGTTCTTTTAGGGTCATTTGCATTCATTGTTCATGGAATAGTGCTCATTTCTCTGAACTTCTTCAATACCGGCCTGTGGGGAGCTCCATGAGAGCAGAGTGGGAAGAGGCTACCGTTTCACGGTGACTTTTCTACCCGTTTTAAAAAACATGAGAAGCATCTGAAGGGGGAAAACACTTTGACAAAAGATCACAACTAAGGACAAAGCAGACATGCTTTCTAAACACCAAAAGCATTTGTCTCATTTTGCAACAAGTAAGAACAGCTGGGCAAAAAAAGAACATCTGCACGGAGGTCAAAAAATCCTTTACTTTTTTTTTTTATCACAAAGCAACTGGTTTTACGCTTATCAGACAGCCAACTTCTCTCTAAATCTCTTTGTGATAGACGATTCGATTCAAATCTAGATACACGGGTTAAAATGTGATGAAAAAAATATTTATTTGAAAAATAGAAACGGTTCGTTAGGACTCGATGCAGTATACAAACGATACGATTTGATTTGACTCTATTCAATTTAATTCTACAGTTAATGTTTGTTGATGTCGATATTAATCATCTGTATAAAATAAAGACGTGCTGGTTGGAATTATTTTTCCAAGTCATTATGGAGTTTAAGATAACAAAACAATTTTACTCACGGATGATTGGTATTGTAATCGGCAGCATAAAAACCTGATCGGAGCATTCATGAATCTATATGCCCAGAAAAATGTTTACGTTCACAGCTTGCTCCTACCCTTCCAAACGCTCCTGCTGGCTTGATGTTGATGTTCTCCTCCAATTTCTGATCTTATTTTATTGAAAGAGAAAGTGTTTCAAGCAAGTGAATGAATGAATGGTTGAAAATGAATAGTCCAGAAAGCGTTTTTGACTTCTAGACAGAAGCCTTTCTTTTGCATAGCCAAGTCTATTATGGTTGTGCGTAATTGTAGAAGCATCTCCATCAATCCCTTATCTACTGCTGTACACAACAAATTCCAAAAATTGAAGAAAGTGTGTCATTGGCTACGTTCACACTGCAGGGTCTGATTCCCATTTCAGATTTTTTGTTTAAAATCCAAATTTTTATGTGATCGTTTTCATGACTAAACAAATGTGACTTGTAATGTAAACGCAACGCGCCCGGAATGTGACGTGCATGCGTAAAGCACGACATCGCTCGCATTTCCGTGTGTTTACAGAAGATGTGCGATACCATTGATTTCATTTGTGATTTGATACTGGATAAAATTAACGTTGGTATTGGCGATACCGATTCAGTACTATGTGCAAATTCACCTAATGTGTTTTAAAACATAGTGTACAGTCTTAAAATCACAGCGTAAAGAATACAAAACATCGTAGTCGTTTATTGATTTATTTTAAACTGTGAATGTGTGTATATGGAGGTGTTAGGGCGATTTACAATATAGCCAAGATAATATCAGAAAAAACAAAGGAAGTAATAAAAGTATCACTATTTTGATTCCAGAATCGACTTTAGATCACGAAGCACTGTTATCAGAGATATCGATATTTCTGCGGCAATTTCAAGGATTTTGTGCAATATATTCTCAATCAAATGATTCCGTGTGCAAGATTGGTATGGAAGTTTGTAGACAACTTGTTGCTCCGTCTGTTCCAAGGTGCGTGTTGATGGAGTGGTGTGACATTGCTGCTTTGGCAGCTCTCGGTACTTTTTCTCTGCAATTTTCTCGTATGAGAAGAACTTTTGCCTACATCGGTGAGTACATTTATTCAAGTATTTCCATGACGGCCTGCCTATAAAGTCTCGATAAAACGCGCCTTTTTATGATGTACTGTTTATATCGGTTATGTACAACATGGGGCCGCATGGTGGATGAGTGTAGACACATTGGCCTCACAATCAGGAGGTTCAGGGTTCGAATCTCCGTTGGGCATCTCTGTGTGTGGGTTTAATTGGCGACTCTAAATTGTCCTTAGGTATGAATGTGAGTGTGAATGTTTGTATGTCTATATTTGGCTTGCGATTGGCTGGTGTACCCCGCCTCTCGCCCAAAGTCAGCTGGGATAGGCTCCAGCATACCCGCAACCCTAATGAGGATAAGTGGTATAGAAAACGAATGCATGTGCCACATGAGCGTTCACAGTGTCGTAGTTTATATCCACACACAAATGAGACCGGAGTCGCATTTGAAAAAATCTGAAATGTGCTGTTTGTACCGACATGAAAAAATCTGATACAGGTCACACATGAGCAAAAAAAAATCGGAGTTGACCTGCAGTGTGAACGTAGCCATAGTCATCATCATAATCAGTCCATTAGAAAGCTTCAATTTAAAGCTAGTAAATACAACACAGTGTGGCAAAACTGACATTGTTAATGAGACATTTTTATGAGAAACCTTTATAGAACCAAAGTGTTTTGCAGAAATTGCACAGGGTGATGAACTGGATCTCAGATTATGTTGCACGCATTTGCATATATTCCTGTTGGAAGGGAGGCTGCAGTATCACATTACTCAGTGTAATAGGTAGATGTTGCACATTATTATAGATGCAAACATATACGAAGAAATGAGAAATGTTGCTTTTTAACCTTGAAATGAGTTTTGCATCCAGTTTGGTTTTCATTTGACAGTTTAGGTTTTGAGTCATCTCACCCCACTAACATTTAATGTAATCATTCGTTTCCAGTACTTCATGTATATAAAGCATGTTTTCCTTTTCACATGTGTGTACTGAATATTTACCTTACAACATTGCCTCAATTTCCACGCCAAACAGAGGTGGTCAGCTGGGATTTTATTTTCTTGGTTTTTATTTTTTTAACACACAAGCTTACAAATGAGATCTAACGAGACTCGCTTGAATGGGCAAAGGTGTACATGTACATCAATAGCAAGATGATTAATACATGATCAATTCATCGTACAGTATCTTTTTCTTCTGATTACACAGTACAAATATCAGTGGTGGGCAGTACATTTGACCTTCAATGGGGATTTAACTGAATGAATAGCAGCACTATCAGGTCACAATTACATAAACCTTCTATAACATACAAAACCGCAATATCACAAGCGTGGCATTCATGTGTTGGGGACGAATACCGTTACACCAATACTACTAAAGCACAAAACCCATTTAACCCATTATCTTCCAGTAACTGTTTCACATTACAAATCTGCGAGTTGCTAAGAGCATTATGTAACTTTGACCGGCGATCACTCCTGGAAGCTGCCTGTAAATTTGGTGCTCAGCAAAATTTAACAAGCATCAGACAACTCCAAACCTCTACACTACAACAT
Organism: Oostethus manadensis; assembly: GCA_024372805.1. Classification (NCBI taxonomy): domain Eukaryota; kingdom Metazoa; phylum Chordata; class Actinopteri; order Syngnathiformes; family Syngnathidae; genus Oostethus; species Oostethus manadensis. The sequence goes on from QODF01000006.1 coordinate 615,255, forward strand.
CACCTGAAGCAGCGCAGAATCAATTTGTTATCTAATAACATGAAATAAAACCTAAAAACTCACCAGAAGAATCTCCTTAGAGCAGTGCTTCTCAAATAGAGGTGCGGGCTTGGTGAGCTGTCAACGGGGGCTTTCAATTTTAGTGCAGGCCTGCCAACAAGTATGAATTTGTTGTACTCAGCATGAAATGGAACTCTTAAATATGGTTGTATGCTTCACTGCTCTCCGTTTTGTCGCATTTGGCTGGTTTCAGTTTTGAGATCAGTCTGCACAGTGCACATAAATAAATACTGCACATATCACCACTTCCTCAGTAGTATTTCAAACCGGGGGGTCAATTGGGAACCACTGCCTGCCTATTGGCGTTCTGATAAAATCTGGTCATGAAAGCCAAAGTGCTCTAGTTTCTAATGCTAGCGTTTGATTGAAATGATCTCACAAATGTTGGTAGTGTCCCCCCGGCCTTTCACAAAAATTGCTCCCGAAAATACGGTGTTTGTGAGATACCAACAACAAGCAAATTTCCCCTTAATTGCCACACAACGTCCAATCCATGAAACAACCACAGTAAAGTCTGATCAAATCCTTTATAGTGGTAATTTTAACAGGACCTGCGCCACTGGAGGGGGGACAAGGAGTCAAACAAGCAATGTTCTGATGGCCACTCACCTCTCCAGAAAAAGTGTCAAAGCCGTGTTTACTTGCTCAGGCATGTCTGTGCAGTTGGGTCCAAATCAATGTTCTCATCAGATGGCTGTAATAGGCTCTCTGCTTTCTCCATCCCCCGGCAGGCAACACATGTACAGCATGCTGTCAAGTAAACGTGTTTGGAGTGGTTGTAATATACGTACAAACATCCAGCACACGATGGCCTCCAAATTAGACTGTAGTTATCATGCTGCTCCAAATGTATTGTTGGGATGCTGATGACAAAGTCCTTCTTTGTCTTACGATTAAGAGCTTAGGGGATGGCGAGAATGTTGAGGTGCTGTCATCTGTGAAAACAAGCTCGCCCGTCAGACCTGTGCATTTCTAAAGGAACAATCAGGAAATGATTACCTGAGGGGAAAACGCTCGACACATTCACCATGTGACAAAGTGTAAAGAAGTCTGATCGCTGTAATCAGATTGCTTCTTCTGCTCTTGTTTTGCATTTTATGGAAATTGCCAACCTAATATGCACCACATCTAAAGCCGGGATGCTTTTTAATGCTTCACAGAGAATTTATGTTTTAGTCCTCTGTCAAAGTGCAACAAATCTTTGCTTATTCACGAATGACATCTTAAGGGGCGCAATCATTATCTAAGACATTGCCTTAACCGGCAGAGAATCTGTGGCTGTCCTGCACACAATGAGAATCAGTTTGAGAAATGGTGATGATAGCGGGGTGCGGCCTGATGGAAAAAAATAAATAAATAAATGACAAGTTCATCATGCAAATTCGTCCTCCCAACCGTGGCACATTCTTCAAACAGACACCTCCTCTGGCGAGAGAAGACACAGGCTGATAAAAAGACAAATGAGCTAGTGATCTCCATAGCAGCCTCCTACCTTGAGCGCGCTGTTATCCACGTGCATGCACGTGTGCTGGGCTGCTGCATGGCTCTGGTGACCTTTGCGTGGATGACAAGCATGTCCGGTACAAGACTGTGGGCTTGATTCATCCCAGGTGATTGCTGATGACAGCATGCACTGGACCCAATAAATAGCCACGATGCTTCAACAGTTTCTATTATTGCAGCAGAAACAATCATTACACAATTGCAATAACCATACACTGTATACTGTCATTACAAACACCAGTCTTATACTGTAACTCTTTTCCTAATGAAAAAATAACTTCATATTTTGGTTGTAAAAATGGGCCTAGAATCAGTTTTAATATACTTTCTTTTGTGAGGGATTTTTGCAAAGTAATCCCGCTACTTCATTTCCCCTTTAAACACCACACAGCACTTAGCATTATTTGCCCTCTGTTCTCTTTTATTCTCCTCTCCGTTCATAATGAATTCAGATATTCCAACAAGGTGATAACAAAATTGCCTGACATTTCCAGATTTATTGCTGTATTTTCTTATTATCGCCAACGAAATATACAGAGATTCTGTCCCATAAATCATATTGAAGGAGCAATGCAGACGCTATTGTGTTTAGCCCATTGCAACCATTTTTGGATTAGAAATAAATTGCTGGCTCATTTTCACAAATAGAAATGAAAAACCACGGCTGGTGCCACTGCGTGACTTTCTCAAGAAAGTGTTTATCAATGGATGGATTTCCTGAGTGCTTCTGCTCCATGAGGATCAATTTCGATTAGCTGGTGCTGCTTTGACAGTGGACCTGATGCTTCTGCATTTCATAAAGCTTTTCCTTTCCTTTCCTCGCTCTCGCCATTCACCCGTCTGATTGCCTTATGCAAGTGTTAGATTAGAAAAACACATATTTCTGCTCAGAAAAATACTGCAATGTAATTTAAGGTCATATATGTGTGTATGTGTGTGTACTGTATGTGTGTCTATTTCTCTTTGGACATGACATATTGGTGTGATTTATGGGCCGAGCTTGTAATAAATTATTTTACATCTGCACAAAAGTTGCTTTGAGAAGACTCCCTTTATTTCTGCTCCCTCAACCTCATATACTGTACATACAATAGATTATGCACAATTTATGTCCTGATTGGACATACGGGTTCCCGTATGGTGTTCAGTGTCGATTGAAATGATTGTAGTCTACATTTGTACTGTAGCTGGGTGGCTAGAGGTTGCAAAGAATCATAAGATAGCAAAGACCTTACGCAGTGGAACATACAAAGCATCCATTGCAATGGACGCTACAAACGATTTAAGGCATTTCCCTTTCAACTTGAGGACAAAAAGTTAACTAGTCACATCTTGACATATTTCTACAAGGTTACCAGCGTGCACGTTTCGTAGTGTTGGGGCTTGGTGTCGCGGTGGGCGATCACAGTTGGACTGTGTTGGACTGACCACTAGGGGGCAGTAGCATGAACGCTACAAAGTCAAAATAGCGCTGTCAGCACAGTGGAAATCCTTGGCGCACAGCAAAACAAAACCCAACCTGAGCTGTAAATGAAATAATCACATGACAATTTATTCTGCAACAACGGTGAGTGACAGGCGACGGCAAACAGTAACAACATATAAAACAACAATGAACACTAACCCAAAATGAACAGGAAGTGTCACATCCACTCACCAAGATGAAGTATACAAACATTTTAAGGTGGACTGGCTGATGGACGGAGTATGCGGGAATAGAAGTTTAATATGGGTGAGCTTTTTTTCTTTTTCAGAGTGAAACTTGTGGACTAAATGAGTGCTTTAACGTGTGGTGAGGATCACTGAGGGACCCAACCATGCAACCACCATGTAACGTTCAAAAATGTAACTGCAACTAGCAGATGCTCAAAACCAAAACAAAAAAACGTTTCTGGAACAAAAATGCTTGGTTTTTCCAATATTTTGGGTACCAACAATGGCTAGCTGGGATGTGGTACTGGGGCTTGCTTTTAATTTGACGACCAAATACCGGAAGTGTGAGTTGTTTTCTTCTGTTCTGATTTTTTTATATTTTTATTTTCTAAGGCTTGTGTTACCTCCTTAAGTAGGCTCAGGGAGATATACAGTATTTGTGTTGTTCCTGCCAACTGGACACACTCAGTATGGAAACACTGAAAAGAGCAGGCACAAGTTGATTGTTTTCACTGCACAGCGGGACAGTTTATTCTTATTCTGTGATTGTGTAACAACGTCCTAGGAACTTATATTGTGTTTGGAAACACATACAAAGATAATGTCATTAAAACAATACAAATGTTACTCAAACTGTAAACCACAGAAGATATTATTATGAGGATTTTCTTCTTTTGCTTTCAGTTTATCCTTTCTGGGGTCGCCAAAGCAAATTGCCTCCATCTAACCCTGTCTTCTGCATCATCTTCTCTCGCGCCAACTACCATCATGTCCTCTCTCACTACATCTATAAACCTCCTCTTTGGTCTTCCTCTAGGCCTCCTGCATGGCAATTCAAAACTCAGCATCCTTCTACCAATACATTCACTATCTCTCCTCTGGACATGTCCGAACCATCTCAATCTGGCCTCTCTGACTTTATCTCCAAAACCTCTAACATGTGCTGTCCCTCTGATGTGCTCATTCCTGATCCTGTCCATCCTGGTCACACCCAAGGAGAACTTTAGCATTATTATCTCTGCTACCTCCAGCTCTGCCTCCTGTCTTTTCCTCAGCGGCACTGTCTCTAAACCAAACAACATCGCTGGTCTCACCACAGTTTTGTACACCTTTCATTTCATTTTAGCTAAAACCCTTCTATGACCATCACACCTGACTCTTTTTTCTACCCATTCCAGCCTGTGCCTGCACACGCTTTTTCAGCTCTTTTCCACACTTTCCAATGGTCTGGATTGTTGACCCTAAGGACTTAAAATCCTTCACCTTCTTTATCTCTTCTCCCTGTAGCCTCACTTTTGCACTTAGGTCTTTCTCATTCACACATGTAAACCTTCATTCCTCTCCTTTCCAGGGAAAACCTCCATCCCTCAAGCTTCTCCTCCACCTGTTCCCTGCTCTCACTACATATCACTTTTGTCATCTGCAAGCACCATAGGAGATTCCTGTCTGACCTCGTCCATCAGCATCTTCTCATTATCTAAGATCCTGTTAAACAACTCAGTCAGAAACTTTACTACTTACACATCTCCTAGACACTTCCATACCTCTAGAAGGTATAGTATATATATCCCAAAATCGGTTACAGTTCCAAAATCTTAGGACCAGTTAAAAAATTGCTAGGATTTACCCTTTGCACATTTTGATCTTACCGAGGTTTTAATTAGAGCTACACTATGCAAAATCAAGAAGGTGGAGTGTGACAAAAAGAACTTTGAAAATGTAATTCATAGAAAACAACAATTAAACTAAAATAGGCTGTTTATCCAAAGGCTAAGACTATTGCTCAAAAGATGACAAAAAACTCTCCAAACCAAAACAAAAAATGTTCTCAGTAGGACTCAGTAATGAGTAGCTCCACTGTTCTTGCTAATCACTTCAAAATTGTGTTTGGGTATGCTTGATGCGAGTGTTTCCAGGAAGCTATTGGGAACATTTCTCCAAATGGTGAAGATGGCTTCACGAACTGTCTGGAACTTATGGCCATTTTTTATAAACTTTCTTGCCACTAGTTTGCTTTTTATATAGACTTTTGATCAGGTTTGTATATATACATGATATTATTATGAGGATATTTACAAAAATTCGAGAGGATCTTAAAATACCACAGAATGGAAGTTAGACCACCTCAGATTCTCAGGTTTTGGAGTGGTGTGCACAGTCCATGGTGCTCTAAGAGGTCCAAAGAATGCTTAGGTTGTTTGCTCAGAGACTTGAAAAATTTGCAAACCATTGACTGGCACCTACCATTCAAAATTCGTACTATTTCCCACAAACTTTATATTACATACTTGTAATTTATGGGCTTTGCTGTCATTTCAAAACTAGTTTGGGTACGGCACATGCAACAGTGCTCTTTAAAAGATATGTATACATATTGATATAGATATAGGCCAAAAGTTTGGACACACCTTCTCATTTACTTGTGGACACATTCAGAGTTTTGGCAATTTTACTGACTAATCTTAATTTCTTAAAGTAATAATGGCCACTCATTTTTCTTTACCTAGATGATTGGTGGGCCGCACGGTGGCTGAATGGGTAGCATGTTGGCCTCACAGTCAGGAGGTTCTGGGTTCGAATCTCCGTTGGGCATCTCTGTGTGGAGTTTCCATGTTGTCCGCGTGCATGGGTTTTCTCTGGGTACTCCGGTTTCCTCCCACATTCCAAAAACATGCATGTTAGGCGACCCTAAATGGTCCATTAGAGTATGAATGTGAGTGTGAATGCTTGTATATCTTTGTTTGTCTATATGTGCCCTGCGATTGACTGGCGACCAGTCCAGGTTGTACCCCGCCTCCCGTCCAAAGTCAGCTGGGACCCTAATGAGGATAAGCGGTACAGAAAATGAATGAATGAATGAATAGATCATAATGGTTCTTGCCATAATAACAGCTGTCTAATAGGGCTGGTTTATATCTGTTACTTGTTCCTCAGGACATTCCAAATGTACTGGCTTTGACCAATGTTTGTTCACTGGTTCTGATTGATGTTCCATCTTCTCTTGGATTCACAAGATATTTCACATATAGACAGCTCATTGCTTTTCATGCTATCTACACTTCTAAATGGAGTCTACATAGGCAAAACCTATCCTACCCAATCTGAAACTCAGTGTAGACATTCACTGCTACCTAATGATTGAATAAGTAATGTAATACGTGTACACATCTGGGCAACAAAACACACATGCCAGTCTCATGTTACTTTTGCCCATATGAAAAATGGATGGGTTCAAAAATGGTCCATCTTCTAAGCTGTGGATCTGATTCAGGTATAAATACCTGGAGCCAAAAGCTGAAATGTTGCTCTCTGGTCGCATATTCATTTTTTAATGTAAAACCCAAATATTTCCAGTCTACAGTAAAAATAAAGAAATTGGCCTTACTGTTCCAATACTTCTGGCGGGCAATGTATGAAGTACAAATGTAAAATAGGTCTATAATGTTCTTTAAAAGTCTTGAAATCAAATTGCTGAAACCTGCAGAGACACTGGTGAGGGGTGTGTATTATCGTATCGTATCGTGTATTATCTAACTTTTGTTTGTGTATTTGTTGTTTGTGCCAAGTCAGAATATTTCATGTCAAACCAGTTTTGTTCTTATCTTATCCACACTGCATGTCTGGCCGCAATTTAAATCAGCTCTGCAGAGCTTACTACCTCCTTGGAAGTTAGAAGTGCAGAGGTATTGTTTTGTGTGTATAATGAAAATTATACAAAAGGAGGGGAGAGAGGTGGCTTAAGTGCAGAAGTGCCAAAGAAGAACCCATTCAAATTTGGAGTAAGTCCAGATAAAAATTCAAATAGAGGATTGTTTTCCTTTCTCCCTGCCCCAGAATGGAAATTGTCGGCGCCTTTCTTCTATTATGAAAGCCTCCAGAAATCAGAAATACAAAAATGTGGCGCTTCATGACTTCTTTTTCTTGGAATAAATTTTGCTTTGTTGTGCCATTGGAGTTACATTTCCTTGGTTTGAGAGGAAGTTTTCGATGTGGATTACTGGTTAATATTGTGAATTTCTTTTTTAAATTCTAAAATCTACATACTGTCAGGATCTGTACGTTCTAGCACATGATATAAAGCTGTAGGGACTGCAAAGAATATGAATCCCAATGACATGCGATCAGCCAAGACCACACAATATCCCAACACATATGGTCATCTGTCGCATTTGAAACATGGAATTCCAGTCATGGAAGTGGTCTGAACACATGTTTAAATTTTACACCAGCTGCTCCAACTGCAGTGAAATAACAAAATGGGCAACAATAAAAATGAGTGTTGTCTCATCGTGTGGAACTCCACAGCAGGACCTGAGGGCTTGGTGTGCAACACGGTAATCCAACATATAAATAAAGTCAATAAACATACACAGTAAAGTTAGCTATAAATAAACGCTTCCTGGCTGTTGGAGGAGGGGTCTGCTAAAGCTGCAGTGCCTATATTGCCAGGATATTACTGGCTTGAGCACATGAACGAGTCCCTTAGTAAACATAAACCAGTGAATTTCCCTTCCTCTCATTTCCGTAGCTTCAGTGGTAAATGTCGTCTGTCAAATACGCTGCTCAGGGCTGTTGATATTCTATATTGGCTGTGTAACAAAATAGCAACATAAAAGTATGTTTATTCTCAATTTCCCGACTTTGAAGTGCTATGAAATTTTTGCGAGAATGTATTTCTAGCAATCCACTACCGTTGAACATCTTCATACCTGTCAAGGCACATGTGCACTCTTTTTTTTTTTACAACAGGACAGAAAGCTAAAACGTGCAGGCCTGTGTGGCCTTTGGTTGAACAGTGTGGTTCGCATCTGTTTTAAAAGCCACATCAGTGTATTGTATAAATGATGAGTGACAAGCATTCACAATACAGCTATTGTGTGTCAATCATTTGTTTCTTATTATTGGTCCGCTTGTTGTTAATTCCACTTCAAAAGCTTCACTCACTCGAAAGATTTAAAAAATAATAATCAGGTGAGCTGTTAGTTCCTGTTGTGAAGTGCTGGACTTTCTGCTAGAAGCTCAAAGGCATATATATATATTCATGAGATTTGTTTTCTGTGGAAAAAAAAGCCTACTTTGGAGAGAAAAAAATAGATTTGCGTGGCCGTGAATGGTGACGAAGAATACCCAGAATGAAACGACTATTTTGTCACGTTTTGGTATAATGCGTGATCCCAAGATGCAGAGATGAGAACAAAGTGCATGTAAAAGTATTTAACAGTGAAGGTTTGTGTTACGTTCACTAGCGTTGCTCTCTGGTTTTTTCTCCCTTGCCTTCTCCTGGGCGTGTGCTTTGGGTTGCAGGAGCTGCCATGGCAACTGGAGGCGGGGCCACGGGACGCACCTGCACGTAACCTGCGGACACCCTTGATAAGCAGAGGGCTCGCACATGGGAGATGCTGGATTATTCTCTTCCACTCAGGAAGGCTCATGTTGTTTTTCTTCCCAAAGCAACTCTTTTGCTCCTGCAGTTTTGGACTTCACTCCAGCCTCTCCCCGACGGTCCGCCCCGTGGACCGACTAACCAGGTAGGCAATCCGGAGGCTCGTGCGTGTCCTACGGCTCATGGTGCTCACTCCCCAGTCCTGCGTGATAGCACGATCGCTTTCTGTTTTCTTCTATGAACATTAAACACCAGTACACCGCCTCTAACCTGCCTCTCCTGTCCACGTCCGAGGGTTCGCTCCTGCGAAGCCCGTAACAGTTTGCAGAGCAGACAAAAAGGAATCTCTATCAATTACTTGGCAAAAACACACAATGAACTAACCCAGGAAGAAGCTGAATTAAATAGTAGGAAAACAAATAAGCGCCAGGTGAACATAAACCGGAAAGTGAAGACAGCAGAAAACAGAACAGAATGAAACAGGAAATGTTACAAAATAAGAGTAAGATAATACAGAACTAAGGAATAAAAATTACAAAGTGCCAATGTCATGCAGGCCCAGCGGGCGCAACTTGTGGTTGAACAGCCTGACCTGTTTCCCAATTCCAATCCTGATGCTTTCGATGACGACAGGGACTCAGAGGACTGACTTAGCCATGAGGTATGATTGATCATATGATTGGGAATGACACTGGACATTGAGCTGACCACCGCCGTCCAAAATCACGATACGCTGAGGCCTCGCCACGAACTATATTAACATTGATTGGGAAACCGCCATCCCAAGGACTGGACTGACCTAGAATAACAATGGACTTGGTAGGACTGAATAACAATGCAAACACACGTACATCTTAGCAACATCAGTCCGTAGTTATCAGTAACTATACTATTTCAGTTATTCAACATATTCACCGCACACACGTAGATAGATACTCAGCAGTTCAGTTACGCTACAGCTTTGGTTAACTATACACCGAGTCAAGCATTTATCTAAATGGTTTAGGGGAGCAAGAGTTACACATTCTGTCAATATCATCATGTTATCACCGTTTCACTAACCTACAGAAGTCAATAAGACACAGGAAATACATATACTCAATAGTAATCCATAAATCATAGGAAGTAGTTGACAGTCAGGCTAGTACGAGGCACACCACTAGATATAGGAAGGGATTGTTCCAGCAGAGATGGCGCCACCCAGTTGGGCTGCATCCATGGATTGGGACCAGGATGGCTGAGACGGAACATCCGGACGAGCCATGGTCGGGGAGGGAGCCAGGCTGAGAGGAAACACCGCCCATCCCGGATGCTAGGGACGAGGAAGGGGTGAGACGAGCGCCCTCCTCCTACATGTGACGTGCCAAGTCACCAACTCATCTCGGCGAAGGAAGCCCCTCACCACAAAGGGTCCCTCCAGACGACAGCGTGCTGATCGGTGGGTGACCGAAGAAAGGGACTGAAGATGGCCAACATCATTCTTACAGAGGCATAATAATCCTCTGGGCGGTGAATAATGTATGAAACTGAATGAATAATGTGTGAAACAGCGCTCACGCACCACTTTGCCCCCACCCAGGAACAACTTACTGCCCTAAAACTTTCCCCTCAACACCCACTTGCCAGGAAAAGTATGCATCACGAACTGCATGAACTTCACCCGTGAATGTGATTCAGGATTAGACAAAATTAAACGATAGATGGTCAAGGAGATGTGTTTGTGTTTGGGGGTTTGGGACCCACAAAAGGGGGGAATACTGTATATTGTGAAATTATGAAATCCAGATGCTTAGTAATACAATGTGTCTTCAGTCACATGAGGTGTATCAAAACATGTCCTGTTATGGAAAGTACGTGCGGAATGTGGTGTGCCAGAAGTGTATAAAAGACATATTTAATAAACGGAGGGAGCTTTTTCTTCCTCGGCTACTGAGTGATGCGTTTGGCTTCATCATTCTCCACAACAATTAGAGCCCTGTAAACATATAACACCACAATAGTCACCCAGTAGTCACTTTAATGCTCATATTATTGTTTTACATAACATTGCACAGGTCACGGGATCTCTACAGGGACATAAAAGACCCCCATCGGTAACCAGTTATCCTCTCCAATTTAGTTTATAATTAACAGTGTTTGTAGTGGGGAAGTGAGGAAGAAGGACAAAGAAGCCAAAAACATACCACATCCACATGGAATGAGAGGAGAACCTTTTTTTTCTACTCGTTCTCAGCCATGGCAAATTTCCATGCAGTGTGAAAACTAATCTAACGTCATGTCTCATAATGTTACTGGTGCCGAGTGACCCGGGTACTAGATATAACTTGTCTTTCAATGTTTTTGAGGTAACCTTATAGGCTGCCGTCAACCACGAAACAACAATCACTTATTAATTATTTTTTGCGATATAGTGAGGGATGCCTGTAGTTATGCTGTTCGTTGGCCCACTTCTTCCAATCATGCCAGAGCAGGGGAAGTGTTCCAAACGTGAGCACAGCTCAGAGCACTCACACTACCCAAATGTGTTGGATTTTAGGTGTGATTGGATCAAACAAAGTACGATTGGCTTAGTGTGTGTGTGTGAATACAACTTTCAGGTTTCTCACGAGGCTTTAAAGGAGACCTATGATGCACAAACTACAAAAAAAACCTGAGCTTGTCAAAGAGCAAAATTCGTTTTCTTTAGATTTTATTTATAATTATAATACTCCCCATTCATTTGCAAAACCAAAGTGAATTTAATGTATATAAGAATTCTGTAGTGGTCACACGCTGTGGGTGAATAAATTATTTTGCAAAGCAATAGAATATGATGTACTTGCATTTGTGAAGTTGGAATGCCAATTACTACCTGGTGCTTCAGCTATGCCTTTTCTATACCTTATTTGGGTCTGGCTGGAGCCTATCCCAGTGGCCTTTCAGGGAAATCTTTACACCCTGGACAATTAGTCTCCAGTTAGCCTAAGAAGCTCGACTACCAATGGCAAACCCAGGCAAACCTTTTGGAGAACACTACACAAAAAGATGTCAACACAAGAATATATACCAGGACTTTTTGCGTTAATGCCACAAAAGTGGAAACATTTAAAAACAATGTGACATGCCCAAACATGTTTTGGTTTTGTTTTACATTACAACCACATAAATGTCAGACTCCATGCTTCAACATGGCAGAAATAACAACTAAGTTATAGTAATAAAGTAATATCAGGGTGGCAAAAATGATCTTACCTGTGATGTAATGTGACACCAACATCATGTTCATCTTTTGTGAAAGCCTTCAGCTGTGATCACCTTATCTTTGCAACACTGAAAAAAATTAAAGTTAGCATGTTGGCCTCATAGTCAGGAGGTTCAGGGTTTGAATCTCCATTGGGCATCTCTGTGTGGAGTTTGCATGTTCTCTCCGTGCGTGCGTGAGTTTTCTTCGGGTACTCCGGTTTCCTCCCACATTCCAAAAACATGCATGTTAGGTTAATTGGCAACATAAAATTGTCCATTAGAGTGTGAATGTGAGTGTGAATGCTTGTATGTCTACCCTGCGAACGACTGGCGACCGAACCTACCGCCCAAATGTTCAGCTGGGATAGGCTCCAGCATACCCGTGACGCTAATGAGGATAAGCGGTATTGAAAATGGATGGATGGAAAAAATCAAAGCTCTTGAAAAGAGTCAATGAGGACAAACTATTTGTTTAAAAAAGGAAAAATAATGGGTCACGTAGTATACACAGTGCACCACACTGTACAGCAGGCGGCCATCACGGTAAAAAAATAAAAGCCTTAGGCAGAGACAGTGAAATTATTTTGGATTAATGTGTTTAGAGAAAAAAATAAAGCCATCTTAAAATGTATAGGAATTTGAAATGTCCACTCAACTGGCACCATATGAATATGCAAAATATAATAACAAATGAAAAACATGTTGGAGGCACAGGATGGAGAAAATATACCCCTGTTCACTGAGATAAAAAGAAATGGTAAAGCCTGACTATCACAAATTGGTGCTAGAGTATAGCATTTATTGGTTTGGCTTGTTGCTTGTGAATTACATTTTGCCCTGTTGCTACTCTGATGAAGGTTGACGTAACACAATTTGAGAAATATTTGTTTGTGTTACACAGGAAATGCGTTTTACACAGCAAAAATGTATGACTTGACAGCCATTTGCAAGCCTTGTTTGTATGCATTGGTATACATTGAAACTAGACTGGCTTCATATGATTCCTGGGTTCAGAGAGGAATCCTCTCTCAACCTCTTTCTCCCAGAAGAAGACTCGGGCAGCAGTGGTGCTGTGTTTTAGGGATGTAAATTAGGGCTCTTTTTAGAAAGTCGGTTCCTTTGGCTCGGCTCACTAAAAAGAGCCAGCTCTTTTGACGCCTTGTGGCTCCTTGGATTTTCTATTTACAATCAAACAACAACACATCAACAAAACACCACACAAAGAAAAGGCAACAACCTGGTAATAGTTGTCTTTACTGAAAATTATCATTAGAAAATACTAGTGTCTCAACTTTGAGGGCCCTGCATTTAGTTATAATGGAAAGTGAGTAAACACACTGCACACTGACCACTTGTTACTGCTTTAAAGCAGTCCCCAAATACCAGAAAACTTTCCAACAATTAACAAATAAATGAGTTTAATTTATATAAAACATACTGCATAATATTTGTATTAACTCTATTATATACATAATAACTAGGGATGTCTGATACTATCGGCGCACCAATATAATTGGACCGATATTATGAACCGACATAAAAATCTAACATAATCGGTCAATATTGTTAAGAGGTTTTTTCCCCCATAATGAAAACTGATTTTAAAAAATGCTGTTTATAAGCCTATGGGCTCCTGTAGTCGGCATACACTCTAATAATGGACTCTAAAGGTAAAAACATGTTAAGAAAGTCATACGTTTTCTATGGTCTATCTATGAAAATATTTAATTTATTCATACTGAATCCTACTTTGCAGAAAATGTATGGCAAATGTCACCCAATTTCCAATAAACCATTTTAAGGGGTGGCCCTTCCCCCAAGTCACTTCTACCCTTAGGTGTTTTTTCTATTTTATTTAACAGCAAAATACAGGTTTATTTGCATAGTAAGGCTGACATTTAGTTAGATACTGTTTTTTCACATTTTTGCAAATTGGGGTCGCAAACTCATAAACATGAGTTTGGAGTTATTTGCAAACAAAGTCAAAAAAAGCATTTACAAACAAGTGAAGTACTTGAAGCACAATGAAGATAAGGAAGATGACCGCAAATAGTGGCTAGAAACTTGGAACACCGCTAGTTCTTGAATCTGACACACTAACTACATCACCCACAAAGGTGATCACAGACTCGAATTCAAGGCAAAAATGTGATTATATCCATGCATGGTGTGGGGATAGTTATGAAAGTTGACACAAAGAAATACTCCCTTTAACTACATGTCAGGACACAACCGGGAGTAGAAACTAAGCCACTGGTGTGTTATGGTCTGGATGTAATTGTGAAGGTGCACAAGATCATTAGACTGGAGGATCTAATAAAATCCTCCCAAAATGTTGAACTGGAAGAACTAAAAAGACTCTAAGAAAGTGATGTGCTAATTAGTCCAAAAGAAGGTTACTTAATTCTTTGTCTGATACGGACCACTGGATATTTTGTTTTAAGGAAACACCCTTTAGGTAAGATCGTAAGGTGCTTTAAGACAACCAATTAACAGCAGAGTCTGAATTAAATGTGCAATCCACTAAGAGGTTATTGTCTTTATTCCCACTGGAGGAAGTAGAAAACAAGAATAAAACAAATTATTTACAATATATTTGAAAAAATATTGTTGAAAATAAGGATCATATGACTGTACTTGTATTCATCAAAGACTACGGTATGCCGATCATGATGGTAAAAATGCATGATGTTAAAATTGCACGTCTTTAAAATGTCTAATACATATATACAGCAAATTATGTCACGTTTCACCTGTGTTGCTTTTTGTTTTTCCCTGCTTTCTCCTGGGCGTGCGCTTTTTGTTTCAGGAGCCCTCACGCCAGCTGGAGGCGGGGCCACTTGACGCACCTGCACCTGATGAGCGGCTACCCTTCTTAAGAAGATGGCCTGCACCTGAGGGACGCTGGATTTTTCTCTTCCCCTTGGGGAGATCACGTATGGACGTAACTAGCACTGTTCTTGCTCCCAACCTCCTGTCTGTTCCTGCTGTTCCAGGCACCTCGTCAGATTCACTCCAGCGTCTCCCAGGCGGTGGGTCCCCTGCTCCCGGTACTCCAGTTTGGCTATCCTGTGGATCATGTGCGCTAGATTACTCATGGTGCTCCCCTCGTTCAGATGCACCATTGCCTTCCATTGTTTGCTCACTGACTGAATTGAAGACAAGCCCGAATCTTCTAAACCTGCCTCCTCACTCCGAGTCCGGGGTCCAGCCCTCGCCCACACGTAACTGAATAATACCGCCACGGCATGGACCCTGCGTAGGTGGACACCAGCAGGCTCGCGCTCCATCATTTGGCGCAACGCCTCAATAAACAAGAGGAGCAGTTCGACGCTCTGGGACAGGGCATAAGGAACATGTCCGAGCGCCAGGACTCACGCTTGGAAGCCCTCAAAGGGCAGATTCAAACTCTGCTGTCGGGGTTGCAGCTTGGGACCGCCCCTGTTGCGTCCTCAGCCACGGAAGTCGCTCCTCCGGACCAAGCCGTCCCTCCTCCCCCCGCGGACAGCTCTCCTGCCACCAGTTTGAATTTATCTAGACCGGAGAGGTTCTCGGCGACGGCGACGTGCGCTCCTTCCTAATACAATGCGAGTTGCACTTCGAACTTCTGTCGACCGCCTTCCGCCCGGAGCGAGCCAGGGTAGCCATCATGATTTCCCACCTGACCGGGGGAGCTGGGGCGTGGGCCAAGGCTAAGTGGCACCGCCGTTCGGCCGTTTGCTCCTCCTACTCCGCATTTTCCACTGCGTTGGAGCACATTTTCCAGCGGAACCCCCCGGGTCGGGAGGCAACACGCTCTCTCCTCAGGCTGCGGCAACGACGACGCAGCGTTTCCGACTACGCAATCGAGTTCCAGGCTCTCGCGGCGGAGAGTGATTGGAATGCCTCGGCGCAGCTGAACGTTTTTTGCTCCGGTCTTCCTGACTGCATCCGGGACCACATGATCCCCCTGGCTACTCCGGAGACCCTCAATGACCTCGCCCTTGCCCTCGCCGTGCGCAACGAGGAACGCCTTCACGACCGGGAGTTGGACGAAAGTCAGCACCGCGGGCGCAGCCTGGCTAGCTACATTCCCGGCAACCAAGTCCACTATCTCGAGTTGGAGTGTTTTTTGTCACACTTATTGTCTCGGGTCGGCATGCCCCCGCACCTCCTCGGTTCGCGACTCTACTCCGGAGGTGATAGATCTGTCCTAGGTTCCCACCGTTTAGCATGACCTCCGTGGGGTAGTTTTACTAAGGAGCAGGCCCAGTCACTTCCACCTCATCGCCCCTACGATTGCTGCATTGACCTTGTCCTGAACGCGGTGCTGCCCACCTCTCGTTTATATAACATATCTCGGCCAGAGAAGGAGGCACTAGCTGGAGGGTGCCGAACTTCCATTTGTTGTTTTCACGGACCACAAGAACTTAGCATACCTTCGCACGGCCCAGAGTCTCAACCCTCGACAGCCACGATGGGCACTGTTCTTTACAAGATTCAATTTCACCATAACGTTTCGACCAGGCTCCCAGAATGGCAAGCCGGACTCTCTCTACAGCCCTTGCCCACACGTAACAAATGTCATACCTTCAGTTTGATACCAATACCTGTACATACCTGTGACATGCAGTAATTATACTACTTTTGATACTACTTTTGATACAACTACATTTGGTCTTAAGTAGTAATTTGATCTCCTTTGATTCAAAAGTTATCAATTGTTAAAATAAATAGTTGAAGTAATAAAAGTTAAAAAAATATATTAGAAAATATATATTAGAAAAATAAATATATTAGAAAAATAAAAGTTATCAAAATAAAAGTCTAGAAAATCCACTGGACTTAAGTTGATAAAGCAAAACTCGAGTATACGAGGAGTTCGATGAGGCCGTGTTGGATGGAGGCCTGCTGACATCAACTAAGGATATAACCGGGCAGTGGAAGGAATACTCAATCCCATTGACATGCCTTCCATAGACAAAGCAGAGTCAGAGGACACAAACGCAGACAAATCACCGTGGATGAGGTATCTGAAGTAGTCAAAAAACTCCTCAGTGGCAAATCTCCAAGGGTCGATAAGTTTCTCCCTGAATTTCTCAAGGCAGTGGGTGTTGGGGGACTGTCTTGTTTGACATATTTTCTAGTCATAGATGACGGAACATCCAGTCATCCAGATGACTTGGAGATTGGTGCCTTTAACTACGAATTACTGTTTGATTGGCACTAGCAGAGAGATATACAGTATAATTAATAATTAAATGCATTACACACACATTTACATTTTAGTGGCAGTTCCCAGTGTGTAGGACTACATTCAGTGATACTAAGATGCTTTCATGACATCATTCTTTAGCTATATGAAGATGAAATATTAGCAATAGTCTAACTCTACAATCCTTTCATCTGTGTTTTTTCCTGTTTGTGTGAGGTATATTAATATATTTTAAAATACCTTTTGCTAGTCCAGTGTAACACAAAAATATGTCTCACCTAAAACGTTTCTGCTTACAGTTGTGTGACAGTTAGTAATGATAAAATGAACATAAAATTACTTGTACACCCGTTTTTCTAAGTGCACAAGAGACCTAGCTCTCTCAAATGTTGTTCACCAAGGTTGACCACAACACAGGCCACTCCAAAATGTGCACTTTTATCGTCCAGCACAATGCCACAGATGTTGCAGGTGTTGAGGGAGCGTGCAATAGGCATAATGAGTGCAGGGATGTCCACCAGAGCTGTTGCCTGTGAATGTTCATTGCTTTACCTTAAGCAGTCTCTAAAGGTGTTTGAGAGAATTTGGCAGTACAGTCATCCCTCAGCACTCACACAGCTTCACTGTGACGTTCTTTCCAAAATATATTCAATAATAAATAATTTTGTCTTGCAAACGCACATGGCTCTATACCACACAAGCTGGTGGACACTGCACGGCACCGATACCATGTACCCAGAAAAATCAAAGACCTCATCTTGAATTATTATGGCAGCCATCACCAAAAGGCAGACCTTGGTCCGGATACAAGCCCTTTATTGACCCTTGGCCAATCCATCCATCCATCCATCCATTTTCGATGCCGCTTATCCTCATTAGGGTCACGGGGATGCTGGAGCCTATCCCAGCAGACTTTGGGCGAGAGGCGGGGTACACCCTGGACTGGTCGCCAGTCAATCACAGGGCACATATAGACAAACAACCAGTCACACTCACATTCATACCTATGGACAATTTAGAGTCACCAATTAACCTAACATGCATGTTTTTGGAATGTGGGAGGAAACCGGAGTACCCGGAGAAAACCCACACACGCACGGGGAGAACATGCAAACTCCACACAGAGATGCCCAACGGAGATTTGAACCCAGGTCTTCCAGATCTCCTGACTGTGTGGCCAATGTGCTAACCACTCAGCCACCGTGCGGCCTGGCCAATCCAATGAATTGTAAATATAATAATGACATATAATCATGCTCGCAGACCGATCGCGATAGCGGTTTGCAAGTGTAATGACTTGACATTTTTAGGGTTACACGACAGCAAATGCGGTGATGTCTCTTTAAATGCACCGAATAAAGAGTGAAGCGAACCTTGTGAAAAACAGATGCCATTAAACGTAAATGAATGGACTATTATACTGTATGTTGATTCTTCCACAATCCAGTGCCAAACCGCTGTGTCTCATATGCTTTGAAACTGTAGCGCTGGTCAAAAGTGCAAAAGCATTACCTGACAAAAAAATTATAATTCAAGGGGAAGTATCTACCCTAGTCTGATGTGAGAGTGCGGAAACTAATGTTACATTCCATTCCATTTTCTTCCGCCTATCCGGGTACGGGTCGCAGGGGCAGCAGTCTCAGTAAGGAAGTCCAGACTTCCCGGTCTCCGGCGACCTCTGTCAGCTCCACCGGGAGGACACCAAGGCGTTCCCAGGCCAGCTGTGAGACATAGTCCCTCCAGCGTGTCCTAGGTCTTCCCCGGGGCCTTCTCCCGGCTGGGCATGCCCGAAACACCTCACCAGAGAGGCACCCGGGAGGCATCCGAACGAGATGCCAGTTGAGGTGGCTCCTCTCGATGTGAAGGAGCAGCGGCTCTACTCTGAGCTCCTCCCGGATGGCCGAGCTCCTCACCCTATCTCTTAGGGTGAGTCCAGCCACCCTACGGAGGAATCTCATTTCCGCCGCTTGTATCCGCGATCTCGTTCTTTCGGTCATGACCCATAACTCATGACCATAGGTGAGGGTTGGAACGTAAATTGATCGGTAAACAGAGAGCTTTGCCTTCCGGCTCAGCTCTCTCTTCACCACAATGGTCCAGACCGCATTACTGCTGACGCTGCACCGATCTGTCTGTCGACGGATCTAATGTAGCTTAGAACATTGATAAAAGTCAAAACATTAATTTATAGCACAGCAGCGTACAAATGAGTGTTCACTAAGGACTGTATTAATATTGGCCCAAAACAAAAAATCTTTCACTGACATTGGAATTGTGAAGGAGTGCTTCTGCTGCAGAACTCTTACTCAAAGGTAAACAAAAAGAGGAATTGTACTGTGAAAAAAATGCATAAACCTTACTCACTTTTAATTGAAGATCCCTGTACTAAGAGAACTTACAGCTGATAGTCACTTCTGGGAGTATAATATCAGACTGGCCTCGGCTCGAGAAGGAGATTATAACTGTGTACACTATCTCAGTTAGGCTCTTCCACCCCTTGCTATGAATATGGTCGTGAAGGCAGCTGAAGTGGATGCCCTCTTTCCAAATCTGGCGCTCGACAAGCCCCCAATAGAGCCTTTATGGATGACCTCACTGTCACCTCAACATTGGTGCCTGGTGGGGGATGGATTCTCCAGATAATAAACAGTTATATAATAATAAGTGATATAATAAAAGATACTCATCGATGTAGGCAGTCATGGAAGGGCGTGGTTTATCATGCAAAACTTGGATAAAGGTACTCACCGATGTAGGCAAAAGTTCTTCTCATCCAAAAATTATTTTTATGAGGTGAGTGAAGCTGGTCTCTGCAATATCTCGCCACTCCACCCACATGTACTGTGGAATAGGACTTTCTTTTCCCAAAAAATTTTGTGAAAATTAGGTTGTGGAAAATGTTATAATATTCGGAGAATAAAGTCAAAATAGTACAGGAAAAAAGTCATAATTATGAGAAATGTTGAAAAAATTGGAACATTAAAAAAACTGCATAAATTGAAAAAGATGCTGTATTTAGCAGAAAGTCAAAATATTAAGATAAAAAAGTCACAACTTGTAACATTATGAGTAAAAACAATTTATTTTGTTTTAGTAACAGAGTTCAGTTTTTATTTGTATAAATATAAATATACATTTGTAATTTTTGGAATAGGAATAGGTTGGGGAAAATTATATTTGAGAATAAAGTTGTGGAAATAAAGCCATAATATTACAATTAAAAATATAATTGTTTTATAATGTATTATGTTTTTGCTGACATTTTAAAGTAAAACATTACAGCAATCAGTGTTAAAAATAATATTGTTAATATAAAACATTCCGTGGGTGGTGATTCCCCTCCGTGAATCACCACCTTACCGCGGTGGAGGGGTTTGAGTGCCCGAGTGATCCTAGGAGCTATGTTGTCGGGGGCTTTATGCCCCTGGTAGGGTCTCCCAAGGCAAACAGGTTCTAGGTGACGAGCCAGACTAAGAGTGATTCAGAAGACCCATATGAAGAGAAACATTAGGAGTGACCGCACCTCGCCCGGACGTGGGATACCGGGGCCTCACCCTGGAGCCAGGCCTGGGGGAGGGGCTCGCAGGCGAGCGCCTGGTGGTCAGGTCTTCACCCGTGGGACCTGGCCGGGCCTAGCCCGAAGAAGCCGCACGGGAACTCCCCCCCGCAGACCCACCACCTGCAGGGGCAAGCATAAGGGTCCGGTGCTGTGTGATTTGGGCAGTGGTCGAGGGCGGGTGTCCGGGCGACCTGGGCTTCGGCGACCAAATCTGGTTCTTGGGACATGGAATGTCACTTCTCTGGTGGGGAAGGAGCCCGAGCTTGTGGAAGAGGCGGAGAGATTCCGACTAGATATAGTCGGACTCACCTCAACCCACAGTTTAGGCTCTGGAACCAAACTCCTTGAGAGGGGCTGGACCTTGTTCTTCTCTGGAGTTGCCGCTGGGGAGAGGCGGCGAGCTGGTGTGGGCTTATTGTTAGCCCCCCGGCTTGGTGCCTCTGTGTTGGAGTCATCCCCAGTAAACGAGAGGGTCACTTCCCTACGCCTTAGGGCTGGGGAAAGGGTCCTGACTGTGGTTTGTGCCTATGCGCCGAACGGCAGTTCAGAGTACCCAGCCTTCTTGGAGTCTATCAGAGGGGTGCTGGAGAGCACCCCAGCTGGTGACTCCATAGTTCTACTGGGAGACTTCAACGCCCATGTGGGCAATGACAGTGTGACTTGGAGGGGCGTGGTTGGGAGGAACGGCCTCCCTGACCTGAACCCGTGCGGTGTGTTGTTGCTGGACTTCTGTGCGAATTACAGTTTGTCCATAACGAACACCATGTTCGAACATAAGGATGTCCATAAGTGCACTTGGCACCAGGACACCCTAGGTCGCAGGTCTATGATCGACTTTGTGGTCGTATCATCAGACCTGCGTCCGTATGTTCTGGACACGCGGGTGAAGAGAGGGGCTGAGCTGTCAACTGACCACCACCTGGTGATGAGTTGGATTAGATGGCGGGGAAGGATGCCGGACAGACCTGGCAGACCCAAACGCGTAGTGAGGGTGTGCTGGGAACGTCTGGCAGAATCTCCCGTTCGTCGAGTCTTCAACTCTCATCTCCGGCAGAGCTTCGCCTGCATCTCGAGGGAGGACCGGGATATTGAGTCCGAATGGGCCGTATTCCGTGCCTCTATTGCTGAGGCAGCCAGTTGTGGTTGCGGCCGCAAGGTGGTCGGTGCCAGTCGTGGTGGCAAGCCCCGAACCCGATGGTGGACACCGGGGGTTAGGGCTGCCGTCAAGCTGAAAAAGGAGTCCTATCGAGCATGGATGGCTTGCGGGACTCCCGAAGCAGCTGACAGGTACCGGCAGGCCAAGCGGCACGCGGCTTCGGCGGTGGTCGAGGCAAAAACTCGGGTGTGGGAGGAGTTCGGTGAGGCTATGGAGCACGACTTTCGGTCGGCCTCGAAGAGGTTCTGGCAAACCGTCCGACACCTCAGAAAGGGGAAGCAGCCCCCAGTTCACACTGTTTACAGTGCGGACGGGGGCTTGCTGACCACGACTGTGGATATAGTTGGTCGGTGGAAGGAATACTTCGAGGCCCTTCTCAATCCCACTGACATGCCTTCCATAGAGGAAGCAGAGTCTGAGGATACGTACGTGGACAGTTCTATCACCGTGGCTGAGGTAATTGGGGTAGTCAAATCACTCCCCAGTGGCAAGGCTCCGGGGGTAGACGAGTTCCGCTCAGAATTTCTCAAGGCTCTGGATGTTGGAGGACTGTGTTGGTTGACACGCCTCTACAACATTGCATGGAAGTCAGGAACAGTACCTCTGGACTGGCAGACCGGGGTGGTGGTCCCCATTTTTAAAAAGGGTGACCGGAGGGTGTGTTCCAACTATAGGGGGATCACACTCCTCAGCCTTCCTGGGAAAGTCTACTCCAGGGTGCTGGAGAGAAGGGTACGACCGTTAGTCGAACCTCGGTTAGAGGAGCTGCAATGTGGTTTTCGTCCCGGTCGCGGAACACTGGACCAGCTCTACACCCTTGCAAGGGTACTCGAGGGTATGTGGGAGTTTGCCCAACCAGTCTACATGTGCTTTGTAGACCTGGAAAAGGCATTCGACCGTGTCCCTCGTGGTGTCCTGTGGGGGGTGCTCCGGGAGTACGGGATTGATGGTCCGCTTCTACGTGCCATTCGGTCCTTGTACAATCGAAGCAGGAGCCTGGTTCGCATTGCCAGCAGTAAGTCGAGCTTGTTTCCGGTGAACGTTGGCCTCCGCCAAGGCTGCCCTTTGTCACCGATTCTGTTCATAATCTTCATGGACAGAATTTCTAGGCGCAGTCAAGGTGTTGAGGGAGTCCAGCTTGGTGACCTTAGGATCTCGTCTCTGCTATTTGCAGACGATGTGGTCCTTATGGCCTCATCAGGCTGTGACCTTCAGCGTTTACTGGAGCGGTTTGCAGCTGAGTGTGAAGCTTCTGGGATGAGACTCAGCACCTCCAAATCCGAGGCCATGGTTCTCAGTCGGAAACGGGTGGACTGTACCCTCCGGGTTGGGAGTGAGGTCTTGCCTCAGGTGGAGGAGTTCAAGTATCTCGGGTTCTTGTTCACGAGTGAGGGAAGGTTGGAGCGTGAGATCGACAGACGGATCGGTGCAGCGTCTGCAGTAATGCGGTCGCTGTACCGGACCGTCGTGGTGAAGAGAGAGCTGAGCCGGAAGGCAAAGCTCTCTGTTTACCGATCGATCTACGTTCCCACCCTCACCTATGGTCATGAGTTATGGGTCATGACCGAAAGAATGAGATCGCGGATACAAGCGGCGGAAATGAGTTTCCTTCGTAGGGTGGCTGGACTCACCCTAAGAGATAGGGTGAGGAGCTCGGCCATCCGGGAGGAGCTCAGAGTAGAGCCGCTGCTCCTTCACATCGAGAGGAGCCAGTTGAGGTGGCTCGGGCATCTAGTCCGGATGCCTCCCGGGCGCCTCCCTGGTGAGG
This sequence comes from Oostethus manadensis, assembly GCA_024372805.1. Classification (NCBI taxonomy): domain Eukaryota; kingdom Metazoa; phylum Chordata; class Actinopteri; order Syngnathiformes; family Syngnathidae; genus Oostethus; species Oostethus manadensis. The sequence continues at coordinate 638,753 of QODF01000006.1, forward strand.
TGTTTCGGGCATGCCCAGTCGGGAGAAGGCCCCCGGGAAGACCTAGGACACGCTGGAGGGACTATGTCTCACAGCTGGCCTGGGAACGCCTTGGTGTCCTCCCGATGGAGCTGGAAGAGGTCGCTGGGGACCGGGAAGTCTGGACTTCCCTACTGAAGCTGCTGCCCCCGCGACCCGGACCCGGATAAGCGGTGGAAAATGGATGGATGGATGGATGGATGGATAAAACATTCTCAGCACTCTGACCCATCCAATTCAGAGACTTATTATCTTCTAAAATCATTGGCACACTTTTTAGAAAATAGGATATGGCTCTAACGAAAATACATTTCAAAATATGTGTAATTTAATATACGGGGTTTTGCGCTTGGACGTCACTTTCCAGAGACTTTGCGTTCCCAGGGACAAGTCACATTTGTTTGGTAATGTGAATGACCTCATAAAAAATCAGATTTTAAACACAAAATCTGAATTAGGAATCATACCTCACATTGTGAATGAAACCTTTGACAGATTTGTGAAAAATATCTGTGAGAGATTGGCCTATTCTGTACAAAAAAAAAAAAATTAGATATTTGAAATCTACTCATGAAAAAAAAAAATTGTTGCATTGATATTTTTGTTGAGAGTATTTTGTCAGCCAGTTCAGCACACAGCCTCGATCGGTGCTTATCACACCGCCCACAAGAGCATTCTATGGTCAGAGAGTGCTTTAAATAAGGACAACATATATCTTGGTTGTCATGGTTACATTAAAATCAGCACTGTTTCCCTGTCATGCTTTGTTGAAACACATGACCTGTGAGTCTTTCTCCCTGTGAGGACTCCTTGGCTTGTCACCATGTCAGCATTAAAACCACGCTTGAGGCATTCCGGCGGAGAAAATGTGCAACCACTGTAAATCTTTGACCTAAATCCATCAGCCTTTGCATTGTGTCTGTTGTAGTTATCATTGTTCCAATTAACTTTTAAAATCAGACTCAACTACAGTTCCATTTAAGCCTGACGACAACGGATGCTTACTGTATCATTTTCTTCCTTTGCAGAGAATGTACTGCTGCCAGGCATGAAACAGTTCAGGAAACTCCAAAACACTAAGACAAATATGTTCAGCCATTGGTTTGAGCTCAGCAGGAGTAAAAAACAGAACCTATACAGTGACTTATTTTCATTAGTCTGCAGATCACTCAGTAATTGCTTTAGGGGTGCATTAGGGCCCTTGCTTGTGATGAAGTCCGGAGCTGCAATAGACATAATTGAGAGGATAAAATAGTATAAGAGGGCCTGTGTGCCTGAAAGCTACAATAACACATGAATTTGCGTGATGCAAGGTTATTCTTAAGCTCAGTACAAATGTATGTGTAACCTAATTTATATTTTTTGAAAGCCACAGGTCATTTTGCTCAAATGCAATAGTTCCTTGATTGAGCAAAACCTTCCATCCATCCATTTTCTATGCCGCTTATCCTCTTTAGGGTTGCAAACTTCACACAGAGATGCCTAACGGAGATTCAAACCCAGATCTCCTGACTGTGAGGCCAAAATGCTACCCACTCATCCACCGTTCAAAACCTGTGGTGACATAATACAAGTATTGACATTCTTTAAAAAAATGGTCTTGATAAAAAGTAGCAAAACTACTTTACATTCACTCTCTAAACCTTAAAGTTCACTTAAATATTTTCAACTCTGTGAAATGCTGACGATGCTATATAATTTTGAAACACCCCAGAAAACGGGATGCTGGAACTGCAGTAAAAGCAAAGCTGTGCCATGAAAATGCAAATAAAGTCACTTAATCAAACTTTTAAAAAATGGCTAATATGACATTTAAAATAAAAACATACATAAATTGTGCCAATTTCCTGACCTTTCAGAAAAGGGGATGGAATCTAATGTAGACTTTGGTTATTGTTTAAAAAAAGGAAGTAAGAAGGGAACTAGAACTGACATTTCAAAATACAGGCACATTCTTGCAAAATTAAATGACTTTTTCTACATGGTAACTGATAGTTGATTTACTCGATTGCCTTCTTTACAGGCAGCTTGTATTCACTTTCTCGCTCAGTGACAGTGTCAAAAGAAGAGGGAATGATTGTTTATATGTGCTGTGATTGGCTGTTCACCAGCTGAGGGTGTGCTATGCCTCTCACCCCTAATCATCTGGGATAGGCTCCAGCGTAATACATGCATTATAGAAAAATATCAACAATTATAAATATTTGTCAAAATAGGACAGTGAAAATTTCAGTGGTTAAGTGAGTAAATCCATTGCATGGATTGAAAAATATGAAAAAGGCTGTAGGATAACTAAAACATATAACCAAGGTGATGACAAACGAATCACTTCTTTTATGTACAGTATTTAACCGTTCAAAGATGTTTTTTCAAGAGTCAGACTCTCATCTTTATGTATGTTTTTATTGTATTAATGAGCTCACTCTTGCATTAAGGCAAGAAGGCAGTCACAGTGATATTCATATGTATTGTTTGTTCATTCATGCGAATCCTTCACAACATCAACTGGCGAAACACACACGGCCGCATCTGACGTTGACAGTGATGTGTAGGCCATCACCTTGAGTTCGCAAGCGCTTTGAACCAAGTCGCATTGGGTAGGAGCATATCCTCCTGGGAGATGTTTCTGCTGTTAAGTACGAATACGTATTGTGTGGTAAGTGTAGTGAAACTCTTTGCGGCATTGATGCACATTTTAAGGTCTATCCATCCATCTATTGTCTATGCCGCTGAACCTACTAGGGTTGCGGGGGTATGCTGAAGCCTGATCCAGCTGACTACGGGCAAGAGGCGGGGTACACCCTGGACTGACCACCAGCCAATTGCAGGGCAGCACAATTTAAGGTTAATGCATTAAATTGGAACAGTATAGACCTACACTGGAACCCTGGGGCACCCACATGGAAAATTTAAAGTGACTTTTTCTGTGTGTCCTGTCCAGCCATTAGGGCAGATAGTATCGATGATCTAGATGGCCTTACATGCTAAACAGATTTACTCTGCCAGGGAAAAGTATACAATACTCCCCTGTTACATAGGGTTTATTACTTAATTTGATGTTTATTTTTATGCAAATTTGGAGAGGTCGGATCAGAGCATGAAGGGATAGAGAAGAAAAGAAAAGAAGACAGATGGGGTAGTGCGGGGACAAAACAGAGAGACGACAACACCAGCAAAAACAATTGCAACAAAAATAACAAAACAACAGAGACTAATCAGACTACATCAGCAAATGTCTACGATGGTCATAAAGACCTTAACGGAAATAAAATAATAACAGTCACGGTGATAATACTGTATTGAAACAGTCATACTTATCAATGGTCATAATGATTCAAACCGGCACACACTACGAACCAGCCACACGTCCAGAGGGAGTCCTGAGTGCCACCAGCACAGCAAGAACCACGCCTCACGCGATACACACACCTCCACGGCAGCCCAGGAAGCCACACCACAGCAACCACAACATATGCAGGCCCCGCACACAGCGGAGTACGGGCCATGTACACGAAGCACACAGGCCCAAAGCGCCACACGACTGGGCCCATGATTGGCGCAAAATCCTGTCACACATCAAGGCAAGCAGGTGGAGTAAATTGTGCAGACCGTTTGGGCGCAAGGCAGAAAACCCAAAGAAACACTGCTGGAAAAGAGACTGGGAAGATCTAGACAGCTTTCTGTTTGGGTTATCGTGTGTAGCTGCTCTATAGGCCAGAAAATAAGACAAGATGGTGTTGTCAAGTGGTTTATGCAATATTCTAAAATACATTTTTAATTAGTAAAAAAAATAAAATAAATATATATATATATATATATATATATATATATATNTATATATATATATTGACTGGCGACCAGTCCAGGGTGTACCCCGCCTCTCGCCCAAAGCCAGCTCGGATAGGCTCCAGCATCCCCGTGACCCTAATGAGGATAAGCGGTACAGAAAATGAATGAATGAATGAATATATATATCAAAACCTTTAACCAAAACTTCACTTCTGGTAGTATGTCGCTTGGTTATGACATTACGTGGCTTGCAGCAGAATGGCACTGTAGCGTGGTTCATGCAATATTCAATAATATATTTCAATTTCAGTTGTATTTAATTAAAAAGTAAAGTAAAGAATCATTAATTTATTCATTAACTTTTGGTGCTTTAACCGCTACTACTACTATAGTATGTAGCACTATAGTAGTATGTATTATGGTTCTGAGTGATTATGACGTCACCCAGTTATGATGTCACCTGGTAAACCACGCTTGTGACCTTTGACCTTTGACTAATTCAAATAGACACATCAATCTATCCATCAATTAACTTTTGACTGGAAGTAGACTCTCTACCTCTCTCAGATACTTGTGTGTGACCAATACAACATCTTGTCAGGAATATTTGATCTCTGTGGTGCCTCTGCACACAGGCCTTGCAGAAAGATCACTTGCAATATTGAACAGTTTGTTGTTTTGCTAGGCGGACCATAACTTGTGGAATCGTCTCCACATGACGGACAACACCACAGGTCTTGTATCTGTATGCTGTACGGAGACATTCAGAACCAAATCTTGTTCAAGAGCCTCTTTGCTAGAGGGCTCTAAGATAAAATGTGCCTTTATTAGTCCCACAAGGGGAAGACAGCAAGGAGTTCAGCTCTAGCTAAAAGTCTCTTGGAATAATGTGTGGAATTAAAATTTTTCACTTGACTCACTTGCCATTAGTTGAAATCTGGCCCAATGCCGCCGAATATCACTTTGAAGGGCTGCATGATTGAGTCTGCTATGAGTTTTCATCAGAGGTACTGTTGCAATACTTCATCATAACTGAGAAGCATATTGAGAGAGCAGCATTTCTTTGTGTTTTTGTGACTACCTCAGGGGCCTCGAACATTTATTAGAACCAAAACATTCATTGCGTCATTTTAAAGCACCCTTTCATAGGAGCGTACCTAGTCAAGCTGCCAGAACAGATCACAGTCAGAACTGTGCTTACTGGCTTAGTGTTGGAAATGCTCATTGTCCTTGCAAATGTCTGTCCGTGACACTTACTCACTCCTGTGTAGCTAATACTAGAGGGCATGAAGAATTCTGAAGGTCTCAGGGGGACGATTACATATGACACTGACCATGTACAATATAAACACAATATTCATGCACAATTATTTAATGCTAAATTTTGAACAGAGTAGCATGCTGTTTCAAAGCATAGGATTTCTTCACGGATCAACTTATCTCAGTTGTAGTCTATTATCTACCACAGCATGGGGTACTTTCTTTTTTTATTTATTTGTGTTGAAATATCAGCCAAGGTGACCTTCCTACTTCACTGGTGTGGCCTCCAGCCTACATAATATCAGCTCACTAATCTAACAGAGGTGGGGTGTCAGGCACGAAAATGAGCACTGGGGATAACAATCACATGTTTAATCCCATGCCGTGTGATGTGTTGAAAGACTATTGGAGCTGCAGTGTGGAACACCTAAGAATTACAGTAATTTTGTGACAGTGGACGTTTAGTGCCTGCATGGACTTTAGTGGCAACCAAGAATATTTTGTGTGTCCTTGCCGCCACCTTTCTCAGTATCAAAATAGAACAAGGTTAGACAGTGTTGAAGTACGCAGACAATTGTCAAATTCACAGTCAATGACAACATGTCTGGTTTTGTTGAAGACGATTTTCTCAAATGAAGGTAGGAAGTAGTAGGGGAAAGTGTGATGGATCCCGCTTGTCCTCATGTCACAAAGACCCCATCCACACGTAGGCGGGTATCTCATAAAACTACGTTTTTTTTCCACGTTTTTGACAATCATCCACACGTGTCCGCAGATATACGGCACTGAAAACCTCCGGCCAAAGTGTGGATCTGGCAAAGACTCCGGTTATACGTTTGCGTATGGACGCAAATAACCGGAGATTTGCGTTTCCAAACGTCACTTCCAGCGGTGACGTCACAAAGCCAAACCGTATTTATAAGAGAAACAACATGGATGCCCTCAGGACTGACGATGTTTTCTTGCGTCTAGTTAACTTTAAAGAACCACCTAAGTGTTGACGTCGTAACCAAGCAGAAGGGTACAAAGAGTTGGATTCAAACAAGTGCCATGATTGCCAGACAAATCATTCTTAAAAACTGGAAAAAGGATGAACAATTAGGATGTGTATCACAATATAGGAGAAAATGAAGAAAATATTTTGGATCCTTGGATTGGAGAACACGGTGGTAGGGGATAAGGGCGCTATGATTTAATGGCATGTACTACAAAGAATGGTTAATAAATGTTATTATTAAAAAAGCCTCTTAACGGCGGTAACTAATTTGTTTCATTAATTATGTTGAATATTTTAGCGTAATTAAAACATACGCATCATGGCAAGCCAAGCCTCTCTGTTATGACGACAGATGGCGGCACAGTGTAGCTCCCCACAGAGTCTGCCGCTCTTTTTTCTGACCTAAACATATAAACAGCAGTACAATTCCAACACCGTGTACGTACTGTATTTGTCAACGTACAAATAAATAAAACAAATAAATCAACAGAAATACAAAGAAAAGTGGATATCTATATCTCTTATTTTGTGACTCCTAACACAGATGTATAAATAGATGCATTCGAGTATGCACGGAAATCCCAGCAAATTCACTTCAAATGTAAATTTCTTTTATTAAAATACACAAAAAATTGGCATATTTCAGACAGCGGGACATAATGATTAAACATGAATAATTAATTCAAAAACTGTGATTAATCTGAATAAAAAATGTAATCATTTGACAGCGATATAAATATGTTTTAAGAACATGAGCTAATGTTACACATTTTACTAACAAACGCTGAGGCCAGCTTTTTTCCACTCTGCCCAGAGTTTTCCAAAAGCACAGTTTTTAAGGACAAAAACCTTTTTTTGTGTATGGATGAGAAGCCAGATTGCATTGAAAAATTTGCATGACTTCATGTGGACATACAGTAGCCTAAGACCACCCGAACAGTCCAGCTACGATTGATTCAATGCCCTGAGAATACAACATTGTGGATGAACGAGAATATACACAGACCCCACAGTTACACAAATGCAACACAATCATGCCATTCAAACTGTTTTTGGAAGAAGATTACCACAGCATCAATACTATCTGGATTGTTACAAAATTATCACTTGTGAAAGATTGTTCTCCAGATGGAAAAGACCACTAGATACGTTTTATTCCAAATGATGCACTTCCCTACGAGTGCACCCCTCTGCTGTGTTCACAATGCATTTCATTAAAAGACAGAAATCAAGCTGGTCCAAGTTCTATTAATGTCTTTATGTCCCTGAAGACTAACAACCACATATGGCTTATTTGGAAAATGCAGTTTAGTGCCCACCCACGCTGAAAGAAAGACAAATTAGAGACCTATTAATGCAATGCCCAAGAGCACTGCATAATACAACTTTGTATTCCTTCACTCTTTTCTTATTCTGTTTTCAATTGTGAATTACTGTATTTAAACATACAGTACATAACTGATGGTATATACAGGAATTATTTGTTTATCGCGGTTCCAGACCAGACAGTGAATTTACGCAAAGTAGGGTTCCTTATTTATAAATGATGATAGTGATGAATGATACTTTTATATTTAGAGCATAGAAAACCTGGTTATGGCCTTCTAAATACGTTTTTTGTACTCTGCTCTTGTATTTTTTCTGCTATAAACCTGGATTCCCAGAGTGGAAAGATTTAAACTACGCAGCTCCGTAGTTACGGCTTCGTCCCAGCTTCTAGGAAAACGCTTGAGTCATAGCTCCACCCCTTTACAAATGCGCATGCGGTTAAACCGCAAACACGGAAACAACAATTTTTTGAACCGTCTCCATCTTTACAGGAAACGTATTGAAAAATATGGCCGTTTTGTCGTTGTGTGGATATAGCCTGGATCTTGCTGGTACGGCGCTTTATGTGCAGTTCTTACAGTTTTGCTATTCATGCCTGAGTTCTCACCAGGTTCTTACCAGATGCTAATTTGTCAGACGGTGGGAATGTTGGTGTGAATGGTTGTCTGAGTCAGCTCTATGTTTGACTGTAGTTCCTTCTGGGGTGCACCCGCCTCTCATCCTACATCAGCTGGCAATAGGGCCAGTTTAGCTGTGAGCCTTGGTTGTTGGCCATTGATGAAAACCAGTGGTGCCTTAAAGTTCTGATGACTAGGGCTCATCCAGGTACTCGTGGATGTGTGCTCAAATGATGACTTTTAAGGTTGTGTCACTAAAGACAGTCCCTCCCCTTATTCTGGCGCAGAATGTGGAAGTGAGCTCAGCTCCCGGACGGTAACGCCATTGATTCTGTGGCTCGTTCTTTGTTGAGTTTCTGTTTTTGTTATACATAATTTTTGAAATTATATCTTATCATTGTGTGGCTTTTGCTCAAACACTCGAGAAGACGGAAAAAGCTTATTCAGGTTTCCAAAGTACCCAGTTTGCCGTGATAAACGGACCAGGCAAGTGCAAAGAACGCGGGAAAAATGGACTTTGTCAAATTTGTTATATTGTGCTCCACACACTTCGACAACAATTGTTTTGATACATTCCTCAGTTAAAGGAAGGTTGGGACTGAGTCTGTGTTACCAGAGGGTGCTTCTACCATCAGCTGTGCCAACTATCTTTCTTCAACCCAGACCAGCCAAGATGGCGTTGGTTCAGAAAACTTGCTGTTGAATGTGAAAATAGTGTCAAAATCTCCACTCCTACAGCATTTCACAGTTGTTCATTTGACAGTAGTGTGACAAAAAGGCTTTATTAAGAGAGTACTTTCATTTTGGTATTGTTTTTTCAAACTTTTTTTGGTGTCATGAGCACTTTATATTTCTCCCAACCATGTTTTGGACATGGAGTTGTAGGGCTATAAGGATTATAGACTGATTTGTCGAACAGAAAATAATTTCATCTGTTTTTTTCATTACTTTCATTCATATAACTGAGTCATTCTTCTATTTATCCTGGCAGTCGGTTCATATTATAATGTTTGAGATGTGTCATAAGCTTGTTGAGATCCTTCACAACCAAGGCTGTGATATTATGTTTTATGTTAGACAGCTGGGGTGAGACCCAACTGAGTTGCCAAGCTCACCGAGTGTGCAGTCTTTAGCCAGATAGCATGAATCATGTCAGGACCTGAGACAGTCCAGCTGTTCATACTTCAGACTTCGGGAACATTTCAAGAGTCTGCTCATTGGTCCAACACTTACCAGTGGCATTTGTGTTGTGTAAAATTTCCATCTGCTATTCATCTTTCATTATATGGACAAACCTTCCGGTTGATAAATTGCAGTGAATTTAAACAATAAGGTCCCGTTGCTGGAAGCCCAACATTCACAGATTTATTTCTACTTTTTATAGGTAGTGCATTGGTGCTTTGCACTACTAGTAGTTCTCCCTTCCGTACAACTGTACAACTCATATCTCAACTTTCTGGAGTCCCCTCACCCATTTTGCACCTCCTCTTGCTGAATTCCACCCTGAACAAGATAAGCAGTAGAGCATAGCTTCTCACACATTTTCAGCCTGTGAGCTACATTAAAAATGACTATGTCCCAAAGATCTACCTCCTACTATAAATTTTCAGTAGATATACATACAAAATGATGTGGAAAAGTGTATCCCGATTTCATCCTTCCCTTTTGTCACACTTACATGTTTCAGGTCATGAAACTAATTTAAATATTAGTCAATGACACAACACAACTGAACACAAAATGCAGTTTTAATTGAAACGTTTTATTATAATGGAAAAAAAATCCAGCTATCTGTTTGTGACCTCAAGCTGAAACAAATTTGAATTCTGCAGCAGAACAATGATCGAAAACACACCAGCAAGTCCACCTCTGAATGGCTGCAGAAAAAGAAAATTAAGACTTTGGAGTGGCCTAGTCAAAGTCCTGACCTGAATTCTATTAAGATACTGTGGCATGACCTTAAAAAGGCGGTTCCTGCTGGAAAGCCCTCCAATGTGGCTGAATTACAACAATTCTGCAAAGACGAGTGGGCCAAATTTCCTCCAGAGCACATTGCGAGTTATTCCAAATGTTTGATTGCAGTTGTGGTAAGGGTGGCCCAATCAGTTATTATGTTGAGGGGGCAATCACTTTTTCACACAGGTACCTGTGGCTTTATTTTTTTCCTCCTCTAATTACAAAGGTTTTATTTTAAATTTGCATTTTGTGTTCAATTGTATTGTCATTGACTAATTAAAATTAGTTGAATTATCTAAAACATTTAAGTGAGACAAATATGAAAAAATAAGAAATTGGAAAGTGGGCAGAACCTTTTTGTCACCATTGAGGATAAGCGGCATAGAAAATGAATGAATGAATGAATGTATATATTTACTATATTTAAAAAGATGAATACTTATGTACATTATACATGTACTGTATATCAGGGGTCTAACTGCTAAAAAATCTAACTTTGAAACTACAATGCTAAATATTAACAATTAGCATTTCACATTCACAGTTTCAAAGTTTACAGGTAAGCAAAGTAGTTGACATTGTAGCGATGCTGGGAGCACTTTCTGCTTCCCAGCATCCTTTGCCGGACTGTCTTGCCTGTTAGAGATGGCATTGTTGTTGTTTGTTGTTCACGCCCCCCTTTCTGTTTATGACACTGTGAGTGAGACTGTCATGTTGAGTGGTGACCTCCTGTGATTTCACTGAGATTAACAAATCCATTGTGAGGTCAATAATTCAAGATTGAATTCAATATAGCAATAAGGATGACTGCACATAATTCCTTAATAGTTGCGAAATATTTCTCTCTCTCTCTTATCTATCTATCTTTCTATCTATCTACATAACCTGACTACCGGTAATACTGTATGTCAGTCAAACAAGGAGCACTCATTAGGACACACAGTTCATTGCATTATGTCCAGATAGCATTAGTTACCAAATATTACCAATATACAATAAATTAAAATGGCTATGCAAAACACTATACAGCCAAAGTCATGGGCACATATTGGAAAGGTTTTAGCAATGGACACATTTTGCAATTAATCATTAAATAGTTTAAGAACGCTATCAAACAAGTCACTCTTTTCTACAGAAATGGCCGCTATAACGTGAAAGGATCATTTTTTGTTATCGGTATTGTTATCTTACCTCTGAGCAAATTTATCCGTAATCTACATAGTGACATTTATGCGATACTCCTGCGGTAGAGCATGAATGGATGAATGAACACAAGCCATCGCTTGACTTATTAATCAAACAATCACAAGAGGAGTTGAAATGAGAGAAAGGTAGGTCAAGTGTTTAATCAACACCTAAACAAAGAATCAGTCTACAGCCGATCTATGTGCACGTTGCAGACAAAGAAAACATCAACACAACTACAGTATGTATTCTAGTATATACAATGTATATCGTATTGGATGGGATTGAATATAAAGGCTGGAAAAAAAGCTTACAAATGAAGGCTAATCCGCATGACAAGATACAACATTTGTTCACTTTTTTGCCTGGCAGAATGTATTTTGGATTTTCAGTCATATCTAATGAAATAAGTTCTGCCAAGTAGCATCATGCACCAACGGAGTTTGATAAAGTGTTTACTGGAATATTAAGCACACTATTTTTAGTCATTCAACATGGGGTACCATTGTTTGTTGTTTTAATCAAATGGGAGTCACTGGCATAACCTTTAAAAATAGATACTTCTGTCCAGTTAAAGAAATGATTTATGGCTGTAAAAAAGGTTTTAACATTTAACAGTTTGAAGGCTGGCTGTCAAAAACCCTTGTTTTTTCCCCCCTACTTGAAATAGAAGGTTCCCTTTTTTCACTGCAGTGACCAGTGGCTCATTGCTGACTGTCCAAAGAAATGTCAGAGAGCTGACAGGTTGTTATCATCAGCACCCTTATCTTTCACTTGCAGGTGTACAAGCACAACACAACCTGCACAGATTTCATGGCCTACTACAGCAGCCATATACAGTAACCCGTATCACCTGAATAACATAAGCCACTCAAATGAAATGTATGTCATTTTACATATGTTTTCAATGCTATAATCCCCACAAACCTATTTCTATGTATTTACACACTGCTCTACTGTACAGTATAGTGTAAGTTGTTCAAGAAGCTGGACTCAAATACAGGCGGGTAGGCAGTATGTATATACAAAAATATAGAGGGCTAAAAGTCTTAAATGGGACACACTCAAAAGCGTTTGAAAAAAAATGAGCACATAACAAAATTAAAAACTCATTCACTGATTAGACAAAGATTGGGTCTTGTCAGCTCATGAGATAGCTACCAGTAGCTCACTAAAGGGCCAAAAACTATACAATTGTACTAGGGACTAACGACTACACCACTATCTGTATCTGTATCTGTTCACCCATCTAAGTTATCTGTATTTGTACTAGGAGTGGACATGGTTCAACCGAAAATAGGTAGGGGCTTAAAATGGTCCATGATTTTAAGTCTGAAATTGACATGGATTGATCAGAAGTTGCTATATGTATTGTTTATTTGAGAACTATTTACAGAACAGCCGCAAAATTGAGATTATATACAAATAAGTCATTATGTAAGCGAGGCAGGCTTAGGCCTATGTCTTTATGTGTACAAGTGATCTGTAAGACTCTAATACTTCATTATTTTTTAAATGATCTGCGTAAAGTTGGTGATTCGTGCAAACATCCAGTGAAGACAAACAGGAAAAAAATCAGTCAGCCTTGTTCACTGTATTTTTTCTCAAAAGCACTGCGTTCAGGACTATAAGCTTTTCCAACTGACTTTATATCACCAGCCAAATTAGAGGAAAGCAGACAGAAAAACACGCTTCCCAATAGCTGTAGATAAGAGCTGAACTAAGGAAAACCTCCAGCATGGAGGCAGTGACCAATGTGACACGAACCCGTTTTCAACCCTGTCTTGTCAAATGCACCGTGTAAGTCAGCAGCGGAACAAATCAGAAAATCAGAGCGTGCCGGGGTTGGGACAAAGGACCAGGCCCGTTAAACCCATATAATATAGCTCACGATAACATCATTTTACAAGTCCCACCTCCTACCTGGGCCAATGAGGGTGTGCCCCCTGAAGCACGTTACAAAAAAATAGCTTTTCCAACTAACTTGAACTGAAGTCAAGCCAAACAAGCAGAAAGTCACTGTCTGTATTGTGTCTGTGTGTGAAAGAGTCTCTCTGGCTGTAGCGAGTCTGTCTGGGGCAGTGTTTTTCAACCACTGTGCCGCGGGAAATCATCCACTTTCACCTAATTGGTGTATAAATATTTTTTGAAAATGAGTCCGCCAATAATGTGCCATTGCGGAGTGTCTGTGCTGTCCAATGATCATGTAATAAGCTAAATAGCAGTAGGTGGCAACACTTTGTATTGACTTTATATTGTTTCTATAGGCTGCAGAGATACATGTTGACATTTTCTGCTGGTGGTGTGCGTTGGGATTTTTGGAATGAAAAAAGCGCGCCTTGGCTCAAAAAAGGTTGAAAAACGGTCATGTGTGTGACTGGCACAGAGCGTGAAGAGTGAATACATAAGCAGTTTCCCAATGAGGTTTTTCCTTTATCACAATTAGGGATAACGAAGAGAAAAAGCTATGGGTCACATTGTTTGAGTTTACAGATTCTTCCAAAATAAAGTACAATTAAATGTTGCCCGTCATGTAAATAAAACCCAAGTAGGTCACCTCTCCTTCTGTTTGTCAAGGTAGCTGTAATAGTGATGGATGTCGGAGACTCCTGCTGCAGGGAGTCAATCAGCTGACACTGCGACAACAAATTCAAAGCATATATTGAAAAAAAGTGTTCAAATGGGACACAGTGACTGCTTCAAAGCCTAAGAATGTTACTGTTTGTGCACAACTAGTCTCAGAACTCAGAGAAAGTGCATACTGTTTTCTAAGTCAGTGGTTACGAATCTGTAAAATAATGTAAATCTAGCAGAAACAAGGTTGTGAGACAAAAAAATGAGACAAAGTAAGGCATCACAGAGAAGAAGACACAAAGACTTTCTAGTGAGCCAGTATGGGGCTAAGGGACTCACATTTTCAGCATTGAAATGAAAGCGTCGTCATTTGTAGAGAAGAGATCAAGCAATGTTTCTGCATTAAAGTTTAATTCAAATGTAATACAGGAAATGATGGGAGCCTTTTTCTTCTAAAGGTTTGTTTAATCTTCACATGCACTTCTTTGATCGTCTTCTCCCCTTTAATCTGGGTGCACGCTCTCATGGCCTCCTCCCTTTTCTGTCTCTCATTCCGACTTGTTTCTCTTCAACCCTTCTGTCTCCTTGTGCTGGTTTCATTTTTGTTGACAAAGCATTACAGAGCCCCCACGTCTTGTGCTGCCTAATTGGTCCACGTGGACTAATTTAGCATGTAATTACCAAGCTAGTTTTTGTGCTACTAAATTTTCAGGGCCATGCTTTGCCTTTAGATAACTTTTCCATTTCTCAAGGCTACGTAACTCTTGCTTCACTGAATATTTTGAATAACTGTATACTTTGATAAGAATAACTGAGTCAAACTACAGTACATACATGGCAATGACTTGATAGGGCAATAAAACCTAGAAAAAGCTGCACTACTGAGGTTCTGATATGGACAATTTAGAGTCGCCTAACAGGCATCTTTTTAGAATGTGGGAGGAAACCCACACACAGAGATACCCAACAAGATCTGAACCACTCAACCACCGGTTCTTTCTTAAATGTAACATCTATTTTAGGGCTTTTTCACGTTTTTTTTAACTTCTGCTTACTGATTTTCTTTTTGTCTCACTCCCATTTGTTTTTTTTTGTTTGTTTTGCATTTTGAAACTCTACTTAGAACCTCCTTAACAACACAACAGTGCAAAATATTCTTTAAAATGGGCTTAAATGGGCTTTTGATAAGGAGGGTACAATAATCAGTATAATAAACATATTTTCCATAGAAAACATGTTCATGACATTTTAAATATGAGTATTAACATTATTAGACCCCATAAATATGAGCGGACACTCCAATAGTCACACTCCTATTATTTTTTTGTTTACATCCCATTTCACAGGCTACGGCATCACTACAGGGACATAACATATGGCCTCTGCTAGCACAGCAAGCCATCCAATGTACTTCTAAACTAATAACACTCCCACGCCATGTGACTTTTCAACGCAACAGAGTAGAAGAGAGATAAAACACACACACTGGAGAGGACTTTTTACTTAATGATATTTTAGATTGCTGTGTATTAATATGAAATATTATTTATTACGTATTATTGTACTATTGTTGTACTACAAATTGGGAAGTGAACAGTTCATTCATTCATTCATTTTCTATACCGCTTATCCTCATTAGGGTCGCGGGTATGCTGGAGCCTATCCCAGCTGACTTTGGGCGGGAGGCGGGGTACACCCGGGCCAGTCAATCGCAGGGCAGACATACAACCTGTCACGTTTACATTCTTTCCTATGGACAATTTAGAGTGGCCAATAAACCTAACATGCATTGTTTTTGGAATGTGGGAGGAAACCGGAGTACCCGAAGAAAACCCACACACGCACGGGGAGAACATGCAAACTCCACACAGAGATGCCCAACGGAGATTCGAACCCGGAACCTCCTGACTATGAGGCCAACGTGCTACCCACTCATCCCCCGGCAGCCCGAAGGGAACAGTTACGTATTATTTATTCATCCTTCTATTCTATTTCCTGTATTTGTGTTATTCTGTGATAAATAATAGATGAGGCGATGACGATAACCAATGTATTTAATTAATTTGATTTTTCTGTCACTGAAGAAGCATGTCAAGCCCCATTGCTATATTATCAGACGGACCCACAATAGCGTCCCGACAGAGTCACACTGTCAGACAATCTTTAATAACTTCATTCTGACCTGAACACATCAACAGCAGTGCAATTCCAACACCATATGTCTCTGTCTATCAACCCAGCTAATGTACGACACTTCCTCTTTTATACATAATTGACATCGGGGCGTGTCCACTGACACCAAAAATCACAACGTCTTTAATATGCATGTATTTGTGGTATAAATAAACAAAAACAGCAAGTGGATTTTCTCATCTCTCACTAAAGTAACTCTTACTGCGGAAGTACTTTGTGCTGCATTTAGGTATCCCAGAAAGTACCTCTACACTCAAAACATGTGAATTGAACTTGAGTTACGTGTTGTCTTTGAAAGCAACCCTTCATGGCTTAAAATACAGTTTGTGTGATTCAAATGTTATGATACTATTAAAGATACTAGTGTTGGGAAAATACATCTTCAGACGTGTGGTATCTTTTAGCCTGATTAAATTTTTCAGTTCATTTGCAGCTGTTAGTATACACAAATCTATTTAAGTGTGTCTCTATTATTTATCTTCCTATTCATAAAATACAGAAAAAACGGGCATATTTCACACATAGTGCCAAATGGTAATGAATCATGATTAATTTATTTGAAAACGGATTTGTTTGATTAAAGTTTGATTAAACAATACTACTCCTCCCTGATTCACCACCTTATCGTGGTGGAGGAGTTTGCGTGTCCCAAAGATCCTAGGAGCTAAGTTGTCGGGGGCTGTCATGCCCCTGGTAGGGTCACCCATGACAAACAGGTCCTATGGGAGGGACCAGACAAAGAGTGGCTCAAAAGACCCTAATGATGAATGATACAATTGGACTACGTTTCCCCTCGCCCGGATGAGGGTCACCAGGGCCCCCCTATGGAGCCAGGGGGGGGGGGGGCACGATGGGGAGCGTCTGGTGGCCAGGCCTGCACCCATGGGGCCCGATCGGGCACAGTCCGAAAAGGTAACGTGGGTCCCCCCTCACATGAGCTCACCACTCGTGGGAGGGGCCAAAGGGGTTGGGTGCAAAGAGAGCTGGGTGGCGGCCGGAGGCAGAGGCCTTGGCGGTCCGATCCTTGGCTACAGAAGCTAGTTGTCGGTACGTGGAATGTCACCTCTATGGCGGAGAAGGAGCCTGAGCTGGTGCGTGAGGTGGAGAAATTCCGGCTAGATATAGTCGGACTCACCTCAACGCACGGCAAGGGCTCTGGAACCAGTCCTCTCGAAAGGGGCTGGACTTCATTCCACTCTGGTGTTGATGGCAATGAGAGGCGACGAGCAGGGGTGGCAATTCTTGTTGCCCCCCGGCTCCAAGCCTGCACGTTGGAGTTTAACCCGATAAACGAGAGGGTAGTTTCCCTACGCCTTCGGGTGGGGGAACGGGTCCTGACTGTTGTTTGCGCTTATGCGCCAAACGGCAGTTCAGAATACCCGCCCTTTTTGGAGACCTTAGAGGAAGTACTAGAGAGTGCTCCCTCAGAAATTTCCTTGTTCTGCTGGGTGACTTCAACGCTCATGTTGGCAACGACAGTGAGACCTGGAGAAGTGTGATTGGGAGGAACGGCCCCCCTGATCTTAACCCGAGCGGTGTCTTGTTATTGGACTTCTGTGCTCATCACGGATTGTCTATAACGAACACCATGTTCAAGCATAAGGGTGTCCACATGCCACTTGGCACCAGGACACCCTGGGCAGCAGTTCGATGATTGACTTTGTGGTTGTGTCATCGGACTTACGACCACATGTTTTGGACACTCGGGTGAGGAGAGGGGCGGAGCTGTCAACTGATCACCACCTGGTGGTGAGTTGGTTTCGATGGTGGGGGATGATGCCGGTCAGACCTGGCAGACCCAAACGCATTGTGAGGGACTGCTGGGAACGCCTGGCAGAGTCCCCTGTCAGAAGTTGTTTCAACTCCCACCTGCGGGAGAGCTTTGACCATTTTCCGAAGGAGGCAGCAGACATTGAATCCGAGTGGGAGATGTTTCGTGCCTCCATTGTTGATGCGGCCAATCGGAGCTGTGCCCGTAAGGTGGTCGGTGCCTGTCATGGCGGTAATCCCAGAACCCGTTGGTGGACACCAGTGGTGAGGGTGAGATCCGCCCGGAGTTCCTTAAGGCAGGAGGTTCCCTAGATGCTGTGGGCGTGTCTTGGTTGACACGACTCTGCAGCATTGCGTGGACGTCGCGGTCGGTGACCTTGGACTAGCAGACCGGGGTGGTGGTCCCGCTTTTCAAGAAGGGGTACCGGAGGGTGTGTTCTAACTATTGTGGGATCACACTCCTTAGCCTTCCCGGTAAGGTCTATTCAGGGGTCCTGGAGAGGAGGATCCGCCAGATAGTCGAATCTCGGATTCAGGAGGAGCAGTGTGGTTTTCGTCCTGGTCGTGGAACTGTGGACCAACTCTATACTCTCGGCAGAGTTTTCCCAACTAGTCAATATGTGTTTTGTAGACTTGGAGAAGGCATTCGACCGTGTTCCTCGCGGAATACTGTGGGGAGTGCTCCGGGAATATGGGGTATTGAAACACCTATTCCAGGCGTTTCGTTCCCTGTATGACCGGTGTCAGAGTTTGGTTCGCATTGCCGGCAATAAGTCGGACCCGTTTCCAGTCAGGGTTGGACTCCGCCAGGGCTGCCCTTTGTCACCCATTCTGTTCACTACTTTCATGGACAGAATTTCTAGGCGCAGCCAGGGCGTTGAGGGGTTTCAGTTTGGTGGACGCAGGATTCAATCTCTGCTTTTTGCAGATGATGTGGTCCTGTTGGCTTCATCGAGCAGTGTCCTTCAACTCTCACTGGATCGGTTTGCAACCGAGTGTGAAGCGGCTGGAATGAGAATCAGCACCTCCGAGTCCGAGTCCATGGTTCTCGCCCGGGAAAGGGTGGAGTGCTATCTCCGGGTCGGGGATGAGGTCCTGCCTCAAGTGGAGGAGTTGAAGTACCTCGGGGTCTTGTTCACGAGTGAAGGAAGGATGGAACGCAAGATGGACAGACGGATTGGTGCGACGTCTTATGTAATGACTCTGCACCGATCTGTCGTGGTGAAAAGAGAGCTGAGCCAAAAGGCAAAGCTCTCGATTTACCGGTTGATCCATGTTCCTACCCTCACCTATGGTCATGAGCTTTGGGTAGTGACCGAAATGACAAGATTGCGGGTACAAGCGGCCGAAATGAGTTTTCTCCGCAGGGTAGCTGTGCTTTCACTTAAAGATAGGGTGAGAAGTACTGTCATCCGGGAGAGACTCGGAGTAGAAGCGCTGCTCCTCCGCATTGGGAGGAGCGAGATGAGATGGATCGGGCATCTGGTTAGGATGTCTCCCTAACGCCTCCCTGGGGATGTGTTCATGGCACGTCCAACCGGTAAGAGACCTCGGGGAAGACACAGGACACGTTGGAGAGACTATGTCTCTCAGCTGGCCTGGGGACGCCTCGGCATCCCCTGGGAAGACCTAGACGAAGTGGCCGGGGAGACGGACCTCTGGGCTTCCCTGCTTGGGTTGCTGCCCCCGCGACCCGACCTCGGATAAGTGAAAGAAAATGGATGGATGGATGGATAAAGAGTTCTAATAATAGGCGATAGTTTACCATGAAACAGCAATCATTAAATCATTATTTTTTGAAAAATCGCGATTATAGTGAAAGGGCAATGGTCCAACGATATGGCGAGGACTGTATTGACGACTTTGTTATATTAGGGACTACAGATGTAAAGTAGCCTTTGGCTAATTCTGGCATATTTACACATAAGTGTTCATTAATATGCATTGTCTCTTTAAATAAATAGTTTATATATAGTTTATATATATAGATTTCCCTTTATCCTATATTCATCAAGCTACTACCTCATGATTCAGTGGTAGATTTCGTCCCTAAGCAGGGAAGCCCAGACTTTCCTCTCCCAGGCCACTTCCTCCAGGTCCTCCCAGCGGATACTGAGGCGTTCCCAGGCTAGCTGAGAAACATAGTCTCTCCAACGTGTCCTGGGTCTTCCCCGAGGTCTCCTACCGGTTGGACGTGCCATGAACACATCCCCAGGGAGCCGTCCAGGAGGCATCCTAACCAGATGCCCGAGCCACCTCATCTGGCTCCTTTCAATGCAGAGTGGCAGCATATCTACTTTGAGTCTCTCCCGGATGACAATGCTTCTCACCCTATCTCTAAGCCACCCTGCGGAGAAAACTCATTTCGGCCGCTTGTACCCGAAATCTTGTCATTTCGGGCACTACCCAAAGATCATGACCATAGGTGACGGTAGGAATGGGTCCATAGAAATGGGTCCAGCTAATTGCCAGTGATGCATACCAAACTCTGAAATACAGGGAATAAACTGCCTGAATTAGGTGGTGCAATACCCCATATTCCCGGAGCACTTCCCACAGTACACTTCAAATGCCTTCTCCAAGTCCACAAAACACATGTAGACTGGTTGGGAAAATTCCCCTGCACCTTCAAGGACCTGCAAAGTATAGAGCTGGTCCACAGCACAGTTCCACGACCAGGACAATAACCACACTGCTCCTACTGAATCCGGGATTCGACTATCTGGCGGATTCTTCTCTCCAGAATCTCTGAATAGACCTTACCAGGAAGGCTGAGAAGTGTGATCCCACAATAGTTGGAACACACCCTCCGGTCCCCTTTCTTAAAAAGCGGGACCACCACCCCTGTCTGCTAATACAGGGGCACTGCCCGGATGTCTACGCAATGCTGCAGAGTCATGTCAACCAAGACACGCCTACAGCATCCAGGACCATAAGAAAATCTGGGTGGATTTCGTCCACCCCCGGGGCCCTGCCACCAAGGAGCATTTGACCACATTTTGACCACATCTTCAGTTGAGGTCAGCACCACAACATCCCCACCATACATGGTGTTGACTGTGCACTGCTTCCCCCTCCTAAGACGGGGGGTGGTAGTGCAAAATCTCTTTGAAGCCGCCCGTAAGTCCGAGTTTTTGCCTCAGTGACTGCCAGAGCTGCAGATCGCTTGGCCTGCCAATACCTGTCAGCTGCTTCTGGAGTCCCATGGGCCAAAATGGCCGATAGCTGTTTAAGGCCACAGCTCCGATCATCCGCCTAGACAATGGAGGCACGAAACATGGCCCACTTGGACTCAGTCTCCGCTGCCTCCCTTAGAACATGGTCGAAGCTCTCCCGGAGGTGGGAGTTGAAACTCCTTCTGACAGGCGACTCTGCCAGACATTCCAAGCAGACCCTCTTAATGCATTTGGGTCTGCCACGTCTGACCGGCATCCTCCCCCGCCATCGGAAACAATCACCACCAGATGAGGCAAAACATGTGGCCGCAAGTTTGACGACACGACCACAGCATCAATCATCGAACTGCGGCCCAGTGTGTCCTGGTTCCAAGTGTACATGTGGAAACCATTATGCTTAAACATGGTGTTTGTTATGGACAATCCATGACGGGCACAGAAGTCCAGTCAAAACACCGCTCAGGGAGAGGCAAAACTGATGGAACCCCTGAAAAGGAGAGTTATTATTAACAATATTTATTTGTTGTTTGTGTATTTTAATGATGTTTCTCCAACTTCTGGCCTTTTTTTCAGACTGAGGAGGAATTCCGCAAGATCACACTGAAGCCACTGAAGTCCACATTCCTGCAGGAATTTGACCAATACACGCCCGGGAATGGGGGCATTGTTGGCGGAAACTTGCTGAAACCCTTTACGTGTTAAACGAGAAATGATCTTAGCGCAGAACTTTTAAACTGTTAATTACATGTAGTCATTTTCTGATAAGTGAATTGAGTGTATGATTAACTGTATATAATAGCAGTCCAATTTAACTAACCAGATTAAGTACTGTTATTAGTATATGAATATTACTACATGGGAAACAAGTTACCAGAGCGCAGTTGATTCTCAGAAAACAAACAAGACCCAGCATTTATGATATGCATACGCTTAAGGCTGTACAACTATTCAACTTAGTTGAAAAGGTTGTGTTATAGAAGTGTGGCATTCAATCAGTGATCAATTTTGTAAAAAAAACAGGTGTGAGTCAGGTGGCCCCTATATAAGGATGAAACCAGCACAGGGTCTATGATCGACTTTGTAGTCGTATCATTAGACCTGTGTCCGCATGTTCTGTACACGCGGGTGAGGAGAGGGGCTGGACGGTCAACTGATCACCACCTGGTGATGAGCTGGATTAGGTGAGGAGGAGGATGCCGGACTGACCTGTGAGACTCAAACGCATAGTGAGTGTGTGCTTGGAACGTCTGGTAGACTCTCCTGTTTGTCTTCAACTCTCACCTCTGGCAGAGTTTTGCCTGCCTCCCGGGGAGGCCCTGGATATTGAGTTTGAATAGGTCATATTCCGTGCCTCCATTGCTGAGACATACCTTCGCAGTTGCGGCCTTAAGGTGGTTGGTGCCGGTCGTGGCAGCAAGATCCAAACCCGATGGTGGACACCAGAGGTCAGGGCTGCCGTCAAGCTGAAGAAGAAGTCCTATCAAGCATATGGCGTGTGGTACTCCCAAAGCAGCTGACAGGTACCGGCAAGCCTAGCGGGTGTGGGAGGTCTTCGGTGAGGCCAAGGAGAACGACATTTGGTCGGCCTCAAAGAGGTTCTGGCAAACTGGTTCTGGAGGTGAAGGATTTGCCCCGAATGAGTTCCTCAAGGCTCTGGATGTTGAGGGATTGTCTTAGCTGACACGTCTCTTCAACATTGCATAGAAGTCGGGAACAGTTCCTTTGGACTGGCTGACCGGGTGGTGGTCCCGGGGTGTGCTTGGTACTATAGGGGGATCATACTCATCAGCCTCCCTGGGAATCTATTCCAGGGGGCTGGAGAGAAGGGTACGACCGTTAGTCGAACCTCGGTTACAGGAGGTGCAATGTGGTTTTCTTCCCGGTCCTGGAACACTGGACGAGCTCTACGCCCTTGCGAGGGTACTGGATGATACGTGGGAGTTTTCCCAATCAGTCTACATGTGCTTTGTGGATATGTAAAAGGCATTCGACTTCGTCCCTTGCGTCCCTGTGGGGGGATCTGCAGGAGAACGGGATTGGCGGTGCGGGATTGGAGGCCATGTTTCTCAGTTGGAAACGGGTGGGTTGTACCCTCCGGGTTGGGAGTGAGGTCGTGTCCCAGGTAGAGGAATTCAAGTATCTTGGGGTCTTTTTCACGAGTGGGGGAAGGTTGGCGCGTGAGATCGACAAACGGATTGGTGAAGCATCTGCAGTAATATGGTCACTGTACCGGACCGTTGTGGTTGAGGAGAGAGCTGAGCCGGAAGGCGATAAAGTAACTGTAACAAAATCGATCAAACTTAGCGACCTTCTACAAGGTATTTGAAGGTCGGTTTCACCAGGAGAATCCACAGATTTATGCCATGCTGATAAAAAAAAATGTTATGATGGCTAAATACAATCAACAGTATTTTTTCAGCCTTCCATGCGAAAGCTAAAACCAAAGGTTTGCCTGTGATTGCAGTGTCAATATGAATCTTATGGGTTTTTATGCCAAATTGCAAGCTAAACAGCAATCGTTTTCACATATCTTCAGCTCTGTGTGCGTAGAGCTGCATAGAGATAGAGCAGGCTGATAGCTGTCAGTGACTATAATTGTCAGTGGAGCATATAGATGATACTCCTCACGCACAATATTAGTAACTTCTTTTCCTTTCGGCTTATCCCTACAGGGGTCGCCACAGCGAATCAATTGCCTCCATCTTACTCTGTCTTCTGTATCCTCTTCTCTTGCGCCAACTACCTTCATGTCCTCTTTCACTACATCCATAAACCTTTTTGGTCCTTCTCTAGGCCTCCTGCCTGGCAATTCAAAATTCAGCATCCTTTTACCAATATATTCACTATCTCTCCTCTGGGCATGTTTGAACCATCTCAATCTGACTTCTCTGACTATCTCCTAAACCTCTAACATGTGCTGTCCCTCTGATGTGCTCCTGATCCTGTCCATCCTGGTCACACCCAAAGAGAACCTCAGCATCTTCCTCTCTGCTACCTGCCTTCTGTCTTTTCCTCAGAGGCACTGTCTCTAAACCAAAAAACATCGCTGGTCTTACCACAGTTTTGTACACCATTCCTTTCATTTTAGCGGAAACTCTTCTATCACACCCGACACTTTTCTCCACCCATTCCAGCCTGCCTGCACATGCCTTTTCACCTCCATTCCACACTCTCCATTGCTCTGGACTGTGGACCCGAAGTACTTAAAATCATCCACCTTTTTCATCTCTTCTCCCTGTAACCTCACTCTTCCACTTGAGGTCCCTCTCATTTACACACATGTACCCGTCTTGCTGTGGCTAACCTTCATTCCTCTCCTTTCCAGGGCAAACCTCCACCCCTCAAGCTTCTCCTCCACCTGTTCCCTGCTCTCACTACATATCACAAAGTCATCTGCAAACATCATAGTCCATGGAGATTCCTGTCTAACCTCGTCCGTCAGCCTGTCCATCACCATAGCAAAAAAGAAGAGGCTCAGAGCTGATCCCTGATGGAGTCCCACCTTCAGTCGGAACTCCTCTGTCACACCTGCAGCACACCTCACTACTGTCTTACAGTCCTCGTACATGTCCTGCACCACTCTAACATACTTCTCTGCCACTCCAGACATCCTCATACAATACCTCAGTTCCTCTCTGGGCACCCAGATCTACAAAAACACAATGCAGCTTCTTCTGACCTTCCCTGTACTTCTCAACCATCATCCTCAAAGCAAATACTGCATCTGTTGTACTCTTTTTTGGCATAAAACCGTACTGCTGCTCACAAATGCTCACATTTGCCCTTAGTCTAGCTTCAACTACTCTTTCCCATAACTTCATTGTATGGCTCATCAGCTTTATTCCTCTGTAGTTGCCACAATTCTGCACATCTCCCTTGTTCTTAACAATGGTTCTCCTCCATTCCTCAGGCATCTTCTCATTATCTAAGATCCTGTTAAACAATTCATCTTCAGGGTACAGCTTCTACACAAGATGTAGTCTACCTGTGTGCTCCTACCTCCACTCTTATAGGTCACCCTACGTTCCTGTCTCTTCTGGAAAAAAGTATTCACTACAGCCATTTCCATCCTTTTTGCAAAGTCGACCACGATCTGTCCTTCTGCGTTCCTCTCCTGGATACCAAACTTGCCCATAACCTCCTCATCATCTCTGTTTCCTGCACCAACATGTCCATTGAAGTCCGCACCAATGACTATTCTCTCACTTCTGGGGATGTTGTGCATCACTTCATCCAGGTCTGACCAGAATTTCTCTTTCTCCTCCATCTCACATCTTACCTGTGGAGCATACCCACTAACAACACTGAACATCACACCTTTAATTTCTGGCTTCAGGCTCATCCCTCTATCTGACACTCTTTTTACCTCAAAGACATTGCTAACAACCCCTCTTTCAAAATCACCCCTACTTCTTTTTTCTTCCTATCTATACCATGATAGAACAGCTTGAACCCTGCTCCTAAGCTTCTAGCCTTGCTACCGTTCCACCTGGTCTCCTGGACACACAATATGTCTACCTTCCTCCTCTGCATCATGTCAACTAACTCTCTACCTTTTCCTGTTATAGTTCCAACATTCAAACTCCCAACTCTTAGTTCTAGACTCTTAGCATTTTTCTTCTCTCTCTTCCTACGGACACACCTTCCTCCTCTCCTTCTTCGACCAACAGTAATCCAGTTTCCACTGGCACCTTGTTGGTGAACAGCACCGGTGGCGGGCGTTGTTAACCCGGGCCATGTCCGATCCGGTATGGAAGTCATTTGTTTGATTTGCATGTTCTGGTTTGGCAAAGTTTTACGTCGGATGCCCTTCCTGACACAAGCCTCTGTATTTATCCGGGCTTGGGACCGGCACAATAAGACACTGGCTTGTGCCCCGTTGCGGCTACATTGGCGGCTACACAACACAATATTAGTAAATGTTGCTAATATTATTAATACTACTAATATGTTCAGATTCTTCTCGTGCGTTCATGGCTGTGTTTGCACCTGGTTGCTGATGTCACCGATTTCTGGTGACAAAAAAAACATACCTGGTCAATATTGTGTGTGTTAAATCATACTCATCACAACACTGTATCAGTGAGTGGCAATTTAAAGGACGTTATGCAACGGGAGTCAATATTTTCTCAACCAAATGATTGAGTAGAAGATTAAGGAAAAACATGCCAAGAATTTTGGTATGGAAGTTTGTAGACTTGTTGCTACGTTTGTTCCAAGGTGTATTGGTGGAGTGGCGAGACATTGCCGAGAGCTGCTTTGCTAACAATTTATAAAAAACATTTTCGGATGAGAAGAACTTTTGCCTACATTGGTGAGAAGGTTTATCCAAGTTTTGCACAATAAACTACGCCTTTTTATGACCCCCTGCCTTTAAAGTCTCGGTAAGCACGGCAATACGCGCCTTTCCATGGCGTACATGGGGGATATGTGCCACCTGCAGTCCCATCACATACATATCCAACTTATATCCGCATGCAAATGTTACCTGAGTTGCATTTGAAAAAAATCGGAATTGTGCTGTTCACACTGACATGAAAACATCAGAGGCACAAGAACAAAAATTGACCTGCAGTGTGAACATAGCCTTAGCGCAATTGTTCCAAAGTACATCTGTCGTTATAACCGAGAAGAGCTGGCTGCACCAAATAGCCCCAAAACAAGTCAAAAAGATCAACAGAATAATGTTCAGGTGGCATTCACTGCAGTCAAGCTGAGATGACAAGGAGGATCAAAAGGTCTAGTCAGTTGACAAACACAACCTGCCTGCTGGAAAAGCAACAGGACAGGAAAGAAACAGGATGTGGATTAAAGGTCCAAAAGTCAAAGTTTGTGATGGCAACAAAGGAACTGAATAAGCCAGCGTCTTCCTCGTCCTGCATCAGATCTTCAATTGAGTGCTACTCACACAGAATGGCGGCTGTGCCTCCTCGCCGCAGTCCTGTCTGATGGAAAAAACAAAAGATTGAAAAGGCAGGGGAGACAAGCAACACACAAATTAACAACCTCTGTGTTTCCATTGCGATACATCCAAGAATGAAACTTCACAACATTTGCTGTGTGTTTTGGTTTTTAAGTTGAGTTTTGCAGTTTAGCACCACAGTCAAAGTACTTCACAGCCGGTCCAACTGGACCAGCAGCTGAAGGGTAGGTGTGGGTGTCAGTTGTGTTCTGCTAATTGGAGAAGTAGCCTCATCTAAGACTAGCCAGAGCAGCACTTTCGAATGTATCGACTTAAGGGAGCATTTTACAAAGAGCAACAGCTCTGTGTGTGAAAAACACTGGCACTATGTGGACATCACCCCGGGCAGTGTTGTTGACTGCAGCTAGATTAACACCAGCGACTTCTATGGTTGTTATTGGCTATTGTCCTCATTGAGTGCAGGAAATTCGTGACTGGCTGAATCTAGCCATTATAAAACCTTAAATTGTTTTCTTGCAATATAAATGTTGTTCTTTATTGCTACTAAAATGTTGATGCTCTCACAAAGTGTGTGTGTATGCGTGTATACCGCACATGTTTTTTGTTGGTTGTGAAGCAGAAAGCAAACAAGATAGTTCATATATTTATCAATCATGAGCAGTTATTGCCTTCATCGCTAATGGAGCTTTGGGAGGTTTACAAGCACAGACCAGCCACAGATTCGTTGTGTATGTTGCATGAGGTTTACAGAATCCCAAGAATAAATCCCATCAACCTGTTTGAGCTGATGATGGTAAAGTCAGAATGCATGCATGTGCGGTAACATCTTAAGCCAATGGGAGGGGCACCTCACAGCAAGAAGGGTCTTCCATGCATAGAGTCTGCATGTCCTCCATGTCTGTTAATGTGGTGCAGGGGAAAGTGTGCTGGTAAGGTTAATCGGAGACACAGCAGTGTAGATAATAAATGTATGGCTCTTGACATTAAATGATATTACAGATTATATGACACAGTTCACGTCATATGCATATAAGTCGATGTCCCGGACAATTTGTCATGGTTGTTTTGCTACATAATAAAATGTACACTTTTGCGGCAGCTGGCAGTTACTGCTACCTGCTTAAATATAGAAACATGACTTTGAGTTCAAATTTAACATTTGCACACACGCTGACAGGCATAATATCTTGTTGAAATCAAACGGAAAGCATTCATATTGATTGATGGTCTCCACTGCTGGAATTATGTTCAGTCAACATGTATAGGTTTAAATAAAAGAACGTTGCATTACACTATCTACCGTGATAAATGACCTAGAATGTGACATTTGTTCATGCATTATACTAAAGCCTCTGTGGAGCCTTAACAATATAACTCATGAGCTGCTGAGTAGAAGGAGATAATAAAAACAAATTTCTCGGTCTAAAAATATTTATATTACATATTGATACTTAATCGACGTGTCGCTGATAAATACCATTTCAATTGTAATGTCATTCTATTGTAATAAACACGCTGCAGTAATCTTAGATAAAGAATTACAGCATATAAAAAGATCACACTCTCAATAGCGATAAGGAGGTGTGACTGATGGGCTCTCACTTCAGGACAAAGCTTCTCCTTTTTCTGTTTGCATTTTAGAGCATTTTAGCAAATAACACATTTTGACAAACACACAAGGAGGGATTCATCTAAATTTAGTGCTCTGGGGCTTCCGTGTTCCAGTATAATAATTGATTTACCTGCAATGAAATGTTGTCAGGCAAGCCATTCGGTCCAAGTGAATTTTCAAATCATTTTGTAGCGTAAAGACATACTTTTGAGCTCCTCAATCTATCAAGATAAGAAATCTCAGGCTAAATGAAAAGCTAAGCTATGATCCTTTATTTAGTAGCAATGATTTGTTTGGCTTTGCTCTTTTCAGGATCTCATTTTATAGTTTACATTTTAGAGTTTTAGATTTCTGCACAGGTTTTGGTTGCAGTATCTATCTACCTTTCTATCTATCTTGCACAAACTGCTCGAGTCAAACAGTTTGTTGCATATTTGTGCCATTCGGCGTTAAAGGGATAAATAGCCGCCACCCAGAGTGAGTACCGGGATTAGTATCTTTTGCTTACAGCCATGGTGGTGGTAGCACCACGGTGTGGTGTGCGTGAGTGCTACCAGCACTTTGGTAGTTGCACTCCATTGAGGCAAACATAAATTCCAACATGTCAACAGCTCTGTGATGTCATTGGAAGAGGATTCCAGGCACAACCTGTGCAACTTTGGTGAATTCTATGCCCGCTAGGCACCACAATGGTGAGATGTATTTAGAACATAATGGCTGTGTGTTGACTTACTTTCTGAGGACAGTAAGTCTATACTGCTTTCCAAGCTACTACTCTTAGCTTATTCCAATTGTATACTATTGAACCTCAAGAGGCTATGATAAAAGCATTACTTTAGGATTGATTGTCATTTTTATGATTTTGCTATTATCTACCACCACAATGCCATTGTTTTATTTAAAATCAAGCGTGGTGGTGGATAGAGGCAAAGTTATACAACCTGTCTTTGTCCAAATACATCTGGACTTAACTGTATAGAGATGAGATACATTTTTGAACCCAGTCAGTCTGCGCTAGTAAAACAGTGCACCGTGCACAGTGGTGTGCCGGTCTGCTTCAATATTGGTTTAACTGCTTCCCACGAACAATTAATTAATGAGAGTATTAAATTATATCCCGTGGGTGTGCTCAGCCAATGTGTGACTCAACTTGCTCTTCTTATACTGATTTACAACAAGAGAGATAAGAGAAAGTATGTCAGTTATTGTGTAGCCAAGGAATCACATGAATGCATCCTATGAAGGATTCTTGTGCTTACCAAATATGCAAAAATGCACATTTTGGTTACGCTTTTTTGTTGATAGTACACTTAAAGAAACACTTAAAGGGGACCTTTTATGCTTTTCCTTTTTGTGACCTATAAATGTGGTTCCAATGTTGTATTCTTGTGTTAGACAATGCCAACGGGTTAGATAATGAGGTTTGCACATTTGGAAGTGAGCCCTGAAAGCAGTTTTGGACGGCTCTGCAGGCTGTGGTTCACAGTTTTATTTTCCAAGGTCCACTGATGTCCGGCAACTCGGACATCCATATATGGGCAATGTTGCTCACAGGAAGTGTTTGGTTGGGTGTGATTGGGAAGCGTATTTTGTTTAGCACTTCAAAAGTGGACAATCCACCAAACCATTGCTGAAGTCCGCCGCCTTTCCAACATTGCTTGGTTGTGTCGAAGAGTTATAAAGGTAACTGTAAGTACAGGGAGCAGAGTGGGTGCTACCTGCATGCATGCAAATTACAAGCTCACCGATGTCTGGGGCTGCTAATAGCTGTAAAAAAGGAACATTTTAAAAAGGTAAATAGCTGTTTCCTATCAACTCCTGTACTGCCTAGGCTGTGGGGTCCGGCAGCGGTCCGGAAGTCCTCGGGAGCGCTTGGGTGTGTGACCAATCACAGTGGGAGGTGTACCTGGAGGAGGGCCATGGGTGGAGTAAATTTTAGAAGTTTGAGCGTGAGGCAGGAAACTCCAAGGAACACTGCAGGAAAAGACGCAGAGTCTGGAAGATCTATAAAATATTTTTGTGCTGGTTATCGTGTGTAGCTGCTTTGTAAGAGTCTAGAACTCAATTCAAATGCCCCAAAATGAGTATAATAGGTCCCTCTTAAAGAAAATTGTGTGCATGCGCTCAGGAATTATCTCACAATTTAAAAACCTTGAGAACCTAAATTCTAAATTAGTAGAATAACACCCTAAGTGACCAAATTACTTTTCCCTATTTAAACACAACATTAATTTTACTGTTATGGCTGGGCAAATTGCTGAAATGTAAAATGAGTAATTTAAGTCAAGGAAGACCACAAGTACCAGTAAGGAATAATTGCTTTTTAAATTTTTGGCTCCCAGACTCCCCTAAAACTGAAATAACATTATTTACTCACTTAAATACAAATCAACTGCAGCAAATGTACATTTGTTGATAGGATGGATGTGGTGAGACTAATTAAATGTTGGCTATTGGAGACACATTGTCTTCAGTAGCAACAATCATCATCAAATGCAACGTCTGCACACACTGCAACATTTACATTGATGCTAGAAATAACATCATAGCAACATAGAGAGTGGCCACTCACCCTGCTGGGGTCACCATGGCAACAGTAGAGCTATTATTCTCTGTATTATTACTGTGTCAGTGTGCAATCAGCATGATTTGTAAGTATTTTGCTAAGTAAAAAGTATTTTACTAAGTGAATCTAAAGTAACTGCCAATGACTTGACACAATATTAGACTTCAAGACATTCGTGAATAAATGTTTGTAAACTGATAGGACAATGGATGAGGTGTTACATTACATTTTGCACTTGAAAAGCAAAGGAAAAAGGTACTAAGCTACAGTTTCCCATACTGTATAGCACAGCATCTGCAGCGTATGTAATCAGACTTTGTAAGAGATATTGGAGATTTAGTGAAAGACCTTTCTGCATAATGATGTAAGATTAGATCAGGCACCAAACAAACATGGCTTAGGTCTCAAGGACACGAAGCGGTCTGTGCAGAGCTGTGATGACGAGCCTCGGGGAGGGCAGAAAAACACAATTGTATACTTTGCAATTTGAAATACTGATGAATTACAGGTCAGCAACCTTTGGGTGCTTGTAGCTGTGGTCATAGGGAGCGAAGGACAGGAAAACGGGCAGGGCTGCTTGTGCTTGAGGCTTTAATCTGTGTTTGCAGTGCTGCTCTCGGTGGCGGCGAGCAAATAAATCTGCCAAGCAGCAGCAGCAGATTCATAAAATCCCTCCGGTGGCTCTGTTCATTTATCTACATTTGCCAGGGCTTCCAGCTGCCAAAAGCAGGTGGCACACTTTGGCTTGAAATTCGGCTGGTTTGAAGATGTCAGCTGGTTTAAAGGGCCAGGAGAGCAGACACTGAGATGCTCGTAGGGGTTGAAAGGGTGGAAGTGGGTTACAGGTGACAAGGTTGTGAGGTGAAGGGTATCATCATGTGAGTGTGAGCTTAGCTTGCATCAAACATGATGCAATGCAGGTAAAAATTGAAATGGAAATGCTCTCATTTCTAATTTCCTCTCCTCAAATTCAATTTCTAGATTGGGAGTAGGGAGTCAAAGGCAGTGCCTGCAGGAGGGGGCAACAGGGTGGAGGCAGAAGGAACACACATCACCAGATAAGAAATTATAGATGGAAATAATCTGTGAATCTATTTCCTCTCCTCCCTTCCTGCAAATATAGAGAGGGAAATTAAAAGTCGCCACAATGCACCTCATTGCAGTTGCACTTGTTGGAGACTGAGCTATATTGCACACCGGGCCCAAAACAGCTGCTAGCCAACACACAATGGCTGCTTGATTTAAATGAATGCACCACTAACCTGAGTTAACAGCATCAAACTGCTCCATCCCGCACCCGACCGTATAATTGGATTTAGTTTGTATTTAGTTATAGAAAGCCATTTAAGAAAAATCTTCAATATTTTTGTCCCTGCGACTAAACTTCCGACACAGACATGTAATTACTTTGAAAGGAAAGTACCATCAAATGTCAAATTAGAGGCTTTTTAATTACCCTTTTCAGATTACTGTATCTTGAAGCATTTCTGGATTCCTTCTGGGCTAAAATGAGATGCTGCCTTAATGACGAGTTCTGTAATGCAAAAAAAACCTCATCCCAATAGTCACATTTTATCCCAGCCATTTTGCATTTGATTGCATCTTTCTCTTCAGCTGCTTTGAAATAGAATGGGACAAGGCAGAATGAAATGAGCAAGAGCAAACACAGATGAGTTTTCAAACAGCCTTGCTCACTATTTTCCTCAAAGGCTGCCATGAATTACAGTGATAGTTTTCTCTTCTGTGTATAAAATACATACAGTATACAGCCAATGAGGAGAGGCATCTGTCAGTGCCATTCATATTATGAACCATGGTATCAATAATCCAAAAATTAGACATATTTGTGGCTTTTATTGACATTTTCTATCCAATAATTTGTCTGTTTAATTAGCCTCTCTGGTTTTCTCTGTCAAGTGAAGTAAAGTATCACCATCTGCCTAAAATGTCCCTCGGTATCAGTGGTGCTTGATGGTTTCTTGCAACATTGAGGGTATTATGCAGGGAACCACTGTGATAACACATCATTAGAGATGGTGCACTGCTGCTGACTATATTTTTTAAAAGCAGGTCAGGGATAAGTAACAAGGAGAAAAGTGCTCGATTGGCAGATTTGTGCCTATGCATGTGGTCAAGTCTTTGCAGCATCATGCCCACTTTGACATTGATGCATTTTTAGCAGAAAAATGCCTTCAAAGCAGAATCAGGACTTGAGCGAAGTGGGGCTTTAAAGAGTTTATTTTTTTAACTGGAAATACGAAAATACATTTGTATTAACCATTCTCTATGATCTAAAAGCAACGTAAGAACAGGTAGTACATACTAGTATACAGTACTAGCAGATACTAAAAACTACTGCAATTCATTCTGTTATGTTCAACCTCTGAGAAAATGTGATACCGGGGAATAACAAGTTTGAACTGTCTTTCCACTCTGCAGTTTCACCTGGGGCTTAATCATTATTACTTTTTTCCTTCTACCCGGCTAATTACGAAGCTTGCAGAGAGACTACAAGTCCAGAGCACAGATAGATAGATCAAATGTATATCCATAAATAAGTCCACTCCTTTATTGTGTCGGGAAATGACCCTGTGCATTGGAGGATGCTGGTTGTCCATGATGGAAAGGAACCTCCTCAGTATCCTTTGCGCTGTCCAGATGCCAGGCTCTCCAGCTCAATGCCAATGACAGAGCATGCCTTCTTCACCAGTCCAGGCGTGTGCTTCTTCTTGAGGATGCTGCCCCAGCACACTACTGTATACGAGAGGGCACTAGCTACCACAGTCTGGTGGAAGCTTCTTGCATACGTTGAAGGACGCCAGCCGTTTGAGAAAGTACAGATGGCTCTGTCCTTTCCTGCAGAAAGCCTCCTGCAGGATATGCAGGATTTGTGTGAACGATCCAAACATTATGCTTTGACTTTTGATAATCAATAATGCATCATTCTTTTCAAATTTAATGCATTTGAGGTCACCAAAATATTTGGAAAAGCAGTATGGACCTTTGATCACATTGGCTTAATATATTTTAAAAGGCCAATTTTTAACTTTAATTTCATTATCTCTTTGCAATGCAAATGTCCCTGGCTCCCTCACGCTAATGCGTTTTTTCAAAAATTGATTAATTAATCATTTGAATTTCACTATGGCCTATTATTACTCAAATATGATGAAAGACAAGTCATAAGTAATATTCTGGTCACTAGGCATCAGTAATGTCACATGACATAGATGACATTACTTTAACACTCTGCATGGAGTTAGCCATGGCAAGTCCTACATGATAGAGTGAAGTGTGGTGCATTTTTGGCTTCTTACTTTGTCCTTCTTCCCCACTCTGAGAAAAAATCCAACAGATACATTGGAGGTTGGTTCCTTAGTTAGCTTGGTATCTTGCTATATGGTATGATACGGTACTAGTGTGGGTCTACTCTAAACAAACCATGATAGAAGCATAAAGGTGACTATTGGCGTGTTATTTTAATGTCTAATAATGTTGTGGCTTTGATACTGTTAAAAAAAAGCTTATTTAACAGATTTCCTATGCTCTAACTACAAAAATATTCTGTTTATTAATATTGAATCCTGCTTCACAGAAATGTACTTATTACGGTTTAGGGTCAGAACCAGTTAACCATGATAAACGAGGGATGACTGTATTCAGACTGAGGGTGAAATTGTGTATCTCTGTGAGAAATATCACAATTACAACTACAGCAATCCCTTCTTTATCACGATTAATTTGTTCGACCTTGATGAAAGTAGGATTCCTTATTTATAAGTGGAATATTTTCATCGTGAGACCATAGAGAATCTTATAAATACAGGTTTTAACATTGTTAGAGCACTGTAGACATGAAATATCACCCCAATAGTCTCTTTTTCACTCATATACATGCTTCATTTAGGCCAAAAATACGGATATTCTTTCACTAATAACAGGCCACAAAACAGTATTTTTAAAAACGTGAGCCACTGGCTGCAAAATTTGATGTGGTGAGGAATGACTGTCTTACACAAAACATACTGAATTGTTCCAATGGGAACATTTTGACACACAAAGGTAATGCTCCCTTTTTGTTGTGTGTGTTTAACTCTGTTGGGACAAACTTGATTAATGTTGCAGTAAATTCTACTTGTTTCCATCTAACTCTCCAGTTGCTTTAGCAAGCCACTCACTGGGAAAATTAAGGTTGATGATGTCCCTACGGTCACATTAGAGGGTTTTCCAAGATAGTCTACTGAAGTTCTTGATTTGTCTTTGAGGTAAATATCCCGCATGTAAAAATCCAATTTCAACATACCAAAACACGAGGAGCCTTGCAGACACTTGTTGGTGTTATTTGCTGTATATAAATAAAATGTGACTCACAATTAGAGTGTTGTCGGAGCAGACATTTAGGTATGTGTTTGGTGTGGCTCCTTTCTGTGTTCCAGCTTATTCCTTTCCGCTGATAGACCCACCCTCCCCTCCCCCCCCAAAAAAAGCAGTTTATAAATGTTTGTCTTTCACCGTGTGTCAAGCCTGTGATTGAATGGCGACCTGTCAATGTCATCCGGGATTGACTGCAGTCCTCCAAAGGATAAGTGCTATGGCTAATGGATGGAGGGAGAGTCTACAAGGAGTCACTGACTGAAACTGACAAATATCCCCAACAGCCCATGAGCGCTGAAATGTGCCACAGCTGCAGTGGCTGGTCAAAATGATATGCACGTGTGTGTGTGTGAACTTTAAAATCTATAATGAATTTATATTGGTTATCACCACTGCTGGGAGTAACGACATTAAAGATGTTGCCACTATTCTAACTAATTACTATTTCAAACGTTACAATTACCGATTTTGTGTGATGCCACTGTGATGCCTGTCTGTTGTCCTTGCACTGCCGCTCTGGCACTCCTGGGTGGAGTCAACTGGTCTCACCTGCTGGCAATCTGCAATGAAGAAACCTTGCGCAACATTATGGATGCTTCCTTGTCTTCTAGTGTGGGGCCTCAGGGGCCCCTCTTGATCAAGCTACTGCTACCTCTGGCCAGGACACTACACCTGGCACATCCTGCGCACCCCCCTTAGCGGTGTCTTTCCCTCCTCCTTTGGTTTTTGATCTGCAGCCCCTCATGTATGCACAAGATTCTTCTAATGGTGCCTTCATAATCAGCCTGTTAATTGATAAAGCTGCTGCGGGGACCATGGTCATCATCAACAATCACCCTGAGATGGTGCCTCGCTACATTTGTTTGTTCGTGAGATTAACAAAATTTGATCACCCTCTTAAAGTTGAATTAACCAGGAGCCAGTTATTAGGTAATAAACAAGGAGGTCAGTCAGTCTCCAACATTCGTATTTAGGCAGCTGAGGGTTGATTTAATGACAAAGCACGTTATGGTATTTATCGGAACGGGTGACAATCCTGGATAAAGGATGAGCTGGCAGCTCGTGACGAGACTGCTTCTCTTGATTAACTCATAGGCTTGGCTGCACGTTGGGATACTCGTCTGCGTGAAAGAGATCGAGAACATGCAGAGGAACGGAGCTGCCAATCTGCCAGGAAGAAGACACACACTCCAGACGATTCTGATGACATTCCATTTCCTCTGGGTGGCGGATGCCTCTCTACTTCAGACCGGTCAAGACGGACAAAGCTTCACCTCTGCCTGTACTGCGGCCATCCGGACCATCCTATCTCCAAGGGTCTCGTCAGACCTGCTCGCTGTATTAGTGCCGCATGCAGGTTGTCCACTCCTGACCTGCCTTGTGAGTACACACACGTCATTCCTCCTCTTTTGCAGGCATGCGGCCAAACTTCCAACAATAGTCTGCCGATGAAGGAAATGTTCTCTGTATTAGGATAACAGGCTTTGTGGAGTCGGGAGCTGCTGATTGTTTTATATACAGTATCTTTATAAACAAATACAATGTTGCTAAACTTAAGCTTACTATTGCTAGTGGGTACGTTAGATTGGGCGCCTCCTAATGGCTATTACTCATTAGACTGAGACGCTTACCTTACAGCGGTAATCACCATGAATACATTTGGTTTTGTATTATGCCATCGAAATCTGCCCCTGTCATTTTGAGCATCACCTGCTACATCATCTCCCTACCACTTCTGTCATCAATGGGGCAAAGCATGCCATAGTTAATTGGAGCACATTTTATTACGCTCGTTGCCTTCGTTCAGTGGTGTCTTCTTCTCCTTCTCAGAAAGAGATTTCAGAGGTTATAGAGCTGTCTGGTGTGCCACCTGAATATCATGACATTCAACAAGTGTTCAGCATAGATAAGGCATTGTCCTTGCCTCTGCATCATCCTTACAATTGCGCTATCAATTTATTACCAGGCTCACGTTTCCCCCATGCTAAGTTGTAAGATGGGTCGGGTCCCGAACAAATGGCACCTAATGTTTATATTTCCTCAGCACTTGCTTTTGGGTTGGTGGGAGAAGGCTTCTTTTTTTGTTGAGAAGAAAGACAAGTCGATTCGTCCATGCATTGATTGCAGAAGTCTCAATGACATTACCATTCCATTCCATTTTCTTCCGCTTATTCGGGTCCGGGTCGCGGGGGCAGCAGTTTCAGTAGGGATTCCAGACTTCCCCGTCTCCGGCGACCTCTTTCAGCTCCACCGGGAAAACACCAAGGCGTTCCCAGGCCAGGTGTGAGACATAGTCCCTCCAGCGTGTCTTAGGTCTTCCCCGGGGCCTTCTCCCGGCTGGGCATGCCCGAAACACCTCACCAGGGAGGCGCCCGGGAGGCATCCGGACTAGATACCCGAGCCACCTCAACTGGCTCCTCTCAATGTGAAGGAGCAGCGGCTCTACTCTGAGCTCCACCCGGATGGCCGAGCTCCTCACCCTATCTCCTAGGGTGAGTCCAGCCACCCTACGGAGGAAACTCATTTCCACCGCTTGTATCCGCGATCTCGTTCTTTCGGTCATGACCCATAACTCATGACCATAGGTGAGGGTGGTAACGTAGATCGATCGGTAAACAGAGAGCTTTGCCTTCTGGCTCAGCTCTCTCTTCACCCAGACGGTCGGGTACAGCGACCGCATTACTGCGGACGCTGCACCGATCCGTCTGTCGATCTCTTGCTCCAACCTTTCCTCACTCGTGAACAAGACCCCGAGATACTTGAACTCCTCCACTTGAGGTAAGACCTCACTCTCAACCCGGAGGGTACAGTCCACATGTTTCCGACTGAGAACCATGGCCTCGGATTTGGAGGTGCTGAGTCTCATTCCATCAGCTACAAACTGCTCCAGTAAACGCTGAAGGTCACAGCCTGATGAGGCCATAAGGACCACATCGTCTGCAAATAGCAGAGACGAGACCCTAAGGTCGCCAAGGTGGACTCCCTCAACGCCTTTACTGCGCCTAGAAATTCTGTCCATAAAGATTATAAACAGAATCGGTGACAAAGGGCAGCCTTGGCGGAGGCCAACGTTCACCGGAAACAAGCTCAACTTACTGCTGGTAATGCAAACCAGGCTCCTGCTTCGATTGTACAAGGACCGAATGGCACATAGTAGTGGGGCACCAATCCCGTAGTCCCGGAGCATCCCCCACAGGACACCGCGAGGGTCACGGTGGAATGCCTTTTCCAAGTCCACAAAGCAAATGTAGACCGGTTGGGCAAACTCCCACATACCCTCCAGTACCTTTGTAAAGGTGTAGAGCTGGTCGAGTGTTCCGCGACCAGGACGAAAACCACATTGCAGCTCCTGTAGCCGAGGTTTGACTAACTGTCGTACCCTTCTCTCCAGCACCCTGAAATAGGCTTTCCCAGGGAGGCTGAGGAGTGTGATCCACCCATATTTGGAACACACCCTCCGGTCACCCTTTTTAAAAATGGGGACCACCACCCCGATCTGCCAGTCCAGAGGTACTGTTCCCGACTTCCATGCAATGTTGTACAGGCGTGTCAACCAACACAGTCCCTTAACATCCAGAGCCTTGAGGAATTCCGGTTGGAACTCCTCTACCCCCGGATCCTTGCCACTGGGGAGGGATTTAACTACCCCAATTACCTCAGCCACGGTGTTAGAACTGTCCACGTACGTATCCTCAGACTCTGCTTCCTCTACGGAAGGTATGTCAGTGGAATTGATAGGGGCCTCAAACTATTCCTTCCACCGATCAACTATCTCCACAGTCGAGGTCAGCAAGCCCCCGTCCGCACTGTAAACAGTGTGAACTGGGGGCTGCTTCCCCTTTCTGTCGGACAGTTTGGCAGAACCTCTTCGAGGCCGACCAAAAGTCGTGCTTCATAGTCTCACCGAACTCCTCCCACACCCGAGTTTTTGCCTCAACCACCACCGAAGCCACGTGCCGCTTGGCCTGCCGGTACCTGTCAGCTGCTTCGGGAGCCCCGCAAGCCATCCATGCTTGATCGGACTCCTTCTTCAGCTTGACAGAAGCCCTAACCCCCGGTGTCCACCATCGGGTTCGGGGCTTGCCGCTTGGCCACGACTGCCACCACCTTGCGGCCGCAACTACGACTGGCTGCCTCAGCAATGAAGGCACGTAATACGGCCCATTCGGACTCAATATTCCGGTCCTCCCTCGAGATGCAGGCAAAGCTCTGCCGGAGATGAGAGTTGAAGACTCGACGAACGGCAGACTCTCCCAGACGTTCCCAGCAATCCCTCACTACGCGTTTGGGTCTACCAGGTCTGTCTGACATCCTTCCCTGCCATCAAAACAAACTCATCACCAGGTGGTGGTCAGTTAAAAGCTCAGCTCCTCTCTTCACTTGCGTGTCCAGAACATGTGGACACAGGTCTGATGATACGACCACAAAGTCGATCATAGACCTGTGACCTAGGGTGTCCTGGTGCCAAGTGCACTTATGGACATCCTTATGTTCGAACATGGTGTTTGTTATGGACAAACTGTGATTTGCACAGAAGTCCAACAACAACACACCACACGGGTTCAGGTCAGGGAGGCCGTTCCTCCCAACCACGCCCCTCCAAGTCACACTGTCATTGCCCACATGGGCGTTGAAGTCTCCCAGTAGAACTATGGAGTCACCAGCTGGGGTGCTCTCCAGAACCCCTCTGATAGACTCCAAGAAGGCTGGGTACTCTGAACTGCCATTTGGCGCGTACACAAAAACCACAGTCAGGACTTTTCCCCCAGCCCTAAGGCGTAGAGAAATAACCCTCTCGTTCACTGGGGATGACTCCAACACAGAGGCACCAAGCCGGGGGGCTAATAATAAGCCCACACCAGCTCGCCGCCTCTCCCCTGCAGCAACTCCAGAGAAGAACAAGGTCCAGGCCCTCTCAAGGAATTTGGTTCCAGAGCCCAAACTGTGGGTTGAGGTGAGTCCGACAATATCTAGTCGGAATTTCTCCGCCTTTTCCACAAGCTCGGGCTTCTTCCCCACCAGAGAAGTGACATTCCATGTCCCAAGAACCAGATTTGGCCGCCGAGGACCAGGTCGCCCGGACACCTGCCCTCAACCACTGCCCAACTGCTCAATGACATTACGATAAAAAATAAGTATTCTCCCCCTCTCTTGGATTCCGCTTTTGTTTTCCTTTATTCTGCCACCATTTGTTCCAAACGCAATGCATATCACCTGGTTCGGAAAAATTTCCTTTTAAATAGACCCCTGAGGCCGAGGGAGCTTTCAATCTACCAGTTGTCACTGATCACTTTATTTTTACTGATCATAAGAACCTTGCCTACATCAGATCTGTGCAAAGACTCAATTC
The DNA here is from genome assembly GCA_024372805.1 of Oostethus manadensis. Taxonomy (NCBI): domain Eukaryota; kingdom Metazoa; phylum Chordata; class Actinopteri; order Syngnathiformes; family Syngnathidae; genus Oostethus; species Oostethus manadensis. The sequence continues at coordinate 679,442 of QODF01000006.1, forward strand.
CTGGAGGTGCAGGGAACGGTGGCCAACATAGTGTTTGGAGAGCTGGTTCCGGAAGGCGTACCTGAGAGCAAGCTACTTGTTTTGGAACAGAAAATGTCCAAGTGCCTGCAATGGGGTGATTTTTCCAAAGTGGCTTGGTAGCTCCGGGAGTCAGCCACACAAAGTTTGTCATTTCCCAGAGGTTCTGTTTGCCTTCCATGGGCATGGGCAACAAGACTTTTGTGGCTTAGTACTCCATTTGTGTTAGAAATCACATCGACCTCCAGCAGGCCTCCTCCTCTCTCTTCCCATCCTAGCCCCGTCCATGGTGCCACATCAAATTTGACTTCATAACTGGTTTTCCGATGTCTCAAGGCAAGAATGTCAACCTTATTCTAGTGGATCTTTTTTCCTAAATGGCATTGCCTTGCTTAAACTGCCGTTCTTCCTAGAGACTGCAGAACTTTTGGTCAAGCATGTGTTTAGATCACATGGCATCCCTTTGGACTTGGTCTCCGACATAGGGCCCCAGTTTATCTCCCATGTATGAAAGGCTTTCTTCAAGGCGCTGGGGGAATCTGTCAGTTTTTATTCCGGTTATCATCTAAAGGCCAGTACATGTCAACCAGGACTTAGAGGCTACACTTTGCTATGCTGTGCCATCGCTACCCTTCTTCCTGGTCCTCCCACCTCCCCTCGGTTGAATACGCCTATCTGTTCACCCTCATCGCTCAGCCTCAGGTGTGTCTTTGCCCTCGGTCCACTTGCATCTTTGACGGGATCATCGGGTGCGGCGGTCCGCCAAACTGCTGATCGGCACGGAGTCCTCGCTCCAGATTACCATCAGGGCAATGAGGTATGATTGTTGGCATGAGACTTACCTTTGGCAGGTGTCCCCAGAAGGTGGATCCTAGGTTTGTCGGGCCTTACAAGATTGAATCCAGTACCTGGATAAGCAGTAGCTGGTTGACTGTGAAGGACTGGTATGGACTTGAACAGCGATTGTGGGTCTCCCGTTCATGGAACCGTGTTTTTCGCTACGATTATTATTTCCTCATGTACCCCAATAGTCTGTCGTGGCTACCTCTGTGATAATAAATGCGCCTCCTGCGCTCAACAGCTGCCATCCTTTCATTGTGTTGCTTTTTTCGCAACGTAAGCTGACATCTTATGAAGACCCATGCTAACACATATTTAGAATTCAAAAACAAAACTTGGAAGTTATTCCCCACGGTGGAAATGCTAACTGAAGCTTGTCGCTGTCAGTGGAGCTGCTTGTGCTCCAGTATGTTCCATTAAATCATAGTTTTGAGTAACCTGGATTGGCTCTACATACTCGTGCCTCCTGGGGCCTCTGGGCGAGACACTCCAGCCAGGGCATCAAAGTCAAACTAAGAAAGTTGACCATGTGTTGCGTATTGGGAAATATGAATCATCTGGAAATCAAGCCAAGTCTGTGTTAATGACCCTGTGGCTGCTTGGTTGAAGACAGAAATTAATTCACTGCAGTCTATTCTTAGTCTCGTGTCTTCACATCCTTAGTCCAGTCTGCATTTGTTAAAAGTTGAAATGATCAGAGTTTGATCTCAGGCTTCTTACTCTCTTGCTAATTAAGCTGACTTGACTGTTTCCTTCCATTGCTTTTATTCAGATTTATTGGCTAGCAATGTGATTAATTACAGTTTAAAGTGTTGCCTACCTAATATGATTTTAAATTCTTTTTTAAAAAATATAGTTTTAAACAACCTAATTTTACCGTTTTACTGTCACAAGCAAAATTGATAGTTATAGCACTACCTGATTGTTCACTTATTTTGCAATATTAGAAAGGAACCGGCAATATAAATGCTGGCTTTTACAATATTTGGAGCTGAGTTAGTTATGAAAATATGTGCTGCACTGTAGATGATTGGAAGGCACTTTATGAGGAAATACAATTGACAGACGTATATTTCATCTGTCAAACACTCGATCTGCAACATGAAACCCCCCCTCCAAGGTACAAACGGATGTAATTACAAAGTGTATAATGCACATTCTCCGGGTTGACTAAACTGCTTTCCCACTTTTTTCCTATTAATATGTCGGAGAAAATGGAGAAAAAAAATCAAATTAGTCTTCATAAAATAGTAATTGTGAACTGCTGTTGCTATTACCCTATTTCCACAGACAATAATAGAGCTTTTTATGAAAGGATGCGCACACTGTAGATCACAAATGATTTCACCGTGGTTGCTAATTTTCCTATTAATCGCCCTCCCTGCCTGCACAAATGCTCCTATCTGTCATCATCTATCATAATCAGTTTTATGGGGCCTACCATTGACCCCGTCATCTGCTCTACCTGCTGCCGACCTTTCGTATTATTTTCATCTCATTAATTTCAACTGCGCGCAGTCTTGACATGTTTCATTTTTTGTGTGCAATCTTTTTTTTTTCCCTTCAATTAAATCAATATCACAGTGAGGTTAAACACAGCCAACTGATGCATATATGTATTGCTTATGAAACAATACAAGGTTAACAAGTCATACAAGCATCCTGCCATACCCATCAGAGAGGAAAAATGTAAATACAGAGGAATAAAAAACAGAATAACGGAAACAAAAGGAAAGTAACACAACTGCATTTAACAGCATTGCTGGAACACGTTTAGTCAACAGCAGTTTTGTACTTGTGCAAAGATGGATTACTCACCTCTGTCTGGGCAATACAGTATGACAGTAATCAGTCAAACATTGACGTTAACTGTGACATCAACCTAGTCTCCCAATGATCCCCTTTTGTATATATGAATTCTTCCGGTCAAATGTTTGCACTTAATTCTGCTTTATTTTAAGAAAGTATTTGAGCATTTGAGCAATGACCTCAAACTGACATTCCTAATGACTTGCCCTTTGGGTGCCCTCTGTCTGAAAGTTAATGTCAGACTGTCATGAAACAAACTGGGTCCAAATATAGAATAACACTGTAAAAAATATGATACAAAATCAGGGTTTGAGTTTACACCTGAGCTGTCAACAATTTTAGGTTTGTAAGTGCTGTATATCAGTGAACGAACATGTGGGCATGCACACGCGTTCCGACAATTTGATAAGTGTACAAACAAAACAATTTGATTCTACGGGTAATATTTATCAATGTAGACATTCATTTTAAATTATAAAATAATGATGGTAGTTACACAGGGTGGGCCAAAAGTAGCGTTACAGTTAACACTTAGACATTCTACATTTATTAGACATTGATTTACATACATTATATTTACATGTTAGACATTTTACATTGAATATTTAATTTCTCAAGCGCTCAAATAAATGTAAATAAATGTCTAATAAATGTAGATGTCTAAGTGTTAACTGTGCTTTCGGCCCACCCTGTATAAATATGCCATTCAAGTATTTTCCAGCATTTTCAAATGCGAGTGCTGTGAAACAATCCTTTCTCTAGCAGCCCGGGATTTTGCGTTGTTTTAAAGATACTCCGTCAACCGATTACTTCTCTTGCGACACCCACAATCGATTCATCTAAAAAATGATGGCTGATTCTTATAGATACAGGAGGTTTCTACCAGCGCAGCTGAATCGTTCGCTTGTCAAACCGGATATCAGGTCACATCGGTTTATCGTACGCAACTCTACAAAATATTAATAAAAAGCACACTTTATAGAGAGTTTTACATGCTGAAACCAATGTGAAATAGTTAGTGTATGAATGACAAATGAAATGGCAAAATGAACAATTAACATCACTGTTACTTTTTATGAAAACCCGAGAAGACCACAAGGAGCAGAGAAGGTTGAGGGGCGGAAAGAGAGAGGGGTACAGCCACACCAACACCTGCTCAACATCTTCTATCATTTGTGATCTCTCTTATTTATGATTACTTGTTGCTGGAAATACAGAAAAACAACTCAGTCTTCTCAGAGAAGGATAGCTTGTATTGGACCTTGTACTGTACCGGAAAGTCCACTTTTTTCATTGTGATATGTTATCGAATTGTAAACATAATTAGATCATTTGAACATAAAAGCAAACCCTCTGTTATAACACAGAACTCCCTAGAACACTTTGCACTGCATCTTTATACTCTGTGCTCTCAAATTATGTCAAATGTACAACACTGTCGGAGAGATCAGACCAAAGTAGAACCATGTGCGGTCCAAGAACAGACCATGTTGAAGTCCAGCGTCCAGCTCACTCTGTCAGGTGTCAGTCAGGTAACTACAAAACGCATTTTTGCAGTTGTTCAGTCTAAACCAGGGGTCTCAAACTCGCACCATGGAGGGCCGAGACCCTGCAGGTTTTCTTTCCAGCCGGTCACTAAAGGAGGTGCTTTAATTGAGGAGCTCCTTTCCTCAACTTGAAGGAGGTGTTGATCATTAAAATCACTTGCTGTTGTGACTGGCTGGAAAGAAAACCTGCAGGGTCTCGGCCCTCCATGGCGCGGGTTTGAGACCCTTGGTCTAAACCATCACAGGCACAGAGCCAAATAAATGTTGTGTAGTTTTTAACGCTCCTTCTCATGTTCTCCTATGCTGCAAAGACAGACTACTGTACTGTATATTTCACTTTTTTGAGATTGATGCAAATGCAAAAATGATATAAAATTGAATTATTTATTTACACTTTCAGTCGTGTTGATGCACAACAAGAATAAACAACAACACATCTTCACACTATGACTCTAACACGGTCAGGAAAGCTGTACACATTGACAACACTTATTGGTGCTTTACAACAACTAAGCAGGACAAACTAATGGAACACAGATTTATTGATGTTCCATCCATCCATTTTATATGCCACTTATCCTCATTAGGGTCAAGGGGGTATGCTGGAACCTATTCCAGCTGACATCGGGCGAGATTGGGTGTACACCCTGGACCGATCGGCAGTCAATCGCAGGGCAGACATACAATCATTCACACTCACATTCACACTCTAATGGACAATTTAGAGTAGCCAATTAAATTAACACGGATGTTGTCGGAACGTGGGAGGAAACCGGAGTACCCACGGAAACCCACGCAGGAGGAGAACATGCAAACTCCATACAGAGATGGCTCAAACTTTTGTGCATGTCAAACCTTGTACAAAACAATGATTTGACCACCTTACTATCTGAAAACATGAAGATCTGACCTTTTAGCAAACACTGACAATTACAAAGTTGCAAGCAGCAAACTCAACTGAAGTCAAAATCCACGGAGACAGAATGGTGGAATATTTACGCATCCACATAAACAGCAGACAGGAAGAACAGAGTTAAAGTGAGTGGAAAGAGGAAGCAGGTGTGCGAGTGCAGCAGGTTCACACAAGTGGGTGTGGCAGGTGTGTAGGTGGGAGGAGGCTGACAGGTGCGGACTGACTGACTGAACAGATGTGGCGAGTGAATGACCATAAAGAGCATGCAACTCCTACAAAGCCCATGACGCAAACTTTTTACAAACAGATATTGTCTTTTAAGACTGATGAAAGAAACACGTTGTCGGAAAAAACTGTGGGAGGATACTGTATTTCGTAGTTCTATCCAAGAGTGAATAGAAATGGTGGCGATCGACAGAAAGTAACTTTTATTTGCCTACCTAGAGTACCAACCCATCCAGCATGCAACTTGCACCAAATCACAAATGTAAAATGGTCAGGTATATAAACATAACATATCACACTAATCCTTTGTTTATCACAGTTAATTGGTCGCAGATACTTATGTGATAAGTGCATTTCCGTAAGGTAGGATTCCTTATTTATAAGTTAAATATATTCATAGTTAGGACAATGTTTTACAACCTTTTTTGAGCCAAGGCACACTTTTTCATTCCAAAAATCCCAAGGCACACCACCAGCAGAAAATGTAAACATGAATTTCTGTAGCCTATAGAAACAATATAAAGTCAATACAAAGTGTTGCCACCTACTGCTATTTAGCTTATTACATGATTACTCTGCCAATCATTGGACAGCACAGACACTCCACAATGGCATAATATTGGCGGACTCATTTTCAAAAAATATTTATACACCAATTAGGTGAAAATGGATGATTTCCCACGGCCCACCAGCCAATACGCCACGGCACAGTGGTTGAAAAACAGAGTTAAAGCATATGAAGCCTGTTATGACTTCTTCTCTTCTTCTTCTTCTTCTTCTTCTAAATACCGGTTTTACCATTATTAGTGCCCTATAGACATGAAATAACACCTCTACAGTCGCATTTATACTAGTATTACCAGATATAATCAAGGAAAATAATATTTTTAAGACATGAAAGTTCAGATGCTGTGATCTCCAAAGTACAACACCTCATTGTGCACCAAAACACACCGTTAAGTGTAAACAGCATAGTCCACGAACAGTGTTAATTAAGAGTGAATGGAGGCAGTGTATATGCAAATGAGCTCACATCTGAATTGACACACAATGTGAACTTCAGAGTATTTCCATGTTATTTCTTAGACTGTTTTGTCAAAATTCACACCATAACCCAAAAAAAAAGACACTGATTGAAAATAAAAAATATGTCATAGTGTCTATAATAAGCTTTCTAATCCTGTTTTCAATGGAGTATAATTTGTATTTATATAAGAGAAGCGTAAAATCTAGGGATGTAACGATTCATTAACTTTTTAGCCAAAAATTCAACCAGTGTGACTGTGAAATATATACCTGCATATTGGACCGTGCTGGTGAAGTTTTCTAGATTTTCGTAGATTTTTGTAAGGGACTAAATTAATTGTTGATATAAACAAACAAGTAATTCAAACAAACAGCAATTCACAGCAAATGCATTCAGATTTTATTTGAATAAAGTCCAACCAACACTTGAATTGTTAGGTTGAATGTTTAATTACATCTCATATAACGTGACAAACTCTAATTTAATACCTCATTCATTTCTCAAGCCCAATTATTAAAGAAGTTACTTTGCACCACCATCAGATTAGAATGTGCAGATAGATACCCTACCTACTGTGATGTCTGCACAGAAGCTAATAAAGCCATGAAGAGGTGTATCATCAACAAGCTTTTTTCTCTCATAAAATTGCCACACAAACAGGTTAACATGGGTTAGCATCATCACACTCGTACCCTCTAGGCCCCCTCCACGTAAGGCTCCCCATTTCATAGCGGTCTCAGGCAATGCCTATAAAATGATGTTAGGACCTTTAATCTCAACAAGTTACTTTAGTCTCAGAATATTATGTGCTTTTTCTCGTAAAAGTACAACATTATTGTTGTAAATGTATGATTGTATTCTCAAAAACTTCATTTTAACAGGCATTACCAGAGACAGCTTGAAACACAGGAGACTTGTTTGACCTTCGGCCTGGGTCAAAGATTATACTATGACTTTTTTTTCGTAAAATAACGACTTTTAACATCAAAATCGTATGTTTTTTTTTATTTAATACAACGTCGTAAGATACACCCGATATCCTGTGAAAATTTGCATAATTAAGGACGTCCACACAAACTTTTCTACCAGAGAGCGCACCATCAATGTCACATGACGTCACCGCCCCATTCAACAGGCATGACTAATCGACTTATGCCAAATCAAACTGTTGCAAGGGTAACGTTTAACATCTTTATCATAAAATTAGCTAAATTAGCTTTCAGTTGTTAATTGCACAGTTGAATAGAACTGTTTCCAGCCTGGAGTTCAACATTGCCAAAGTTAAGAACATGTAAGTACTGTATACATCACCATTATGCCACGTCCTGGTCAGCCCAACAACACTGAAGATGTTAAGCTGTGTTTAAAAAGTTATAAATATTATATCTTATAATGTCCTTCCAGGGATATGCCTCCCCGGACCATCACTGACTCACTACCAAAACGGTCATGCTGAATGATGTTGCAGGCAGCATAACGTTCTCCATGGCATCACCAGACCCTTTCAAGTCTGTCGCATGTGCTCAGGTTGAACTTGCTCTCATCGGTGAACAGCACAGGGCGCCAGTGGCGTATTTGCCAGTTCTGGTGGTCTATGACAAATGCCAATCGAGCTCTACAGTGCTGGGCAGTGAGCACAGGGCCCACTACAGGATGTCAGGCCCTGAGGCCACCCTCATGGAGCTTGTTTCTTGTTGTTTGGTCAAAAACATTCACACCGGTGGCTTGCTGGAGTTCATTTTGTAGGGCTCTGGCAGTGCTCATCCTCTTCCTCCTTGCACAAAGGAGCAGATACCGATCCTGCTGAGGGTTTAAAGACCTTCTACGGCCCTGTCCAGCTCTCTGGAGTAACTACCTGTCTCCTGGACTCTCCTCCATGTCCTTGAGACTGTGCTGGGAGACACAGCAAACCTTCTTGCAACAGTACGTATTGAAGTGCCATCCTGGAGGAGTTGGACTACTTGTGCAACCTCTGTAGCATCCAGGTAGCATCCATGCTATCAACAGAGATGTTGATCCAGGCCAAATGACAAACTACAGCAGTAGAAAGTCAGTCAGTAAAAGTCAGCCAAAAGAGATGAGGAGTCAGTGGCCTCGACCAGAAAAACCATTTCTGTTTTGGGGTTTGTCTCATTGTTGCCCCTCTGATCCACCTGTTGTTGATTTCATTAACAACAAAGCAGCTGAAACTGATTAACAACCCCCTCTGCTACTTAACTGACCAGATCAATATCCCAGAAGTTTGACTGATAGGTTACTATACTCTGATTGAAAAGTGTTCCTCTAATTTTATTGAGCAGTGTATGTATATATATATATATATATAATATATATATATA
>QODF01000006.1:688212-723062 GCA_024372805.1 Oostethus manadensis
ATGCAATCACACTCAAGCACACATTTTTTTTATTCATTTACTCATATTTCATTTATTCACTCATATGAAATTCCTTTATTTACTTATTCTTCTTTTCCTTTCGGCTTGTCCCTTCAGGAGTCGCCACAGCGTATCAATTGCCTCCATCTAACCCTGTCCTCTGTATCCTCTTCACTTGTGCCAACTACCTTCATGTCCTCTTTCACTACATCCATAAACCTCCTCTCTGGTCTTCCTCTAGGCCTCCTGCATGGCAATTCAAAACTCAGCATCCTTCTACCAACATATCAAAGCAATATTTAAAAAAAAGCAGCAGCATGGAAACTAGCACCAGAGTAAACATATTGGATAAGTTGACATTAATTTACACTGACATTTATGTAAGTTTATCTTCAATACCAGCAAGATCTGGTACTAGCAAGAGTGCTCACTATACAAGAGTGTATGAATTATGCTGATAGCTCAAGTTCCTTCCACATTTGACAGCCAATCAAAACAGTGGGAGACTCGCACAACTTGCTGTGGATGCAGTCGCGTAGCTCACCGCTGTAGCTGGTCACAACCGCTTGTTGCCTTTTGTGTGCAGGGTTTACTGGGCATTGGGGTGAGTTTCACCGATCTCAGTTGTTTGTCGCCTCCCGTGGGTGGCGCTCATGCTTGTTTTGACTTTGGCATGCCTGCGAAGGTAAAGAGGGTGGGAGACGGTAACTACAGGCTGGATCCTGCAATAGTAGGGGGCGTAGGTGATCGGCGGAGGTGATTAAGCAAGGAGGTTATAAAGCAAGTATCTGCATATGCCAATACCATGCTTTTTCACGGAAATCGGCTGATCCTGACGTTTGGCCGATCGATTGGAACACCCCTGGTTAGAATGCATTTTCTTAACGCCTTCTATTTGTATTTTAGTTCATTTACCAATTTTTTTTTGCTTGAAAATGCATAATTAGGCCAAACATACATAACAGTTGCTTAAAAATGCATTTAAAACTATTTTTAAGCTGATAAGCCATATTCAACAACACCATTATTATTGTATTTTTGAAATACAGTGATAAAGGAAGCAGCGAAAATCAAAACACGATTGCGGTCAATTGGTTTGAAATGTATATATCTTGCCTAGCGAGCGAATGTTTAGTTACTGTGGTGGACACTTGTTTGGTGTTCTAATACAATTATATACATATCATTTCATAATAAAATATTTCAATTCGATGGGCTATTTATTAATCCGGATCAGGTCTTGTGGTCAATGAGGCTAAAAGGAAGCATAGCTACACCCTCGGTGACAGACGCAGACATACAGTACTTTGGCGTTAAATGGATTCCTCCAGTGCACATGAACTGAGGCAAGTTTTTTATAAATAGTTATTGTGTCACCGCAGACATGCATCTATAAATACAAATAAATTAGTAAATTATTTGAATGACAGCAACACTTGTTTAATGGGGAACACATGATGTAGCCAGACGTCTGACTTAGAATTGTTGATACTGATGAAGGAGCAGAGCAGTGATTTTTTCCACTCTAGTGATAATCTCAGGAACTAGTTTTCTATGTCATAAAGTAGACGTTTTGTCTCCCAGTGCAGAAAAAGCTACATGGTTGTGTATTTTGTTTTTGTTTACAAAGCTGCATCCGGCAAGTGACTTGCATGCAATCAAAGAGCATCTCATTTGCTAATCAGTTATTTAACAAAACCAGAAATGTTGTACATTATAAAGTGCATTATTCTGCTTTATATACCTGATAGACACAAACAGCACATTCTTCTTATTCATAAGTAAACAAACCAAATTCATTGATTTTCAAAGCAATGATTTTTGCTTGATTATGTCTTCACTTCTTAAGCACGGTTGACTTTCAAATGAGGTTAGGGAATTTGAAATGCAGTAGGGAGTCTTAGGCTCGTCAAGGTTGCTTGCATGCACCCATGCTATATTTGCCGGCTGCGCTTAATGTGGCAAATGGCTTTTGATGCACATTTTGATCTACATAACTTTGGAGGAGGGGTGCGGTAAAGGATTCCCTCAGCACCTAAGGACATGAAGATATTGCAGTGTATTAATGACTGCCTCTTCTCCACGGCAAAGAATCAAACAGAAATTTCAAACAGGACACACAGAGGGTGAGGCCGGGCAGGAAGATCAGACAGATTTCAGCATCACACACAGTCAGCCGTACTGTGTGGAACTCCAAGACCATCCTCTCTTTTGGTATGCGCTCGTGTTCTTTTCACACACATTGCAAACTGTGCACAAGTAGGCGGCCAAAGAGACACTCCATCCGGTCTTGTCTATCAATAAAACATTTCCAGCATCCAGTCTATACATACGGTGGGATCTTTTGTGTCATTAAAGGGTCATGGACACGGGCAGAGGCAGCTCAGAGCCTCTCCAGGGATCAATAAAGCATGTTTACGTATATATTCACTCCCTCAGGCTGTAGCAGCATAAAGTCCCATCATTTACCCAGACCACATTAGCGGCATGATAAGGGGCTACTGTATGTGTTTTCTTGCTTAGCCATTTGAAACACAGGGGGGGTTATTTATATTGTTTCCATTAATATCAAACATAAGCAATGAGTTGTGATTATCCTGTGTGCTTATTGCAATAACGATGCAGATCACACTATAACAAAGAGGCAGCTTTCTGAGACAGAGATAAGGCTTGGCTTGCTTTTCAGCCACACGGCACTAGCTGGAATCTATTACAATACCTGTGAGTATTTGTTGCTTCCATAGCGCAGTAAATCAGCTGTAGCACAGAGGAAAATCTAACAACCAAATAGCACCCACTGGAGCAGGTCTAACAGACTATGCACACTTTATGATAATGATGGAGCATATCTGCACCAAACATAAACTGACACAAACTCCATTACCAGCTATTGGGATCATGCAGTACACTCTGCAGCTTGTGAGCCTTGTTCATGCGTGATCATTGAGATTGTAGTTCTTCCACTGCATGACCACATCACATGCCTCTATGTATGTCTCCATACCCTCACTGGGCACAACATTAGATACACACACATACGCTAAGACCCGATACGATCTGTATAAAATGATTTCCTTTGACAAACAAAAATTATTTTCCAGTTTTGACTGACGCTATCACGGTTTGTTAATGTGGTTGCAGTTGTCCTGGTGTAAAACTGCTTTGCATCATACTGGGAGGTGTTTTCAAAATTTTGGTTGATTATTTCAATGATTATTTTAAAGATAGAATTATCAATAAAGCTCACATATGAAAACATATTTGATAGTGCAGCTGTACCTAATGTTCTAATTTAAAGCCTAATAAGTACTTATATCATGGCCAAACAAGGCCTATATTTAATTAATTCTGAATACAGTACAGTAGTCCCTTGTTTATTACAGTAAAATGGCAGACATGACTATAATAAGTGATTTTCAGTGAAGTAGGATTCCTATTTATATATATATGTATATATATATATACAGTATATATATTTGTATATTTGTTTATTTAGCCATTTTTATGCTTAACAAAACTTAATCTACACTGAGAATACATACAATTTGCTCACATGTGCATATATTTTTTCTAATAGGCTGCCTTCAACCACAAAAAAGCAATCTTTTATTTATTTATTTTTTAAAACGCAATAGAGTGAGCGTGTGATGTTTGAACATAAATACACAATGCAAAGAGGGACGACTGTATTTTTCAATATGGTTTAAATGTAATTTCACAAGTGAAAACATGTCTCCATCCCACACTTTAGTTGCAGTTACACAGGTACAGTGTGACAGAACATATAACACATATCCTGTAGAGGTCTGCAAAAAATGTGTCACAGCCAATACCATCATATACTTAGGTAGGGACAATGAAGGAAAAGGTGCAGAAGACAAACCTCACAAAAATAAACAATACTGTACAATCACAATAACAACCATGGTGATAACCACTATCTCAACAACAACCAGAACAATGACAGAGCAAATTGAGCAAAAAGACAGGAAAAAAAAGAAAGAAAAAAATAAACAGAACATCATGAACAATGACTGTCCGGATGATACCTGCAACAAATCTACACAACAAATCTACTCTGCAGCGACAAAATGGCTGCATCAGAGTGAAACAAAGACAATGAGGAGATGTCGGTGGTGAACACACGCATGCATCCCAAACCACACCGCCTCCGAGAGACAGGGACCAACTAAAAGGACCCTGGGGCCCAGTCCCCCAGCAGGCACTCCAGAGAGCGATACATGTATGCTGTACATTTTATGAGTTTATAAATTATTACAAACTTTTGGTAAATGAGATGTGTTTCCTGCAAAAAATAGCCTGTTTTGGAGGAAAAATGATACGTCATCCCTCGTCATTTTGTGAGTTCCTTCTATTGTCTACATGTTTTTTCAAAAACATATTAACTAATAAATCATGCTGTTTCGTGATTGAATACGGCCTATTACTACATAAAAGTATATGATTTTTGAAGCAAATTGTACATAATTTTTTGCCTAAATTAAGCATTTTTTAGCATAAAAATGAATAAATGAACAAACATACAAATATGAGGGATTCAAAAGATGCATTCAAAGATGCTATTGATGCATATGTAGTATTCACTAAGCATTTAGTAATCTTACTCTAATGTTTGATGAGAGACACACAAGCACCAGACTTGCTCACCGGACCAACAGGCTTTTATTGCACAATTTGAATGCTCTCTTGACAGGCACAATAAATCCTAAAAAACACAGTCTACTGTCAAGGCCGTAACCCATGCCAAGCTAAAATTCAACTCTGAATCTTTGACGTCACTTCCTGTACACCCGCCACCCCACTCCCCTAGGGAAAACATTTATAGCAACACAAGAGCGCGCAAGTCTTATTTATGTCTTAAATCAGGGATTCCCAACCAGGGGCACACTTACCCCCTTGTGCTACATGAGCCAATTGCAGAGGGTACATGAGAACATTTACACTATGAGTAAATATTAGGGATGTCCGATTGTATCGGTCGGCCTATATTATTAATGGATGTCAATGGGATATTATCAGCCTGATATTGACATAAAAATGTAATATCTGTAAATATCAATATTTGTTTTTTCCCTATATTGAAAACAGATTTTTAAAACTGGTGTATATAATCTTATGGACTCCCGTATTTACCGGCACGCAAATGATGACTTCATCAAACCGCATCCTAAATCGTGTAAACAACCGCGGGTGGCTGGTAAAAAGCCCGTGGTGTCTCCTGCAGATATTAAACTTGCGATTTGCAGTGACTGCAAAACGTTGGTTATGACTTCAATCAATGCTTCCAATCCCAGAGCGACAGCCATGGATCGGAAAATCACGGACTGTATCGCACTGGATACCCAGCCCTTTTCTATCATGCAAGACAAAGGAAGCCACGCTTGGTCATGCCCTTTCACAAGTATTTGTAAGATATTTATCAATGTCTTTTACAGTCAAGTTAAGATGCTAATTGCTGATGCTTTATTCATTATCTTAACAACAGATATGAGTTAATTCCACAAGAGGAGATGTGTGCACATTGGTTAAACATATCGGTAACAGTGTTGGTTGATATCGGAACCGGAAGTTAGACAATAATTGGCTTATCGGCAAAAAAGGCAATAGTAGACATATTGGGAAACACTGTCTTAAATGGCTTATTTACTGTTATTATGTCTAGTATACTGGGTAATCCGAGTGTAAAGGTCACTATAGGGATCTTATTTAATCTTTCATGCATTAAAAGCTCTAATAATGTAAAAAAAAAAACGTATTTGGAGGGTCGGATGCAGGTTTTCTATGCTGTAACTATGTAAATATTTGATTTATTCATAAAGAATTCTTCTTTGCGGAAATTCATTAATTCATCTGTAAACTATACTGTAACAAATGAGGGATTATTGTATTTATTTTTTAACCAAAAATACACAAATTTGCAGTGCTGTAAATGCTGAATCATGAATGTGTGGGGCTTATCTCTGAAATGTTTCAACGATTTACCACTACAGTATGGAAACAACGGACAAATCCATTTTTGCCAGAAGGTATAATTGACGTATTGGTCAAACAATGTCTAATCTGTTCCTGTATCAATCATTTGTATTGGAACTTGAATGTGCTAAGATTTTGTAAGCATGATTTTTTCATACATTCTTCTTGGTTTTGGAATTTGGATGCACTGCTCAGCAACTGTGCATGTGTATCCCGAAATTTTAACTACAGCTGCAGTCCAACCAAAACTTTTCAGCAAAGTCTGGAAGGTCACAATGTTTAAGTGCCAGCTTGCTGAAATGTTGTGAGAACAATCCAGCAGAGAAGAAGGCACATGAATGAGAATGTGTTTGTAGGACTCAAAAGGGTTAACAATGCCTGTGGCTCGCTGCTAGATCATTGTATAATCCTTTCACAATTTACTTCATAAACCATTCCCAGTAGTGTATTAATAATAAGGATTTTCTAAAGCTAGCCTTTGTTCACTGTTCTAACTTAGCTTTCTGCACAGTCACAGAAATGTGTTTTTTGCTGGCATTGTGATTTGATGCTCTATTCATCTTTTGGCTCGCCGTTCCTTCGTGACTGATGAGGACTTGACACTGGGCACAGCTCTGTAACCAGCCAGCCTCTATGCACTTCATTGTGGAGCCTATCCATTCTTGTTTTCTTTATGCTGTGGGGGAAGTAATTATGTAATCCCCTGCTGATTTTTAAGGTTTACACTCTTACGAAGAACATTCCTTATGTTTATGGTATGTTTATTTTAACGGACAGAATGTCAACAAAAAACTAGAACAGAGGTGGTCTCTTTTTCACCAAGCTTCTTTCTGAAGGACAGGAATCATTTGTGTTAGTAGTGGCTGTCAATCGATTAAAATATTTATTCACTATTGATCACATTTTGTCCATAGTTAACTCTTAATTAATCCCAGATCGAAAAAAAAAGTTTTTATCTATAACTAGTAGGGATGTAAATATATGTGGTAAACGATTTGATACACAACTACAATTATAACTACATCAAATTTTATGTAAAGGATATCAGTTTTGTAAATATGGGCCATTATTTTACTCAAAAAATAATAAACCCCAGATTTTCAATGTTTAATGCGAGCGTCAATTTGTACTACTTTTTTGACAGTCCTTGAACACATCTTCTGACGTTTTCCCATGCATACATAGGCTACTGAAACTCAAATGCTGATATGACAGTATATGGGAACTCTTCTAGGATGGCTAGATAGTTCTACTAGCTAGAGAAACATTGACTGTCCAAAAATAGCAGCTTGTAACCCAAATTTTAGCTTGCAGTTTAAAGCAAGAATAAATGGAGCGACGGCTCGCATCTAAAAATACTCATTAGTTGGGGCGCTCGTATGCCAAGGTCCCACTGCATGTGACAATAAGAACATTACCTGCACTGCTCCAGTCTCTGGTCGACGTAATCCGTGACAATTCCAATCACAGCGACAGTAGAAACAAATAACTTTGGACTTGTTGTGAGAGCCATCTGCCACGCCTTTGAAGCTATATTTACCAATAAAAATTCACTTTTCTTTCTCCATTCCTGTTCAATATTTGTTCCTGCTTGTGTCCATACAGTCACCGGCGCTTCTTCAAACTACGGTGTGGGCCAAGGGTCAAACAGGCGTGTGCACGTTAATTGTGCGTTGTTGTTTTTTTGGTTTTTTTGCACTTTTTTTTAAAAATGGTGCCATCGAAGGAAACTTCCATTAATGCGTTATTAACATGTTGCCTTTGGCCGCTTTTGTAGTAAGCAATTTGATACGCATCTAGACGCACGGGTTAAGATATGCTAAAACTATGTTTTAAAAACAGAATGATTTGATTCGAGTCGATAGAGTGTACAACTGATATCATTCAACGGTTACATTTGTCGATGTAAAAATTAACGTTATAAAATAAACAAGCCGATTCTTTAAGTGGCAAAGTGAAAAGCAAGTTTAACTATCAAGATAAAGAAGTATTGGTAATACACAGAGATATACAACAACGATAAGGCCTAATTTTCAGGGAAATCCCCCCCCCCTATATTGACAGGTTTCCGTGCGGCATTGAAACACCAATATGAATAAAATCTTCATAAATAAACAATCTTAATGCACAACAAAATCATCACACTTACAGGTACTTATTTGTCCATATGAAGCACATTTAGTAATACAGCAATGAACAACTTTATGCTCTGTCTCCTTTCCGCTCCATTCATCAGGTGTTCAGGTGCATTCGCAATTGTGAGTGTTAGGCACTAATTGTTTTTCCTTTTTATTCACATTGACCCTATTACAATTGGGGTACCCCCGTTTGGGACTTAGGCTGTTAGGTGTGTAATGCCTTATTTTTGTATCTTAGTTGATTTAGCCATTTTTAAGCTTGTGATTATTAGTTTGGGAAAACAATGGATAACATTTCCTTAGATATACATGTGTTTTGAGTAATTCCAGGGCGTACTCAACCAAAAAACTGCATTATTAATGAACAGTTTTTTTTTACACGTTTTGTTCCTCATTGTTGACATTAAAGCAACAGATATTGAATTCCTTAGTTATTAAACTATACCAGCCAATGGGCTAACATAACATGAGAGCTGTTTGGCAGGGTTGGTTTTTTCGACGATCAACCGCTTTCTTTCTGTATCTTGTCAATCAATAGACCTCTGCTGTGCTTTCTTGAGCCTGGCTTCATCGGGATGCCCCTTTTTTCTGTGTACTTGTGTAAACTCAATGGTATCATGCCATGTGCAATTGCTCCCTAAGAGGCTTAAGCGAACATCAGGCACATAGCGCATGCTGGAAAAAATCGTTCTATTAATTAATGGTGTAATTAAGGTTTTGTCATTGACATGCCACTTGCTGACAGGGATGGATGAGGTACTTGGTCCTACACCAGGCAGTAGCACATCGATAATGAATGGCAGCTATTACCAGCACGTTTGGGTGGAGATGGGGCCACCTGCAAGGGCTTGGCTTCCCCACCTCTGCCAAGCACGCTTTCCTCCCCAAGCCCTTTATCTGTTCCCCACACTTTACTCTCCCCAATCCTAAATGTATCCTCCATTTAGCATCCTCCTAATTTCACTGTGTGTCACTTTTGCAGATAATAGCGAGACCCTGCTGCTCTAAATAGCTGAAATTAATGTCAGCTAATTCAAGCAGAAAATCGTTTCCCCCTAATATTTTTGTTGGCAGTTATTGTTGCCCCATTCTGCAGCCTTTTCTTCATTTAAGTCCCGGTAACGGCTCTGTGTTAAACTGTTGTTTTCGCCAAGTATTACAGGGTATTTGAGCCCAGTATTTACATTGTGTAATGCTTCAGGATTTGGCTCAACCCAGGTCAATTGTATACTGAAGTGCAGGAAATTAAAATAAAAGTTTCAGTGTAGCTGTGTTTTTTGCTCATAAGCACGCTGAAAGCATAAAAATCAACATCACTGGTTCAGCTTTCAATTATTAAAGTCAAAAGGATGGCATGTAATATTAAAACATCTTCCGGCAGTTCAGTTGTGGAGTAGGAGGATGATAGCAATGATGGGGTAATTTTAATTTTGAGATAAGATTTTGGTTTTCATTTTTTCCTGGCTTTAGACTAAATGTGTTTGACATCTGTGTATAAAAAAAACAACTTTAACCAACATGCTGTGGCTTAGTTTTCTCTTAGTAATGTACTAAGAGAGCAGTAAAACATCAACACTCACTCCAATGCAACACAAACGTTTGCATTACTTAACAAATGCTGATACTGTACATTCATATCTGTTTTACTGCTTTGTAATGCTTTTTTAAGCATCAGAAGATGCAAATCCAGGAGTCAGAGCATTGACTGCAATTGAAGATGATTCTGTGCAGCTTGCCAGTATATACATTCCATATTGAATCAAGTACAGCAAGTGTTTTTAATCTTACATTTCATTTAGCCTTTTAATTTCCTTTGAACATAAAGTTCTTGTTTAAAAAAATACTACACTTTCTGGCATGCTGAACATAAAATGAGATTCAAAAACATTCCGTACTGTGCAATAGGACTGCCTGCAAAAAGCTCTGTCCTGAGATAACACAATCTGCCCACCAGCACTAATAAAGCTCAGTAATTGATCAATTGTAATCCTTGTAATAAACAACGTTTTAAAATAGAAGTGCTCCAAGCTCTTAGGTGGCTAAATAAAAAGCCTTCAATGCATTGTTCATCCTGTCTGCAGATACTGTATCTATATGTCTAATGGGTTCTTGTGTGCATTTATCTCTTTTTGGTTGCCGTCATGGTTGGAGCGTGAGATCGACAGACGGATCGGTGCAGCATCTGCAGTAATGCGGTCGCTGTACCGGACCGTCGTGGTGAAGAGAGAGCTGAGCCGGAAGGCAAAGCTCTCTGTTTACCGATCGATCTACGTTCCCACCCTCACCTATGGTCATGAGTTATGGGTCATGACCGAAAGAATGAGATCGCGGATACAAGCGGCGGAAATGAGTTTCCTTCGTAGGGTGGCCGGACTCACCCTAAGAGATAGGGTGAGGAGCTCGGCCATCCGGGAGGAGCTCAGAGTAGAGCCGCTGCTCCTTCACATCGAGAGGAGCCAGTTGAGGTGGCTCGGGCATCTAGTCCGGATGCCTCCCGGGCGCCTCCCTGGTGAGGTGTTTCGGGCATGCCCAGTCGGCAGAAGGCCCCCGGGAAGACCTAGGACACGCTGGAGGGACTATGTCTCACAGCTGGCCTGGGAACGCCTTGGTGTCCTCCCGATGGAGCTGGAAGAGGTCGCTGGGGACCGGGAAGTCTGGACTTCCCTACTGAAGCTGCTGCCCCCGCGACCCGGACCCGGATAAGCGGTGGAAAATGGATGGATGGATGGATGGATGGATGGATGGGTTGCCGTCATGGATGTGCAACACTGGCCACATTATTCCAGCTTTCCCTGACAATCTTTCACAGCCCCATATCATTAATTAATTGTTACTATCATGATTGAAATTAAATGTTGACAAAAACAAACAATATGGTGTTTTATTCTACAAGAAAGACATATAGAAGCCATCTGGTTCTGTTGGAATTTAAGCTTTTTTTGGATGGCCTTGAAGGGGTTTGATCAATCACTGAAATTAATCACTCCTTAATCATGAATCATTAGATTAAACCAGTCACATGTAGTGCTATGTTGATTTTCTTATCATGGTCACGCAGGGTAACTTGCATTCCATATAGCCTGTTGGTCAACATGCATGGCCATGTTTTATGGTCATTCAGACAAGGTTACCTCCTGTTTGGGATTCATGACAAGTTAACCTGCTATGTGACCTTTTCACTGCATCTTATTCTATTCAAGTACCTAATTCTCTCTATTGTCACATCAGCTCACGTTTTTCCGCGGCAGAAAAGGCAATTAACCGTTTTAGGAATTCAGTCATGTGTGTATATGAAATATTTTATAATGCTGACCTGTTTCTGAGTAAAATATTACTTCAAACCTGTTTATTTTGTCGGTTTCTTGAATTTGTTACAGCGTCCACAAACTGTAATACAATCACGCGGTTTCTTATTGGATGACTTATAACTTGCTGTTGTGGATTCTTTCAAGTCGTGTGCAAGTTAATTTTACTAGGGCTGTTTAAAAAAGCACATTTTAATGGCAGTAACTAATGTATTTAATTATCTTGAAATATTTGGTGTAACTAATGCTTGTGCGTGGTGGCAAGCCAAATCTCTGTTAAAACGGCAGACAGAGGCACAGTGTAGTGTCCCAACAGAGTCTGACGTGCTTTGTAACTTTATTCTGACCTAACCACATCACTAGCAGTACAAGTTCACAAGCATACACTACATGTATCTCCCACTCAGAAACACGTCTCTCAATTACCCTCAGGACGACACTTCCGCCTTCTCACCACACCGCCCTGAGTTGCATTCACCGACACTCCCAACTCACTCCCACCGGCTTGGCTCATTAATTGCTTGCAAGAGAACCAATCTCATTTCTTAAATGATACATCTTTATTATGCACATGAATGCAGTGGTGAGTAAATGTTGGTTGGACTTTTGATTCATTTTGACTCTTTGAGTTTTCTTAGCATCACAAATTGTATTGATCATCATTAATGGATTAAAAGGAGCAATTCCCTTATAGTCACTCTATGATAATCGCTCTCTGGCTATGCAACGGTGAACATAGGAGTGTGCATGGAATCATGCTGGGCCCAGACGACTTTTACCAATCGTTCGAAAAGAGAAGCGTTCCGTGCCTGGGTGCCGATCAGTGCACTCACACTAGTGAAACGTGCTGGACATTCCATGTAAAATTGGCCCAGGAAATGTATGATTGTTCTAGTGTAGCATTATTACAACATCATTGTGCAGTAAATAGATAGATAAATACTTTATTCATCTCCAATATTAAATGATGTACATTGGCTTTACTTACAAAGGACACATTAAGATGTGAGGCTTAAGCGGTTTAAATTTCAATCACCCCATTGGGGATAAGAGAACTGGAGGAAGGTAGGTTGAAGAGGAATGGGGGAAAGAGGCAATGTGGGGCTGCTTGTCACTGAAATGCGAGAGAAGCTATATCAGTCTGATCAGTCATGCGTTCTCCTCCAATCTCCTGATAAAGCAGGTACTGCAGGAGGTGAAACGATGTGTATCAAAACCTCATGAAGATCGATGGCTTCCTTCTGTCAGCGTTGAGTGAGACAAAAGCGAATGAGTATGAGGACCTATATATGTATGTGTGTGCGTGTGTGTGTGTATAGATACACATATATATTAATATATACTGCACATATGTTGTAGGCGAAATCGCCAAGCATAAATGCGTTAACCGTGAGGAAATTGTTAGCTAATAATGCAAGGACAAAAGATTTTTCACCGCCAGTGTCAGAGATGGAATAAATAAGTCCCGGACAAACATGATAGAGGGGTATAATCAGAATTCCTTGGAATCTCGAGCCAGGTGTGTTTATGTGCACAGCGCTCAAGCAAACAGCACAGCGGCAGGTGATATCAGCTTTAAGAGCTTAACAGGCATCATGTGTTGGTTTGACAAACACACTTGGCTATAAGAGAAACATCATTTCCATTTGTATTCCATCCCTGCATTAATGTGACATTTATTCAGGCATCACATTCACAATGAAATTACTGTAGGGCCACATTTGACAATGAGCTTCGTTTTGGGGCTCTGTTTGTTAGACTGTTGCTCAGGTCTCTTCATCACATTTAATTAAATA
This sequence comes from Oostethus manadensis, assembly GCA_024372805.1. NCBI lineage: Eukaryota > Metazoa > Chordata > Actinopteri > Syngnathiformes > Syngnathidae > Oostethus > Oostethus manadensis. The sequence continues at coordinate 701,446 of QODF01000006.1, forward strand.
ATAAGACTAACATGAACAGGACAATGTTCAAAACCAACAGAGACTTCATTAAAATGACAAACTGGTGAAATACAAAGACAACAGAAAACATACAAATTATGTCCCTGGACATATACATGTTTAGATAAATGTGTTTTTGTGGTCTTCTGTTATGTCATTATTGAAATGGTGTCTTTTTTTTTAGAATAAAACAAACCTTTTTATTATGTGTATTGTACAGTATGTAAGCTATTCATAGATCACAACTTCACTTTAATTGTTTGTTTATCATTGTATTTCATTTTGTTCAACATACATTACCCTCATTACCCTTATACTTATAATATTCATATACTACTCTACTAAGAACACACTTTGATGAACTACGAGAAAAAAATAACAGGCAGTCCTTGGATAAAATATTGAACCATTCATTATGAAAAATACGAACACATAAAAAACACTTAAAAAAAATTTTTTTTTTAAATTAATCAACACCTTCTGTGCTTCAATGAACACAGGCGAGAACAACATTTCACGTCATGCCGCTTTAGGGATTGCATTATTTATGATTTATGCTTCTGTGCTTCATGGGACAACTGTCCAAAGTGAAAGATATACTGTAAGTTTATATCAATAAAATGTATTCTTTGAGGTCTCAACGTCCTTGTCTTCACACATAATTACTATAAAACTGTACTGCATCATAAATATTGACTCAATTGCCAAAGCGTCCTCATTCCCCTTAAGCTTTCCCAATCACAACCTTCCATAGACAGATCTGGGATGCTGGGCAGGAAATCAGGCCATTCTTTGGATAAACAGTCTAAACGGTGCTTATTCCATGTACTCGTTCCAAGTGAAGTGCCGGGATGGCGAATGAATGCTAATTATACTGTGCATAAAATACACACTTAGTAGTATTTTTTTCAGTTTATTAGTTACACTTCTATGGTAATGGTAATGGTTTAATTTGATTTGAATACGCATGTAAATGACATTGGAATACATCACTTGATACATGTGACAGTTCCACATGTCCAAAAGGAGTAGGAAGAAGCAAACATTTTCTAAATCCTACCCCTGTAGAGTCTCCCCTATTTCAATACATTTGTAGACTTCCTGCAGTTACTAAGTTTGTATGCATAAGTAAGGACATGTGACAGTGTACTAGATAGTAGTCCTTGTCATGGTAAATACATTTTATTGCCGTCCTGATGAATGATACTCATAATAAATAATATTAGTGAAATAGTGATGAGTGGTGTATAACAATTGTAACAAAACGTTGTTGTTGTACAGACAATGTTCTCACTAGGATGAAAAGTTCCTAGTACAAGTATAAGGTGATAGTAACAAACACAGCATTGACAGTCAACAGACAGAAAATGTACTCTCCAAGGAAGGAAGTAATAACTCCTTGGATGTACACAATATTTCACGACTCTTCTTCCTTGTATTTTGTAAACATCAACTATTTCTAATGTTTCTTGAAGTCTCTCATTGTAGAGCATTGTTTTACTTCTTAACTTAATCTGTTCCATAGTTTGATTCCACATACCGAAGTACTAAAGGTTTTTAGTGTTGTTCTTGCATATTTGTGTTTTAACTTTAGTTTATTCCTAAGATTATATTTCTCCTCTCCTGTTGAGAAAAATTGTATGACATTCTTTGATAACTGGTTGTTGTTTGCTTTATGCATCATTTTCGCGGTTTGAAGGTTTACCAGATCAGCTCATTTTAAAAATTGTGATTTTTTTAAACAGTGGATTTGTGTGTTCTCTATACGCCACGTTATGGATTATCCTAATGGATCTTTTTCGCAGTACATCAAGCGAGTGAAGTGTACTTTTGTAGTTGTTTCCCCATATCTTCACACAATAAGTTAGATATGGTAACACCAGAGAACAATAGAGAGTTTGAAGTGTTTTTTGATCCAGGACACATTTTATTTTATTCAGTATTGAAGTATTTCTTGCTACTTTATGTTGTATGTTTTTGATGTGATGTTTCCAACTCATTCTGTCATCAATTATTACGCCCAAAAGTGTGTTTATTCCCCCCTTCAATTTCCTCATAATATCTCTAAATTTGTAGATGCATAGCTATACATATAGTTTCCTGTTTGCAAGGTAGCTTTTAACCCAATTCAGAACTAACCCTCTGATTCCATACCTTTCCAATTTTGTAGTTAGAATGTTGTTGTTGATTGTATCGAAAGCTTTTGTTAAATCCATGAATACTGACGCTGCACACTTTCTATGATCTATAGCAATTGCAATTTCCTCTGTGATATCAATCAGCGCCATAGAAGTGGGAATATTAGCTCTGTATCCGTATTGGCTGTCCACCAGTATGTCATTGTTATTGAGGAATTTGTCCAACCTACTGAATGGTTGAATAACTTTTCCATGATTTTGGAAAATTGAGGTAATAACAAAATTGGTCGGTAGTTTGTGAAATTATCTTTATATCCATTTTTGAAGATTGGAACTACTTTAGCTGTCTTCATTTTGTCCGTCTGGAATGATAGACTGCTGATATGCGTTAGCGGTTCTGCGATCTCATTATTAACCATTTTTATCATTTCTATTCCAATTCCATTACAACCAGTTGATGTTTTTGATTTACATTTCTGTACAATGCCAATGATTTCTTCTTTGGTCACATCAGTGAAAAACATGGAGTTAGGTTTCCTGTCTTTAGTTTCCTTCTCTTCCTCCACTGACCAGGATTTTGGGATCTCCTCTTCCAGATTTGGTCCAATATTTACAAAGTAGTTATTAAACTTCTCAGCTACGTTCCTCATGTCATCATTATTAACATTTCCAACTGTGAAGTATTGAGGGTTGTCTGCTTTCTTAGTGCCTTTCCTAATAATACTGTTCAGAATGCCCCAAGTAGCTCTAATATTGTTTTTATTCCTATCTAGTATTTTTGTATAATATTCTTTCTTGCACATTCTCAAAATATTTGTTAACTTGTTTTATATGTTTTTATTGTTATTTCAGCAACTTTTGTTTGTTGAATTATGAATTTCTTATATAATGTAGTTTTCTTCTTACTGGCATTTTGCAGACCTTTTGGCATCCATGGCTGAATATTCTTCTTTTGCTTGTTAGACATTTCTCTCAATGGACAGTGCTTATCGTACAGCTTCATATAAGTCGTTAGAAAGTGTTCACATGCTTCATCCACATTGCTTCCACTGTACACACTCTCCCATCTTTGTTTGTCAAAATCTTTTTTGAAAGCATTGATGCTGTCCTCTGTGTGTAGTCTTTTGCAGCTTCTTTTGTCCTCCATCTTTCGTTCTTTTTAGTTTTTGTTGTAAATTGTAAACACTGGAAGATGAGCAATGACGTCGTTGATTAAAAGGCCACTAGTTGTGTCGTTATCAGTCATTAGTGAATATGTTATCAATTAATGTGGCACTGTGGTCTGTTTTTCTGCTTGGTTTTGTAATTTATGGATATAAGCTGAGGCTATACATCGTATCAATAAAGTAATCTATTCTACGCTACTTGTTTGGATTCAGAAGATCAATGTTGAAGTCTCCACAAACAAATATGATTTTTTGGTTGATGTTTGAGAAGGTTGCCTTGATCCAGTCCTCAAATATTTCCATGCTTGACTTAGGTGTTATATACAGACATTTATTAGAATATTTTTGCCTTTTTCTGAACAGATTTAAATTGTTATGCATTCCAAAATGTTGTCAACAGCAAACGACCTGCTCTTTACCATTCTGTGGTTCAGATGTTTGTCCACGTACATAGCCACTCCTCCTCTACTTGTGTTGTTTCCGGTGATGGGTTCATTTCATAACCTTCCAGTTCAAGGTCCATATCCTTGTCAGCATTTATCCAAGTTTCTGAGATTGCAATTACTTTGAAGGGCTCTTTGAAATGTTCCAAGTATTGTCTAAAGTTGTTATGATTTGCATACATTCTTTGCTGTTTATGTGGATAATAGACAATTTATTTACTGTGTTTAGATTATTGTGTAGTGTATTGTGTAGTGGCAGCCATTTTTGATGTCAATAAAAAGTTTGTGTCCGGATCTATGTCTTTTTCCAGATCCAGATGTTTGTGGTCTGTGAGACTAAAAGTGTCCAATTGAAGATCTTCTTGTCCAGCAAGCTGTAGTTTTGTGTTATGAGTGTCTTTAGTTGTATTTTGATGGGTTCCTAGTTCTAGTGCATCTGGTTGATCAGTTCCTTGTGTCTTGCTAATGGCATTTCTAAATAATATTGAATCTAATACTTCCTCTGTGTTGGTCTTGTTTTTGAATTGTTTTCCTTTTCCATGTGGATGTTTTTTTTAGTATTTTTCCTTAAAATCTTTGACAGCAAGCACTCTCGCTTCTGGTTCTTAACTTAATGAAAATTTTGCAGTTGGCGTTCCAAAATTTCTGAAGGAATTTACACTATATTGCTTGTGCTCATTAGCGCCGGGTCACGAGTCACACCCAGTACTTATTACGGGGGGCGGGGGGGATTCTCAGGGACGGCATGAGAGGCAGGGAGAACTTTCAATATTAGTGCAGACTTGCCAACATGTATGAATTTTTTTTCATACTCAGCATGCTATTATTTAATAATGTTTCAAATCGGGGGGTGCAAAAACACTCTGTCCCCCTGTGGGGGCATGACGGAAAATAAATGAGACCCACTGAATTAACGTAAAATGCATTGATGAGCCAGGAGCTCAGAGCAGACAAAGCATTCCCGCAGATGTTATGATCTCATGGACAATATATTTGTACAAGAATCTCGGGGCTATATTTGCATGGTGTCTAGGGATAGCTATTGAATTCTGTTAGTTAATAACAAACATTCGTGCATTCATTTTCTAAAGTCACAGGTGAGCTGGGGCTTATCCTAAATGAGATTGGACTGGTCACCAGTCAATCACAGGGCATTAACCAACATATTAGTCTTTAATTATGGTAATAAAATAATGTCAATTTTTAATTTCCTTTTATAATCAACCTAGTTTTCAAACATTTCTCAACATTTATGTAGACAAATACAGTGGTGTGAAAAATGTGTTTGCAACCTTCCCGAGTTCTTATTCTATTGCATGTTTGTCACACTTAAATGTTTTAAAACATCAAACAAATTGAAATATAGTCAATGACAACACAAATGAACACAAAATGCAGTTTTTAAAGGAAACTGTTTATTAATAGGGGGAAAAATCCAACAATCTACCTTGCTGGCGCAAAATTAACAATTTTAGAATTCACTTCAATTCAAGGGATACATTTGAATTTGAATTGACTCCACCACGCAAGATTTTGAATTGAAATTCCAGCTCTGATACTGTATTGGGTATTATTACGAGGGGTATTGAATGTTGAGGGGTACTCAATGACTGCGTATTCATACTCTCCACCAGCAGTTGATGGTCTTCCAAACTAGTAAACATGCTCATCAAATCACATGAAGTAGTTCATGACATTTTCTGTATGTGGAAGTGAAGCTGAATTGCGTGCAAGACAAAAATGATGGTGAGATGCGTTAATGGTCTTGTTGCAGCATTGTGGTGAGAAGAGGTTGTTGAGAAACCTTACACATTTGGCGCCTGGTGGAGCAGGACTGCACAGATGTAACAGAGATGTTGGAAGCTCCTAGTCCGCTTTATATTTGTCGTACAAGCTATCAACTTCTAGCTATGCTCTGTTGATGAAGACAATATATAGGCAGTGTGAAACCCATTTGGTAAATGTGTGAAAATATTTGTGAAAAATGCAATTACAGAGGGGGAGGAACATTTTATTCTGGGGTTAAATGACTAAGAATGCTTGCAGTCATTCTGGCAACATCCTCCCTCAGAATAAGACTGGCAATTCTAATGTGTGTGATTTAAGCACAAGGGGCTTTTGTTGCTTGTGTGACAACTGGAGGGCTGCCAGTTATGGGCCTGCCCACTCTTCGCATAGCCAGCCACAAGTGATGCACACACTTCATAAGCTTACTTGTCTCCTCCAGTAATTGAACTGCAGTATAAACACTTTTCTGTGCTTTTCCCCCACCATGTTAGACTCTGTGAGCAAATACATATTATTTGAATTACCTTTGTTCTGATTCTAAAGGGGCATGAAAATGTTTTCAATGATATTTATGATTACTGTACATTGACATGTAATAATGACTAGACATTGTGATTACTTCAGAAATTATATTTGATGTATAGTGTCTCGCAAAAGTGAGTACACTTCACACATTTCCGCAAACATTTATATTACACACATGTACAGCATATACAGTACAGTATTATAGCTTCTGAAGGAATAATAATAGAGAAATGAAACTATAAATGACTATAGATGACTCTGTATGACTGTTATTGCATAAATTGCATAAATGCATGAATATTGCGTTCCATCCTTCCATCACTCATGAACAAGACCCCGACGTACTTAAACTCCTCCACTTGAGGCAGGACCTCATTCCCGAGCCAGAGATGGCACTCTACCCTTTCCCGGGCGAGAACCATGGACTCGGACTTGGAGGTGCTGATTGTCATCCCAGCCGCTTCACACTTTGGGGCGGACCGATCCAGTGAGAGTTGAAGGTCACGGCTCGATGAAGCCAACAGGACCACATCATCTGCATAAACCAGAGACCGAATCCTGTGGCCATCAAACTGAAACCCCTCAACGCCCTGGCTGTGCCTAGAAACTCTGTCCATGAAAGTAATGAACAGAATCGGTGACAAAGGGCAGGCCTGGTGGAGTGCAACCCTCACTGGAAACGGGTCCGACTTATTGCCGGCAATGCGAACCAAACTCTGACACCGGTCATACAGGGAATGAACCGCATTGATTAGGTGGTCCGATACCCCATATTCCCGGAGCACTCCCCACAGTATTCCCCGAGGAACATGGTTGAATGCCTTGAATGCCAAAACACATGTAGACTGGTTGGGCAAACTCCAATGCACCCTCAAGGACCCTGCTGAGAGTATAGAGTTGGTCCACAGCTTCATGACCAGGATGAAAACCACACGGCTCCTCCTGAATCCGAGATTCGACTATCCGGCTGATCCTCCTCTCCAGAACTCCTGAATAGACCATACCGGGAAGGCTGGGGAGTGTGACCCCACGATAGTTAGAGCACACCCTCAGATCCCCCTTCTTGAAAAGCGAGACCACCACCCCGGTCTGCCAGTCTAGGGGCACCGACCCCGATGTCCACGCGATGCTGCAGAGTCGTGTCAACCAAGACACGCCCACAGCATCCTGCAACACATGCCACAAAAAATATGTGGGCGTAGCACATTAGATAGCTATAATATAATACAGCACTTGACCAAGTATGGTCAGTTTTCGAGACTCACAGTACAGCAACAGTCAAACAGCAGCTAGTATAGTCAATGTTAGGCAACACTTGCCTATATGTGTGTGACAGTCAGAAGGCTTAGCAAAAAAACAGAAAAATAATTGAATTCATTGGACTAGATGACCAGCCTTTATCTGCAGTGGAAGACACTAGGTTCTGCCGACTGCTCTCTCACTTGGAGCCCCACTATGGCTACCAGAAAGGAAATACAGTATTTCACAAACCTTGTCCTGCGAGAGCTCCATTAGACACTACACTCTCACATTGAAAGTTAAAAAGTGTTTCATTATCTATACATTGTAGGACTGATATATGTTCTCTTGAAAAAGTAAGTAAAATATATCCATTCATTCATTTTCTATGCCGCTTATCCTCATTAGGGTCGTGGGGATGTTGGAGCCTATCCCAGCTGACTTTGTGCGGGAGGCGGGGTACACCCTGGACTGGTCGCCAGTCATCGCAGGCCAGACAAACAAACATTCACCCTCACATTCACACTCTAATGGACAATTTAGAGTCGCCAATTAACCTAACATGCATGTTTTTGGAATGTGGGAGGAAACCGGAGTACCCAGAGAAAACCCACACACGCACGGGGAGAACAAGTAAAATATATATGTCTCTAAATTAAAAGAAAGCTGCACTTTTTTGCCTACCCCAGAGTCCTTATGTGAGACAGGAACACGCATATATTTCTCATTTCTGTGCGTTGTAAAGCTATAAAAACAGATAAAAAAGAGACAGCTCATTACTGCACGTGACTGAACACACCTAAGACGCCTACAAAGGCCACTATTATAACACCTCCTAAAACCTTCAACAACATTTTATGGTTTTATATACGTACATGCTGCGGCCAAGAAGTAACAGGCTCATTCATGAGAACATGTAATACAGTATTTTGTCGTATTTTGGTCCTTTTAAGCATTACCCAAACTTCTTTCCATTGATTGATTCCATTGATTTCACATGTCAACATACAGTAGAAGCGAATGCCTATACGTACTATTAACTTTTCCAAACTCAAAACTAAAAACAGCAGCTCTGGTGTCAGCTTCAATATGTAGCCTTGCCTTTTTGGCAGTGGCTTGAGGCACTGTGAGGCAATGATGCGCTGCGGGTGAGTGTGGGGTGAAGTTTTAGTCACAAGTAGTTCTTCAATGTAACAAGGTTAATAATAATATCAATTTAGCTTATATGTAAATGAAATACAGTAACTTTGGAGCTTTTTGGAATTTTTTTCAGAAGGCGGAATAAGTGTTTTCCATTATGTGCACTATTGAGCTGTCTCTTTTTTATCTGTTTTATATCTTTAGAACGCACAGAAAAGAGAAAGACATTTCTGTTCATGTCTCACTTGAGGATTGTGGATGATGGGCACATTTTGTTTTAAAAAGACAAGTTTTCCTTGAAGGTGATTTATGTTTTTTTTCCGGATTGTATAGGCAATCAATTCTGGGCCCCATTAGCCACCCAAAAACCATGTTGCCCCTAGAATTAAAACAAATAATAATTTCCTATATTTTGGGGGTCCCTGGCAGTCAGGGGGCATTGGAATTGTCAATCGCACTAATCATATTTTTGTATAGTTACCCTTCTGTGTTCCACACAGCAACAGTACTCATTTTTGTGAGATACAGTATGTACAGAATGCTAGGAAATCTGGTCATTGTGACAAAATGCTAAAAAAATATTGGAAGATCTTAATGTTGGTTAATCCCAAATACAAAAAATATGTCAATTTGCATCTGAAAGCAAAATCAGGAAGACGCTGGAACAATTTGGTTGGAGTGCTTTGTGGCCACGCCGTCATTAACCTAAAGATCCCTCAAAATAGCTGAGCCTTAACAGAAAGATAAACAAAAATAAATCAATAAACTGGCTATGCTGTTGAGACCAAACCCAGCAAGAGCAGGATATTGCAAAAATTGTGTGCACTTATGGACAGTGACCTGGCATGCTAGAATCTGACATCTTCTTGCAGAAGAAGTCAGTACTTTGAAACTGATAATTGCTTTGGTTAAACTAAGTAAGTAATGACGAGACAAGACAAGACAAGCAGTCCAACAAAGAATCCTAACAGCAACTTGTCTGTACAAAGTCAAGTTTGTAAAAAAAAAAAAATTATTCAAAAAACCTTACATTGGATTTGAACCCAGGGCATGTTTGTTCGCCTTAGTTTGACTTTCGGGGCTACAAATGGGTTTGAAGACATGTCAGTTGTTTCAACTCATATTTGGTTATTGTTTTGCTCTCATACAGTCACTGTTTTTACTGGCTGACATGCAAAGCATATACGAATTTTGCTTCTCATCAACACTTAGTTCAATATGCTCTAAAGACATTTTGACAAAGGATGGGCCATGTAGCCGCAACGGGAATGTAGCCGCAACGGGGCACAAACCAGTGTCTTATTGTGCCCAGTGTCCCAAGCCCGGATAAATATAGAGGGTTGTGTCAGGAAGGGCATCCGACGTAAAACTTTGCCAAACCAGAACATGTGAATCAGACAAATGACTTCCATACCGGATCGGACATGGTCCGGGTTAACAACGCCCGCCACCGGTGCTGTTCACCGACAGGGTGCCGGTGGAAACTGGATTACTGTTGGCCGAAGAAGGAGAGGAGGAAGGTGTGTCCGTAGGAGGAGAGAGAAGAGGAATGCTAAGAGTCTAGAACTAAGAGTTGGGACTTTGAATGTTGAAACTATGACAGGAAAAGGTAGAGAATTAGTTGACATGATGCAGAGGAGGAAGGTAGACATATTGTGTGTCCAGAAGACCAGGTGGAACGGTAGCTAGGCTAGAAGCTTAGGAGCAGGGTTCAAGCTGTTCTATCATGGTGTAGATAGAAAGAGACATGGAGTAGGGGTGATTTTAAAGGAGGAGTTTGCTAGTAACGTCGTGGAGGTAAAAAGAGTGTCAGATAGAGTGATGAGCCTGAAGCTAGAAATCGAAGGTGTGATGTTCAATGTTGTTAGTGGGTATGCTCCACAGGTAGGATGTAAGATGGAGGAGAAAGAGAAATTCTGGTCAGACCTGGATGAAGTGATGCAGAACATCCCTAGAAGTGAGAGACTTGTCATTGGTGCAGACTTCAATGGGCATGTTGGTGCAGGAAACAGAGATGATGAGGAGGTGATGGGCAAGTTTGGTATCCAGGAGAGGAACGCTGAAGGACAGATGGTGGTCGACTTTGCAAAAAAGATGGAAATGGCTGTAGTGAATACTTTCTTCCAGAAGAGACAGGAACATAGGGTGACCAACAAGAGTGGCGGTAGGAGCACACAGGTACACTACATCTTGTGTAGAAGGTGTAACCTGAAGGAGGTCAGTGACTGCAAAGCAGTGGTGGGTGAGAGTGTAGCCAGACAGCATAGGATGGTGGTGTGTAGGTTGACTCTAGTGGTGAGAAGGATGAAGAGGGTAAAGGCAGAGCAGAGGACAAAATGGTGGAAGCTGAAAAAGGAGGAGTGTTGTGTGACATTTAGGAAGGAGTTGAAAAAGGTGCTGAGGTTCTCTTTGGGTGTGACCAGGATGGACAGGATCAGGAATGAGCACATCAGAGGGACAGCACATGTTAGAGGTTTTGGAGATAAAGTCAGAGAGGCCAGACTGAGATGGTTCGGACATGTCCAGAGGAGAGATAGTGAATATATTGGTAGAAGGATGCTGAGTTTTGAAGTGCCAGGCAGGAGGCCTAGAGGAAGACCAAAGAGGAGGTTTATGGATGTAGTGAAAGAGGACATGAAGGTATTTGGCGCAAGAGAAGAGGATACAGAAGACAGAGTTAGATGGAGACAATTGATTTGCTGTGGCGACCCCTAACGGGATAAGCCGAAAGGAAAAGAAGATGGGCCTAGGGTTCAAAATCTGTGAGCTATGAAAATTAGCGAATGAACCACTTTAGTTCAGTCAGAACAAGCAAAACAACACAGTATACAGTTATTTTGGCACAACCACAATAGTTTGGTTACGTTTTCACAGAGGTTTTTATGACAGATTTGCCCACAGTCAAAAGAGCGGGTTGCAAACTTTGATATCTTTGAGCCTCATGATAGAAGTCATTGGTTCTGTCCTACATTGGTACAGCTGCTTTGGAGTAATGGTTCATGGAGAAGTAGGTTTTTTTAAAACAACCACTTTTCGATTCTCTTTTCTCAAATGTCTTCACTGATTTGTCACCTGAACCTTGAGTCTGATGAGATTTCAGAATGGGGAAGACTCTGGGCAGGCTTTGCTCTTATATTTGTCTCTGTTTCTACTCACATCTGCCATGCAACAACCAATGTTGCATTGCAATGCAATGATTAGTCTACCCATTGCAGCATAAACACTGATGTTTAAATAAGATCAATAAGATCAAACTGCATCTTTAATCTCACCCAATAACATGCCACCTGTCACTTGGTTATGGCCACCATGTATAAAAAAATCCAAACGATGCAAATCAAACTAACGAACAAAAAAGCTTGTGAATAGATTTCAAATGGTGCCAGTAACCCAACGTGGGTAGATACTATATTTTTGATATACTGTGAATCAGTGACGTGCGGTCAAGGTAGGCAGGGGAGGCTATGGCCTCATCTGTCATAATGAATGAAATGAATGGGGAAAAAAATAATAACATAAAATAAATAATATTTGTCAATTGCATTAACTGATAGAAAAGATTCCAATTGTTTTAGACATTTGCTTATTTAAAGATTGTTGAATTTGCCCATTTCCTGATCAAATACAGGGCCGAAATCTCTCTTCTCAGATTAGTGCAGGAGCTGAGCCGTCAAAGTGCACCGGATAACGGATGGTGCATACCCATTTCTGCTTGTCAACTTGTCACTATTATGTTGCAGAAGCATGTATTATACTTCCACGTTTTATACAAAAACAACTCTGGTTAGCAGCCTCATTTGAAGTTCTCATTACACCAAAACAGGCCCAAGTGACGTCAGCGCACTGGCACCCCACACATAAACGGTGGTCTTTAGAGCCCTTTTTTATTTCATTGCGCGTTGCCGCCGCGGACATGTGTCATATCATAGTTATTACATCACTGTATGTGTGAATATTACTGTGTTACTGTTGAGAATATGTCAGTTTCTGGCTGTCCAGGGACTTGGTTGCATGTATTTGAACATGTGCTAGTCGTGACATCACAACCAATGTCATTCTGAATACTCGCTTGGGGCGTGTCAGAATCACCAATTTGTTTCACTTCTCTTTCATAGTGGTTTATCTATGACAGCAGTATGACAAACATGTTTTATAAGTTCCTACTTTCATTTTGTTATTGTTTTTTTTTTTCAAACTCTTTGTGTGTCATAAGAACTTTAAACCGTGCAAACCTTTCTGACCCTGCCTCTTAAAAGCATCAAAATCGAGAAGCATTACAAACCAGAATCGGAACAAGGAACATGAATCAAACAGAGAGGGTTCAAATTCAAACAATGCCCATCCTGATTGCCGACCCTTGATTTAGGGCTTATAGTTCCAGTGCCATTTAAATACACACTGCATTTCAGAAGGTGGTCGTAGCCATCAAGTTTGTGCCATCACACCTCATCCCGTTTAGGAAAATAATGGTAACAGTAGTTAGTAAAATCAGAGCAAATGTGCTCAGCTACACTCAGCATGGCATCATGTTTTTTTTTGTTTTTTTTTAATCATAGTTCTTCCATAGCGCAAACTTTCACCAAGTTTGGTTTTGTACTTTTCCATAACAATCAAGCTCCCAGCTTCAGGTGATCATCCTCAAACAGAGTCACATCTACTTCTGTGCGGCTTGATTTCACTGAAGCCCAAAACCTACTGTGTACCAGAGAGAGGGAGGATGTTTTGCTGCGCAATATTATAGTAACCAGTCAGCCACAGCGAGGATCTTAGAGCAAACTCTCTTCTGAAATTCAGAATTTGTACCTAAATAAATCCCAGCCCATTCCAACAATCTAATTTCATGGTGTGTTGTGTTTATTCTCTCAAGATGTTTGACCTGTTATGGAAAAATTCTAATTTAATTTGTGGTGGAGCGATCCAAAACACCACATGCACAGAGTCACAGATTTAAGCCTCCAAAAAATGGAAATTCACAGCTGGGGCACAGGAGTGAGATTGTTGGGAAAGCAGAGTATATTTAACGGGGCTCAAACACAAACTATGATCCAGCTCTTATCCTATCACAAATGTTAGAGCAATAATATGGCTTTAATTACAGCACTGGGTTTTCTAGCTGCACTCACAATTTAATGCACATTTACCAAAATAAATATTTGGCTTTACAGTGATAGCGCATCTACTTTATCGCCTGGTTTAACATGCTTGTTGTTCCAGGAAGCATTAGTAACATTAGATGTTAGTTCAAATGCTTTAGTGAAAAGCATTGACTATTATTCCCCTCAAAAGTTTTATGAATGCAGTGATGGGAATAAGTGATGGCAGACATTTAAAAAAAAAGATTGCACAAAGTGCGACGAAAAATTCAATAACCCTTGGGCTTCTCATTGTATTTCTATTAATTTCAGTATTCTGTCAAATGTTTTTATCACGCCAGCAACAACATAATGTACTAATGCACACATCAACCCAACCTTGTACTTTTATGGGTGCAATGGGTAATTTCCACTGTAGTACATGGTTTTGTACTCCTGACACTTGAGTTACAGATTGGGATCATACTTACTCACACGTACCTGTGTAAAGTGTATACTGTATAACACAATGGCACTATTTGTGTTCACTGCTGCAGCTAGGGTTGTGAACAAGAAACCGATGCGACTGGATATCCGGATTGCTGAGCAAGCAATATGGCTGCACCAATAGAAGCATCCTGGAACGATACAATCAGCCATAAGTCCTCATATTAATCAATTGTAGAAATATGCACCAGGTATCGCAAGAATAGCAAATAGTTGACAGTTCATCTCCTAAACAACGTGAGAGCCTGAGGTGCAGGGGAAAGGATTGTCAGCCATGCCCCGTAGGTTACAGTGAATGAATACAAGAACGGATGTAAATAGTAGCAATGCATACATTGTAGCAACCTAATTTATCATATTTTATATTTTATATTATGAATGGGTAGCATGTTGGCCTCACAGTCAGGATGTTCTGGGTTCGAATCTGTTTGCGTGTTCTCCCCGTGCGTGCGTGGGTTTTTTGCGGGTACTCCGGTTTCCTCCCACATTCCAAAAACATGCATGTTAGGTTAATTGGTGACTCTAAATTGTCCATTAGAGTGTGAATGTGAGTGTGAATGGTTGTTTGTCTGCCCTGCGATTGACTGGCGACCAGTCCAGGGTGTACCCCGCCTCCTGCCTAAAGTCAGCTGGGATAGGCTCGAGCATACCCGCAACCCTAATGAGGATAAGCGGTATAGAAAATGAATGAATGTGTCATGTTTCGCTCGGCTCGGCATGGTGAAACGACCCCGGGGATGAAGCGAGCAGGACATCAGGCTAGGCCGGCGAGACCCCTCTGGGGGTCGGCCGGGACGGAGACGCAGGCTAGGCCGGCGAGACCCCTGCGGGGGTCGGCCGGGACGGAGACGCAGGCGGGGCCGGCGAGACCCCTCCGGGGGTCGGCCAGGACGGAGACGCCTAGGCAGGACCGGAACCTTGGGCGCCGTGGGAGGCACGACTGGAAGGCCCTGCGCCGTGAGAGATGCAACTGGAAGGCCCTGCGCCGTGGGAGGCGCGACTGGAAGGCCCTGCGCCCTGGGAGGCACGACTGGAAGGCCCTGCGCCCTTGGAGGCGCGACTGGAAGGCCCTGCGCCCTGGGAGGCGCGACTGGAAGGCCCTGCGCCGTGGGAGGCGCGACTGGAAGGCCCTGCGCCGTGGGAGGCGCGACTGGAAGGCCCTGCGCCGTGGGAGGCGCGACAGGAGGGCCCTGCGCCCTGGGAGGCGCGACAGGAGGGCCCTGCGCCCTGGGAGGCGCGACTGAAAGGCCCTGCGCCCTGGGAGGCGCCACGGGAGGCACTGGAGCCGACGCCCTGGGAGGCGCCACGGGAGTGGCGAACGGTGGCGTCCTGCTGCGCTGCGCGGCACGGCTCTCGGCAGAAGCCGCGCGTCCTCCACCATCAGACAGGCCGTACTGGCCCTCCCTCCAGAAGGCGGATCCCAGACGCCGTCCTCGACCGCCACAGGAACCAGGGAAGGCTGGAGGGAGGCTTGGAGGAGGGCATGCAACTCACCCCGTTGACGTCTCGGAACCGCTGGGTTTCTCTGACGACGACGGGCCGGCGCGTATGTGGAAGGTCCAGGCCACACCGACGTTACAGGGACCAGCATGCCGCATGTCCCCCACATCAAGCCCTCCAATTCTTCCAGCGAGGACCGAGCCGTCTCCTCCTCCATCGCCCTAAAAAACAGGCGGGACCAGTCGCTGTCCGGGGTGCAATATTGTGGTCGGGTCATTGCCGTGTGTGCTTCTAGTTCGTGTCGTGTGTGCTTCGTTTTCCTGTGGACCTGGTTTTGTGTTTTTTCGCTGCTTCGCAGCATTCTTTATTATTAAAAGATTTTTCCGAACTTACCTGCCTGACGTCCTGCTCGCTTCTTCCCCGGGGTCGCTTCACAATGCCGAGCCGAGCAAAACGTGACAGAATGAATAAAACAAATACCGGACACTATCAAATCTTACTTCTTTGCTTTCCCACATTCACACCGTCAATAAATTATTATCGCTTTGAAGAGATTTTGTCAAAAAAGTAATATATTCTAAACCACACCACAAACTGATTTATAACCATATCAAATGATTAGTCCTACAATAAAAGTATAGTGATGGCAGCTAAATAATTAGACGTCAGGATGATCATTTATTTGCATGTCAACACATAGCACTCGTTTAAAAAAAAATAAAAATAGCACTCAGTCCTCGAGCAGACTCCACCTCCTGGGTGTCTTCTTCTATGGCACCTGACTCCAAACGCTTGCTCTAACCAGCATGCTGAACACTACTGCCCTCTAAAGACCGTACACAAAACACCAGCATGAGTCAACTCAATAACCCCACCTCTGCAGTATTTTGCATGCCCAATTTTTCCTCATTTGATCTTTTATTAGATGGACATTCATTTCACCTCACAGAGGTTTGTTACAAAAGCCAAACAATATTGTTGGTCTTGCTGTGTAATAAAAAAGTAAATTCAGCAATACTTTGGTTGTATTCTTTTTAATGCTTTGAAGAGCTATTTTAAAAACCATATTCAACCCCACAAAATCATGTTTTTAACAAAAATGTCTTATAAAAAAAGGATCAAATCGCCCCCGCGACCCGACCTTGGATAAGCGGAAGAAAATGGATGGATGGATCGATATCTGATCGGCAAGACTATTTAAAAAAAAACTGGATCTGGACATCCCTATTTTATAATGTAATATTATTATAGCAGTATTCTTAATAGTATTCTTAAGATGGGTTTGTCGGTGCATTTGCTTTACAATGATGAGCACCAATATTTTGCATACATTTGGCAAAAGGAAAGTGTTTGGTCGGCCAGAACGCATTGCTAGAATTAGGACGAGCGGTGGCCAGAGCTGGTAAATGCAAAACTGCGATGCAAAAATTAAAACAGGTGTAGCACGTGGAGGAATATATAAGTATTTTCATGGTACAATATAATACATTTGAAAGAAAGAATACAGTGAAACCTTTGTTAGTGTCATTAATTGTTTCCAGAACGAAAGTGCGACTCTGAAGTGCTGTACGTTTGCAAGTTTATCCCCGTCAACACCCACAATGTTGGCGAAACGTTCTGCACCGTTAAAGCCTCCCGCGGCCGCAGCCAAAAGGCAGAGGAGGATGCTAACCAGCGCACAAAAAGTTGAACTTCTGGACATGCAGAAGGAAAGACGTTACGCAGCTATAGGGAGCCATTAAGCGTGTCGTTTGGTGTTGAAGAAATGTTGATTGTCAATGTTACTGCTCAGTTGTGGATTCTGCCACTGCATAGCAACACTTAATAATAATAAAGACTTTTACTTTGGGTTCTCTCTCTCTCCGCATGCCCGGGGTGAAGCCACCATGCAGCAAGCCAGCTAGTAAAGTTTGAATTTAGGGAGTGTTTAAACAAGAGATAAACGTGACAAAATGTTAATGCCTCTCTGAGAGAAGATTTTACAGCCCTAAAGCATATAATAATTGTAAAATAATAAAGTTTCACTTATAAAGGGAACAATGTATAAAAAATAACGACATAAAATTTTATGTAAATGCGTATCACATTTGCAAATATGGGCTATTGTTTTATTTGACACGTATTTATATATTTTTAGTTCCCTGGTTGGCGATGAAACCATTTAAAACTATAAACCCGACAAGTGAGTAAAACTTTAAAGTTGAAAACATTTTTGTTGCAGTATTCAATCAACTCAATCAATCAATCAAAGGCAAGGTGACAGCTGATGCAGAAAAAGGTCCAAACAGTGATAGGAAGCCCGTTGCAAGAGGACAGTAGGGATGGGGCAGCAGGGGGCGAGGACCCCAAGGGAGTAGGAAGATGACCTGAAGATATTGTGGACGAAGCTATGGATAGCCACACCTGTTGAAGTTCCTCATGCGGTTTGTGAACGATGTCCTCCTAAGCCTGTCCAATTTTTCTTTCAAAATACTCCAGGGGCTTTTCTTTTAATCCGGTGTGCTAGGTCTCTTACTTCATTGCGAGTCGGTCTCCGTATATTACGCAGAACGGGCTTGGTATGTGGGTATCACATCCGCAAAAAAAATCTATATTTAAAACAGGACTTGTAGTATTGTCTGTTAAAAGTTTTCTCTTTTTGGAACACGTGGGCTTTTCCCTTTTGTCTTCATTGAGCATTTTCTCCTTTGCAAAGAAAGCTTCCAAAGACGTCTGTTTCTTACTCATTTTGCTAGCTCTGTGAAGTGACCTAGACATTCCCCAAGAAAAAAAAAAACCTCATTCAGACTCAGATAATACATAAAACAGAAATAGGTAATTAGTTCTTGTGCGACCCAGTATCAAGTGTTCTGGATCTACAATCAAAACGTGACTTTATCTTAAAGTGGTTTCTTGAGACTCATAATAACTGAAAGGCAAATACAAATACGTTTTCTGAAATTTGCTATCTTTTAGCTTGATTTAAAATTACAGTTCATTTGGAGCTGTTAATACATACAAATAAACAATATATAATCCTGTCCTGTGAAATACAGCAAATGGTGATTAATCATGGTTAATTAATTTCAAAACTGTGATGAATTTGATTAAACATAATCATTTGACAGCTCTAATAAGATATAAGATAATTGCACAATGATAATTATTGAAAAAAAGCCGAAAATAAAACCTTGTGCTTGCAAAAACATTGAGTAATGTCACATGTCAGTGATAAATAACAAGCGTGATGATTGGACTCCACATGATCTTTAGATATCAATATATAATTAACTTAATATTTCATTCATATTGAGTAATTTGGCCCCATAACTGCAGACTTTTCTGTCACCAACATCTTAGTGTACAACTCTTCTAATAAACTGACTTGACATACTGTATGCAGCATTTACCACAAGGCATACACTTATGTACATACTCAGATCAGAAGGAAGATCATCAGGAACTAATAAAAACAAACACACCTACCCGCCTACTCTGAATTTAGGATGCATGTGTTACTTACAATAACTGCGTCAGATGAGACATGATGCAGCTGAACAAGCAGAAATAATCAGCTTCCTATCAAGGTGAGTGAATAACTTCAACAGCCCTGTCAGGAACCCTTGTGTCATTTACCGTTGATCATTTAGCCTTGACAAGGTTGGCGGAGACGACACAGACAGGAAGCAAGCCATATCAATGCCTCATTGCGCCAGTCATGATCAGAATTGCTTAGTAGACAAGTTGACAGGACCTCATTGTGCCAATGCTGCTTGATGGGCTTTTGCATAGCTTGTGTACTTGCAGACTTTATCAGTCTCTTTTTTGTGTATGATATACATACTTTAAACATGTTCACCTGGCATAAGAATCACATTTAATGTCCAGGCTGTTCATTTTTACTATACACAAAAGTATCCAAACATACTTCTCCATCAATTCATTAATATTCAAAAACCTAGTCCCCATGTCGCCCCTGAAGTGAGCTATGGAGATGTGCAAGTGAGTCACTCAAAGTTTGCAAGATTTCTTTTCAATCGGAATTCGTAGTTCACTGATTCATCCTTGCTACCACTTGCTAAATTAAAAATGGACAACCAAGTAACATGTCAGGGCGGGATTAAATGTGAAACAAGTCAGGGGTGTGGAACTATTGCATGTGTGAGTTTATGCAAATTGAATCCAGTACCCGAATTGAGTCAGCTGGGATAGGCTCTAGCTCAGTATATATAACTGGATAATAATAACTGGATTTGGACTTTACCCATGTACATACCGTATACCCCAGCTAAGCTTAAAAAATATAAGGTTTGGTTTTATTAAGAAGAGTGATGGACAGCCAAAATTAAGGATGCTCTAAACTGCTTTTAAAAGAAAGTGGGTTAATTGTAGGGATGAGGCTGAGAACAAGCATGAAACGAGTACAGCTCCTTGTTATCCGTAATCATGGTGAAGAAAAATTCTCATTGGGTAACTACTTATGTATTCACTCTTCAAACGCTGACCGATCCATACCGGATCGGACATGGCTCGGGTTAACAACGCCCGCCACCGGTGCTGTTCACTGACAGGGTGCCGGTGGAAACTGGATTACTGTTGGCCGAAGAAGGAGAGGAGGAAGGTGTGTCCGTAGGAGGAGAGAAGAGAGGAATGCTAAGAGTCTAGAACTAAGAGTTGGGAGTTTGAATGTTGGAACTATGACAGGAAAAGGTAGAGAATTAGTTGACATGATGCAGAGGAGGAAGGTAGACATATTGTGTGTCCAGGAGACCAGGTGAAACGGTAGCAAGGCTAGAAGCTTAGGAGCAGGGTTCAAGCTGTTATATCATGGTGTAGATAGGAAGAGAAATGGAGTAGGGGTGATTTTGAAGGAGGAGTTTGCTAGCAACGTCCTGGAGGTAAAAAGAGTGTCAGATAGAGTGATGAGCCTGAAGCTAGAAATCGAAGATGAAATGTTCAATGTTGTTAGTGGGTATGCTCCACAGGTAGGATGTGAGATGGAGGAGAAAGAGAAATTCTGGTCAGACCTGGATGAAGTGATGCAGAACATCCTCAGAAGTGAAAGAGTTGTCATTGGTGCGGATTTCAATGGACATGTTGGTGCAGGAAACAGAGAGGATGAGGAGGTTATGGGCAAGTTTGGTATCCAAGAGAGGAACGCTGAAGGACAGATGGTGGTCGACTTCGCAAAAAGGATGGAAATGGCTGTAGTGAAAATTTTCTTCCAGAAGAGTCAGGAACAAAGGGTGACATACAAGAGTAGAGATAGGGGCACACAGGTAGACTACATCTTGTGTAGAAGGTGTAACCTGAAGGAGGTCAGTGACCGCAAAGCAGTGGTAGGTGAGAGTGTAGCCAGACAGCATAGAATGGCGGTGTGTAGGATGACTCTAGTGGTGAGAAGGATGAAGAGGGTAAAGGCAGACCAGAGGACAAAATGGTGGAAGCTGAAAAAGGAGGAGTGTTGCGTGACTTTTAGGAAGGAGTTAAAAAAGGCTATGGGTGGCCAGGAAGTCCTTCCAGATGACTGGACAACTACAGCTACTGTGATCAGGGAGACAGGTAGGAGAGTACTTGGTGTGTCATCTGGAAGGAAAGTAGATAAGGAGACTTTGTAGTGGAATGAGGAGGTGCAGGAGTGTACACAGAGTAAGAGGTTAGCTAAGAAGAAGTGGGACACTGAGAGGACTGAAGAGAGTAGACAGGAGTACAGAAAGATGCAGCGTAAAGTAAAAGTAAAGGAGGCAAGGCCAAAAAGGGGCTTATGATGACTTGTATGCTAAGTTGGACAGCAAGGAGGGAGAGAAAGATCTATACAGGTTGGCGAGGCAGAGGGACAGAGATGGGAAGGACGTGCAGCAGGTTAGGGTGATGAAGGATAAGGATGGAAGGGTATTGACAGGTGCCAGTTGTGTCATGGGAAGATGGAAAGAGTACTTTGAAGAGTTGATGAATGAGGAAAATGAGAGAGAACAAAGAGTAGAAGAGGTGACTGTTGTGGACCAGGAAGTAGCAAAGATTAGTAAGGAAGAAGTGAGGAGGGCATTGAAGAGGATGAAGAATGGAAAGGCACTCGGTCCTGATGATATACCTGTGGAGGTATGGAAGTGTCTAGGAGAGGTGGCAGTAGAGTTCCTGACCGGGTTGTTTAACAAGATCTTAGATAATGAGAAGATGCCT
>QODF01000006.1:723578-782052 GCA_024372805.1 Oostethus manadensis
CTTTGGGCGAGAGGCGGGGTACACCCTGGACTGGTCGCCAGTCAATCGCAGGGCACATATAGACAAACAAACATTCACACTCACATTCATACCTATGGACAATTTAGAGTCACCAATTAACCTAACATGCATGTTTTTGGAATGTGGGAAGAAACCGGAGTACTTAGAGAAAACCCACGCACAAACTCCACACAGAGATGTCCAATGAAGATTTGAACCCTGAACCTCCTGACTGTAAGACCAACATGCTACCCACTCATGCACCGTGCGGCCCCAGGCCTACTCTTAATACTATTATTTTAAACACTGAACTGACTTGTGTAAAATAAAATAAAAAATGTAGCCAACTTTAAGATAAAAAAAGCCAATCAGTTCATATATCTGCATATCAGTGTTTTTTGCACTTTGTTTTTTCACTGTCTTTGCAATTTGCATTTTTTCAAAATAGGAGAATTTATGCTCTGAAATTTTTCAATGATTATTTCTCTAACTGTGAATGTATTCCCATCTCATTTACAGCCCGGTGTTAATAAAATTAATAATGGCTTACACTTGTTATGTGCTTTACAATCTTGATAAAGCCTCTCAGAGCGCTTACACTGAGGTCATTATTCATTCACTCCACACGTGGTGATGGTAAGCCACTTCCGTATCCACAGCTGCCCTGGGGCAGACTGACGGAAGCAGGGCTGCCAGTGTGCGCCATCGGACCTTCCGACCACCACCGACACTCACACCACTTTCATACTAGGCAATTTGGGTGAAGTGCCTTGCCCAAGGACACAAGGAGAGCTTATTTCCTCCCACTGTGGCACCTGGTGTTTTTCTGAGGTCTCCCATCCAAGTACTGACCAGGCCCTGCCCTGCTTAGCTTCTGAGATCTGACGGTACCAGGCTATGACAGGAAGGTTTGGCCAACTTGCCGCATTGCCAACTTAGCGATTTTCTCGCTAAATCTGGGGACTTTGCAAACCTTATTTTCCCCCCACCCCCTCCCCCCTTGCTCATCCAATCAGCAGTCAGAAGTGTAGATGCGTTCACGGACTTGGCGGCGAGTCCGACATTTCATTTTCTTTTTTCACACTCACATTTTCCTTACTTTGTTGTTAAAAAAAATTACAGCGCTTAGCGAATGGAGCCGCAACAAGGAGGCTGAAGAGCCGCATGCAGCTCCAGAGCCGCGAGTTGCCAACCCTGGCTTAGAGCCTCTCCCACTGGGCGGAGGGAGCGAGGATCAAACTGCAGAAGGTCTGGTTTCTCTACAACCTGTTGTACCTCTTGAGCCACTTTTGCTTAGAGCAAATGGCAGTATTTTGTTATAATTTGAATGATCCTTGAAAAATTATCTCTCCTGTAAAGGGTCCGTAGTGCTAAAAAGTCGATAGATTGATTGATTTAAGGCGTGCTTTCATGTGTTTGGTGTGGAAGACTGATTTTTGTTTCCTGTAGGTACAATGAGCATATAACCACTTTTTTCTGGCATTAATGTGATTTCTAATGTTGACATTTCAAGATTGTACACCGAAGCTGTTGATTTTGCCTCGGTAAAAGGCAAAAGAGAGGAAACAATCATTCTGTGTCATCTGCAGAATTGCAGTATTGCTATTTAAAGAGGACCTGGTCTGTTTCAAGTTTCCATGTAAGTGTACTAGATAATGTAATTTGTACATTTATTTGGGTGATTTGATGGGAAAACAGTTCATTAGTCAACAGTTGTGGTTAAATTCTGCTGATGCTGGTACTTACACAGCATTGGCTGTAACAGACAATAACAGCCTCAATTAGCATAGAGAAGACTCTCATTAGGAAGCAATTACAGTCACACATCCTTGTATATCCCAGTGGAGCAATCTCAAAGAATAAAATCCAAGAACGACTGTAAAATATAAAACCTGCACCTGTGTTTTCCACTCCAGACAGCTTTACCAGCTGCAGCACCTTAAAGACGGAGGTACAGTGATAGTTAAAACTAAGGCTGTTTTTACACTTCTGGATCGCTACACTGGGCCAGGCGCTTGATGTGTTTTAAATCACATGTTTGGTGCATCGGTTCACTTGCTTTTCACTTTTCACTCTGTACTGACAAGAAAACATTTCCAATACGTTCCAACCTGATTGCGGCGGTTTTGACAGACAATGTGTAACTTTCACTTCCAAAATTATAATAATCAAATATGTGTAAACAATGTCAATACGGAGCCGGAAGTATGATGATATTTATGAAAAATCCAGAAGGTTTCTTGGATGTAAAGACATAGGGCTCAAGGCTGGCTCACTTAATGTGTGTAGTAGTTTAAGCAAGAGCAGAGGAAATATAATCAGAAGGTATATGAGCATGAGGAACCACCAGGATGGTAACACATCCAGGGTCACAATGAACTTGAGCCTGAAGGGCTACAGACTGTTTTTACCAGGAGCACGATGACCCCAACTTCACATTTTGGCAGCTCAAGTAGAAAATTGCCGGAATCGAGTTTATATTCAGATTCCCTCTCATTTTGACTGTTTGTCTTCTGTAACCACCCTGTTTTCTGTTCCTAGCTTCTGGAAGGCCTCATTGGTGGCATCATATGTCTTATAACTCCAATATCGCCATCTTTCAACACATCGGCCCGCCTTATTCCTCTTTGGTATATGTCTCCTTCCTTCTTCTTGCGAGTAAATGCTGGGTGGCAAACAAAAAATTCAATAATAGGGGTATAACGTTTGTTTTAATACCGATTTGATTCTTATCACGATTTGTAGTTGCCGATATAATTCCACGACCTTATGGGCAAACAATTAATGGCAAATGTGCACCCGACACTTAAGGTTGAATTGACAATGATTGAATTAAATCCGGGCCGCACGGTGGATGAGTGGTTAGCACATTGGCCACACAGTCAGGAGATCTGGAAAACCTGGGTTCAAATCTCCGTTGGGCATCTCTGTGTGGAGCTTGCATGTTCTCCCTGTGCGTGTGTGGGTTTTCTCCGGGTACTCCGGTTTCCTCCCACAATCCAAAAACATCCATGTTAGGTTAATTGGCGCCTCTAAATTGTCCATCGGTGTGAATGTGAATGTTTGTTTGTCTATATGTGCCCTGCGATTGACTGGCGACCAGTCCAGGGTGTACCCCGCCTCTCGCCCAAAGTCTGCTGGGATAGGCTCCAGCATCCCCGCGACCCTAATGAGGATAAGCGGTATCGAAAATGAATGACTTGAAATAAATCAAGTCTGTGATTAATTCTATCTGATAAAACATGAAAAACTTAAATTTGATACCTCATTTACTTCTGTCCCCCAACTATAAAAGAAGTTAGAGCAAATTTCGCAGCGGGGAATAGTGTTTTTGGTTCTTATTACTTTAACGTTGAGTTAACACAACAGACCTTGGCAAGTACAATCGTACTATAAAATATATAACTTAGGCTGTGACATTTGTTTTAAAAGGCAACAGAGCTACCATTTACATTTTTTTGATCTTCAAAAAGTCCAGAGAAGAAAGTCAAGTGTCATCATTTTTATGTAGACCTCACACTCGCAGTGCAGCAGCACTCTGTGTTTCCATGGCACACTACAAATGTCATGTACACGGTAAGTCCAGGGCAAAAATAACATATTTTGCGCCATCAGATTTAAAGCAAATTAATATCCTACATAGTTTTTATCTTGTCCTGAACCATGAGTTTGAAAGACTTCAAGTTGAACCTAACTTTCGACATGAAATTGAAGAAGAAGACGTAATCTACTTAACAAATATGTATACCAGTGAAAATACACTGCGTTTTTAAGGACGAGCAAACAAATTCCTGTATTAGAGTGCGCAAGCTCAGTGTCAGATTTCTGCATCGCTAAAATACGTGGAACATTCGCCTTTACGTGACGTCATCTGTATGCCCCCACTCAACAGGCATGACTAATTGAACTATGCCAAATCAAACTGTTACACAAGTAGTGTTTAAGGTCTTTATCATAGTGTTCTGAAGAAAATAAATCATTATTATAATGGTAACAAGAGAGCATGGTTAAGTGACACTTTAAAACAGTAAGTCAGTACATACCCATGAACGTGACAGCCATTGTAGCTTCCTCGTGGGACAAAAGCGAGCTCTGAACAAACCGCATTGCTTGTTTGTTTTAAAGGCAAAATGTCACTGTGGTAAAAATGGAGGCTGGCAAAATGTGTAAACAAAGATCACAGAGAAGTCAAACTCCAACTGCATTCAAATGTGAGCGATTACTCACGTCAGCGTTAATAGGCTTAGACTGCAAATAAATGACTCCACATTTTTTACTCTATTTTTCATTCTCACGGTAATAAGGGACATCCTTTGGCAACTCAATACGGGTCGCGTACTTTTATTTGGCCGCACATGCGCGAGGAGATTAAAGATTTACTCATAATGTGTCATATTTTAGTTGCAAAATACGACTATTTAGTAGCAGTCTGGAACCCTGGCCTATTCTAGGTGACACTGGTGGCAAATAGGGCTGTTACAAAACTATTTTCTGACTAAGAGCATATTGGTAATTCAGTCAGTACGAGCGAGGGTGTTACTCATTTGTAAGTTTGCATTTTTAGGACCCCAAACCAGTGTACCTATGCAAACAAACATGGCTGTAAATATTGTCATAACCAGAATCACAATAATAACACATAGGGAGTCTTCCAATTTCTCACAGAGCGCAATGCGCTCTACAAATCAACCCGTGTAATTTGATATGGAATCACAAGCGTGCCAAAATTAAAAGGAAATGCACAAAGAAATATGAAGAGAATCAATAATATACAAATGTAGTCATATTCTTTTTTAATTGTTTTTTCTGTATTGTCTTTGGTTTTTTGCATTTTGTTATTGTTTTTCCTGTTTTATCTTTGTCTTTTCCACTTGTTCCATAGAAGATGGCAAAGAACTTATTGAATTTTTGGGATGGATTAAGAATTTTTTAAAAAGGATTCTTTACTATTGCAAGATAGGACCATTTAACAGGTTTTACAAAATATCAAAGACTGAATCCAAAAATGTAGTTTTATTATTTTGGTGTGAATCACAATATGTGGAGAACTTTGGCGCTTGGTAGAGGTTTGCGCTCTCCAAGTGTTTTTCTAGCTTTATATAATAACATAAAGAAAACAAAAATACAAGGCTGTTAAAGTAACATACATCCACTCACCAGCGTGGAGCCAGATTGTCTTCCTCAGTCAGCCTTGGGGGCTGTTTACATTAAAATGTAAACACAAAGAAGCTTAAGTAGAGGAGGTTGATGGCCTTAATGCATGGTATTATGGGTAATCCCATGCATCCTCTGCACGACACTGTGGTAGCTCAGGGGAATCATCGCAGCAACAGGTTCCTCTCAATGCGCTGCAGAACCGAATGGTTGAAGAAGTATTTTATTCCCCCAGCCATTAGGCTTTTTAACAGATGTCTCTGAACTCACCTGACTTGATTTTAACCTGTGCACTTTATTACTATTGTTTGTAATTTTATCTTTATTTAGTTGTTTTGTTTTATATCTATCTATCTGATGGAACAAAAAAATCTGTTCAGTTTAAAATGAATGTATTTTATAATGTGAAAAAGTATTTGATCCTGATGCACTTAGGTCACCTGGTACATTATGGACAAAGCAGGTGAAATACAGATAAAATTAGAAGCAAGCAGACAAAAAATAAAACCACACGCAGACGTTTACCGCAGTCTTGTCAAATGCACAATGTACGTTACGACACAAGTTTACCAAGTAACTTCAAGTGGTTCTTACCTCTTACCTCTGACTGCTCACCTAGCGTATCCGACATTAATCCGTCTTGCTCGGCCATGGCGAGTGGTTCCTCCCTGCCAACACTTTGGTTCTCCTAACATTCGTGAACGCATGCCAGCTACTCACATAGTGTATGCGACATTAATGCACCTTGCCTGGCCACGGCAGGCGGCTCTTCTCGCTGCGCTCTCTGTTTTTTTC
Source organism: Oostethus manadensis (assembly GCA_024372805.1). Taxonomy (NCBI): domain Eukaryota; kingdom Metazoa; phylum Chordata; class Actinopteri; order Syngnathiformes; family Syngnathidae; genus Oostethus; species Oostethus manadensis. The sequence goes on from QODF01000006.1 coordinate 729,528, forward strand.
AAGTGACGATAGTCGTGGTTGCCGTAGGAAGCTGGTAGGCCCATCTTGGCCTCATACGATGCACACACGTACGTCCCCAGTGAGTGAAATGTATTACAGAGTTACATGAAGCGCACATAGCATGCATGAGTCGCACGCCGCACTCACATCTAATAGAGGGCAATGTCGTAGTGAGCATCGCCAGTTTAGTCCAGCGGACCAGGTGATGGCTCTTTTGCCACTTAATTTTTCACCCTTCCAGGTGCCGAGGTTGTGGTGATCCCTGTCGACCACCGTCCTAAGGCGGTAGGTGTTATGGTCCATAGGGTCCTCTTGAGGGTGCTGTGTTGGCAGATTGGAGATCTGGAGCACCTGTAGCAGCTGGAATGTCAGAGGTAATTTAAACCCCATCTGACAGCTAATCTATCTATCCCTCCTTCTCCAGTCTGGGAGCATGCTGCCGATCCTCCTCCCAATTCTGGCTAGGTTTGGTAGTTTTTGGGATTACTTGCATGCACACCCTACACCATACGTTGCACTGATGTTCATTTACATTGTTTTATTATTTCAAACTTGCGGCCCGCCGGCAATTTGCAGCCCGATAGATGATATTTTGTGACCCCCACCTTAATTTGAAAGTTTAATGTTAGTGCAGCCCTCGAGTCCTATATGGATGGCACTTTTTATAGTGTTGTGTGCGGAGCTGACAAACCTACCAATCATAGTGGGGTATATGGCTCTCAGGGGTGTGACATCGACCAGACTTGATGATCTTATTTAGTGTTAAGAAATTTTAAAAAGACGTTTGAGAAGATTGGATTGTTAAATGTTTTAAATTCCAAGTGCACGCGCGTGCATGTGTGCCGAGGCTGTGTCCCAGCTTCAGCTCAACTTTGCCTCCAGCGGCCCCAAAGTAAGTTGAGTTTGAGACCCCTGATTTAAGCCTTATTTGGATTTGGTTTAATTTGGTTTAGTTGACTTTATTAAAGTACTGTTTGGTTGACCGTGCATCCGGTGTGTCTCCTTTTGGTTGGGGTCCTTGAGCCAAGTCATAACATTGGCGACATAAATTGCACTTTATTAACAAAGCAGCTCTCCACTCAAATGATCTGCTAGTTGGGGTGTGCTAAAACTCACAAATAATAAATTATGTATGATACATGGTATGATACAAAAACCATGTTGTTTTTGTTGTTACTACTTGTGTGTGGGTTTTCTCGGGGTACTCTGGGTTCCTCTCGCATTCCAAAAACATGCATGTTAGGTTAATTGGCAAAGTCATCATTCCGGTTTTATTTAAGGCTATGTACACACGACAGGTCAGTTCGGATTTCTATCATATGTTTCTGTATGTGATCTGTATCTGATTTTTCATGTCAGTGTGAACAGCACAATTCAAATGTCAATCAATTGTTTCAAATGCCTCACTCGTATGTGGATGTAAATCCAATATGTATGTGATGAGAGTGCAGTATGAACCCTCAGGTCGCATATATCCGACATACTGTGTACGCCATGGAAAGGCGTCTATTGCTGTGCTTACCGAGGGACTTACCGGTGTAGGCAAAAGTTTATCTTTTAATTTGAAAATTATTTTTTAAAGGTGTTAGTGAAGCAGCTCTCGGCAATGTCTTGCCACTCCAACCACACGCACCTTAGAACAGACATGGCAACAAGTTGTCTACAAACTTCCACACCAAAATTCTTGCCCTCTTAATTTGTAATCTTTTACACCGAATCATTTGGTTGAGAAAATATTGACTATCGTTACCCAAAGTCCTTGAAATTGCCCCAAACACGTTAAGGAGAGCATGCTAGTAATGTGCAGTGATAGTGATAGTGATAGTGAAATGTCAATATCGCTGATACCAGCTCTTCTTGCTCTAAAATTGATTCTGAAACAAAAAATAGTGATACTTTTGATACTTCTGATATAGTATTTTGTCTTTTGTTTTCTATGTTTTTATTAGCTGTGCTATTTTGTAAATCCCACTGCTACCTCAATATACTTCAGGGTTTAAAATAAATCAATAAATTACTTTGTATACTCTTATATACAGTACACTAAGTTTTAAAATTTACCAGACACAGAGGTGAATTTGCAGAAAGTATTAAAAAGGTATCGCAGATACCAAACTGAATTTTACCTGGTATCGAAACAGAAATGAAATCAATGATATCGTACATCACTAGAGCACAAACTGCAGAAGTCTTTGCTTACGTAAACACATGGGAATGAGTGTGATGTCATCCTTTTTCGCATGCCCGTCACTTTGTAGACGCTTAGCATTCACATAACATGTCATGCATTGGGACTCATACCCTGCAGTGTGAACGTAGCCTAAGTGGTACTTTCACTTGCTCCAGCAGTCTTTGACCAGATTCTGTTTCAACCCCTGAGTTCCTGGTGTTGCCCCTCCCCAGCCCGTAGAGGGGGTGTGAATTGAAATCCTGTGGTATGGAACAAAGGAAGAAAATGCACGATGAGTTCATGTCTCTTCACCGGCAGGATTTATTCTTTTCAAAAAAAATGACAGCAGTTCAGATATCATGAAACTCATATCCTAACAGTTCCATATCATCCCTACCTTCCAACAATGTCGGTTTAACATTCACGAGTGTTGTATCCTGTGTTAGCTCACAATATTCATTTGAACTCTGTATTGATGAAACAGTATCACAATAGCATTTTCTGATCTTAAGACATTTCCTTCACATCAATTTAGTGACAATTTCCACCAACATGTATACTTGTATACATGTTGTATACATCTTTTTAGCACAATAATATCAGTAACAGCGTGCAATTAGCCTGCTCACTGATAATTACCATCCAACAAGGCCCGCTAGCATTAGACATTTAGCATATGCTAAAAATGCTCCCCAACGCATATTGTACACGACCACTTTACATGCAGCCATTTCTTCTAGTGCGTTTCTCAACTCTTCCAAGCTTTTTGTAGAAGTCATTTATACGTTATACTAACCTGTGGTATAGAATGAAGGAAGACAATGCACGATGAGTTAATGTCTCTTCACCGGCAGGATTTATTCTTCCTCTGTCCCGGTATCACCTACTCTACACCACCATCGCTACTAGCACCCTCTAGTGGACTTGCGGTATTACAACACCAAAAATAGAGGTCGGAATTATTTTAGACACGAACATATTTTCAAAAAAACATGGGGTGTCTGTTTTTAACATTTAACATGTCAATTCTCTTCATGAATTATTACGACTTTTAACCGCTTTAAACATTTTTATGCATTTTACAGTTTTTACCTTTTGTATCTTGTTTTATGAGCCCTACACTCTCCCCTGCTTTTAGAAATGGCTCCTGACATTTATCAATATACAGGAGTGTAACCATAACAAGGGTTCAGGACGTGTGGAAAGAGAACAGAACTTGTGAGTGGGTACCCTCGCAACACAGAGTTCACTCCAGCAGTCCACTGATGGTAAGACGGCTGTCCCAGTGCATAATAAGTGAGTATTTCTCTGGCCTTGATGGTCCTCTGGGATCTCCTGGGGATACTCCCTGGCTGCTCATCCTCCTCCAATGCCTGTACGTCGAGTGGTCTCTCCTGTGGCTGTTCCTCTTCCAATTGATGCCCATCCACTGGCTTAACCATGTCACAGATACCATTCTCTACCTCCAACTCTACCTGCACATTCTCTCTGTGAACGGAAGCTTGTGGGACCCGTGGGACGGGTGGATGAAACTCCCTGGCAGTAACTCGTAGTCTTTTATCAACAGAATGACTGTGCTCGGACTGTTGTTGAGAATGTTGAGTTCGCACTAACTGGAAACACGCGAGACGTGGGTATGCGTAGGTCCTCCTCCTCTGAGTCGGAGATCTCTTCACTCTGCTTTTGTTCTTTAAGCTTTGTGTGTCTTTTACATGGGTGTTTGCTACAACCTTGAGCGGAGATGTTCTTTTCAAGGGGCAGTTCATTAACCGGCAGTAGCAAGTTTCTGTGGAGCACCCGAAATGTTTTGGGGCCTTTCTCAGGTTGCACCCTGTAGACTGGTCCGTCATCAACTCTGTCCTCAACACTATGTACTACTGGCTCCCAGTATGCTCGGAGCTTGCCCGGTCCACTTTGCTCCGACATGTTCCTCACTAACACCCTGTCGCCTGGCTGGAGAACTACACCCCTGACAGATTTGTCGTATTGTCGTTTGCCTTTAGCAGATGACTTCTCACTGTTCCTTCCAGCAGTGTCATATGCAGCTCGCATTCTATAGGCCCGCTGTTGTGCATATGTCTGCCGGTCCATAGTCTCTGAGTCTGAGCCCTTTGGGGGAAACAATAAATCAACAGCCAATCGAGGACGGCGTCCGTATAAGAGAAAAAATGGAGAAAAAACAGTGGACTCGTGCCTTGTGCAGTTATAGGCGTGCACAACGTGATTGAGATGGTCTTTCCATTGCCTCCTTTTGTCTTCCTCCAGGGTGCGCAGCATCTGTAGTAGGGTACGATTGAGTCTCTCTACCGGATTACACTGTGGGTGGTATGGCGTTGTCTGGGAGTGCCCAATACCAGCCAACTGCTCGAGCCTGCTGAATAAACTGTTCTCAAATTCCTTACCCTGGTCGTGATGAATCTTATCAGGGTAACTAAAGCGAGGGATAAAGTCGTGAAAATCTTGTCAGCTGCAGTTTTCCCTGATTTGTTTTGTGTTGGGTAAGCTTGAGCAAATCTTGTAAACACAAGGATGTACTCATAGCCTTGGCTTTGCTCTAAGTGGACACAGTCTATGGACAAAAGTTTAAAAGAGCTGCTTGTGGAAATGTGGTCCTTTTTGGGGCAGATTGGGAGGCTTCTGTTTGATACAAGGGCATTTCTTCTTAACGTAATCTTCAATCTTTTGCTGCATATTTAGCCAATAAAACCTTTCTCTGGCAAGATGGGTTACTTTTTCTGCTCCAATACGGCCGGATCATCGTGCAGTGTCTTCAAGATCAACGGTTTCAACTTCTCAGGGACAACAAGTTGTTTGTGTCTATCAGTCTTTCTGTATAGAATCCTGATAACACGTAGCCGGTTCCTCTGTCGCTGATATAAGACTGCACTAGCTCTTCATTAGATGCGTCAGTGTGGAGAATGAATGGTAGGTCAAAGTTTGAATAAGCCAGGGGGATTTGTCAGAATGTCTATAAGTGTCACTACCACCCTCTTGTGCTCATCAGTCTACGTGATAGGTGTTGTTGATAACTGTCCTTTGTCTGGTTTTTGTAACAGTTCAAATAAAGGTTTGGCCACACGAGAAAAGTCTAGGATAAAGGAGCGATAGTATCCTAGGAAGCCTAACAGTGACTTGACATTTCCAACAGTCTGAGGCCTCCTGTCTTTCAGTGCCAGGACAGCATCTAAGTCTTGTGGATCCATTTTTACTCCTTCTCTAGACACCAAGCCCCCGAGATAACGAACCTCACATTTGAGGAGTTCACACTTAGTAGGTCTCAGCTTGATTCCATGCTCTCTCATGCGGCATAGAACAAGTCTTAGTTGGTTTACATGGTCCTCAAACGTCCTGGAATAGCACAGCACATCATCAAGATAAGGAGCGCAGCACTCATCTCGAATACCCTCAAGCACACCCTCGATACACCTCTGAAACGCTGCTGGTGCATTTGCGAGTCCAAACGGTATTCTTATCCATTCATACAGCACCTACGATGTGCTGAAAGCTATGAGGTGCCTGGATTCTTTGCTGACAAATACTTGGTGATAAGCGCCTCCTTGATCTCAAATGGAGACCCACGAGTTGCCACCCAAACTGTCAAGCAAGTCCTGGATTCGTGGTAATGGGTGGCGATCTGCAACAGTCATTTTGTTGAGTCCTCGGAAATCCACACACAGACCTAAACTTTGGCCTTTCTTCCCCACACATACAACTGGGGAGGAATAGGACGAGACTGATTTGCGGATCCACCCTCGGTCTAAAAGGTTTTGCACATAATCTTTGACAATGACATTTGACTTTGTATAGAGGTTTAGGGATTACGTTGTAGCACTTCTGGACTGAGTTGTTATCAGGTAAATTGATTTTTAACTGCAAGTTTGGTATACAACCTATGTCTCCTTCCCCCTTTGCAAATACATCTGACTCCTCAAAAAGCATCTTACGCACTGACTTCTGCTGTTCAGATTTAAGGTGTTCTAAGTTAACAGGGGGATGCCACTTTTCAGTAGCATTTAACTCTTCCTTGTTGGTCTGGCCAACCTGTGCAGGTAGGAAAATGTAATGTTTACTCGGATTACAGACTGGGACTTTAACTGCTTTTGTTGAGCCTTTGGGTGCATTAACTAAAGCAGGAAATAACTGTAATCCCTCCGGTAAATCTGGTTTCAAGGTTGGTATAAATAAGATTATGTCCCCTTGTGGTCTTGACTTGACATGAAACCTAATCTCACAAACTTGGCCACTGTGAATAGTAAGACCGTTCTTACCAATTCTGACGGTGTCATTCACAATACTCTCTTGGACTAGGTTTTCACGTATGACGTATACAATAGTCTCAGCAGTATGCTTCTGCAACTTTAACGCTTTAGCAAGAAAATCAGTCAAACTGACACTGCCTGATTTTTTAGGACTCTCTAAGATGATCTCTTCTATGACGTTAAATCCCAACAGCAGGCCACTAACACAGTTCTGACTAACAAGGACCGGTATCTGTATGGCAACCTGACCATGTGTGGAACTCTTAATCTCAACTAGTATTTCAACATACCTGTCAAAAGGTACGGTTGTCCCTTTGGCTGCCTGAGTGGATCATCTGGCAAAAGATCTTCCAGGGACAGATCTCATAATCAGGGAGATGCCTTTGTAGCCATGACTTGGTTACTATGGTTACTTGGGCCCCACTGTCCAAAAGCATGTTTGTTTCTACGCCATTCAGATAGCAGGTAAGCATACATTTTTTTCAAATCAGCTGTGCTACTCTATTTCTTTGTCTTTTCCTTTGCTTTGCAGGTGATTGGTGTGCAGGTGCAGTCATTTCCTTGTGGCTTACTACGTTAGTGTGGGACGCGGGCTTGAATGTGGTCACTGGTGGTTCCTCCCCAGTGACCGCTTCCCGTTTCTCGCTGGTTTACCTTTGAGCAGGCAACCAACAGCTCGGTGCCCCTCCTTGCCACACCGAAAGCAGTGGTTACAACTATCAAGTCCTTGGGTTGTGCATGCTTGACATTTTCGCGCCTTGTTGACTTGGGTTGTTGCGGTGTATTCACTGACATTGCCTGTAGTGGTTCTGGATTTTTTTCTACCAGTGTGAATTCCTGTTCTAGAGTCTTTTGGGGGTTGTATGGGTTGGGTATGGGTTGTCAGTTCATGTATAGCCGTACGCTGTGCTTGGACTTCAGCTTGAGTCTGGAGAACAGTGGCTTGGACTTCAGCAACAGGTTGGGCTACTTGTTCTCTTTCCCCTTGGTGTGCGGCATTAACGGCCACCACTTTGGTTTTGTGCGTTGCCTGACCTATTCGTGTCTGTCTTTCAACTTCTTCATGAACTGACTTGGTGATCACCTCTAGGATATAGTTATGAGTCTTCTTAGTGTCACTCATGAACACTTTTAAGTATCTCCGGACATATGGATATTATTCACTTATACCTTGGTACAGTCCTTCCGTCAATCACCACATTACCGCGGTGGAGGGGTTTGAGTGCCCGAGTGATCCTAGGAGCTATGTTGTCGGGGGCTTTATGCCCCTGGTAGGGTCTCCCAAGACAAACAGGTTCTAGGTGACGAGCCAGACTAAGAGTGATTCAGACGACCCTTATGAAAAAAACTAAGAGGAGTGACCCCACCTCGCCCGAACGTGGGATACCGGGGCCTCACCCTGGAGCCAGGCCTGGGAGAGGGGCTCGCAGGTGAGCGCCTGGTGATCAGGTCTTCACCCGTGGGACCTGGCCGGGCCTAGCCCGAAGAAGCCACACGGGAACTCCCCCCCGCAGACCCACCACCTGCAGGGGTAAGCATAAGGGTCCGGTGCTGTGTGATTTGGGCAGTGGTCGAGGGCGGGTGTCCGGGCGACCTGGGCTTCGGCGACCAAATCTGGTTCTTGGGACATAGAATGTCACTTCTCTGGTGGGGAAGGAGCCCGAGCTTGTGGAAGAGGCGGAGAGATTCCGACTAGATATAGTCGGACTCACCTCAACCCACAGTTTAGGCTCTGGAACCAAACTCCTTGAGAGGGGCTGGACCTTGTTCTTCTCTGGAGTTGCCGCTGGGGAGAGGCGGCGAGCTGGTGTGGGCTTATTGTTAGCCCCCCGGCTTGGTGCCTCTGTGTTGGAGTCATCCCCAGTAAACGAGAGGGTCACTTCCCTACGCCTTAGGGCTGGGGAAAGGGTCCTGACTGTGGTTTGTGCCTATGCGCCGAACGGCAGTTCAGAGTACCCAGCCTTCTTGGAGTCTATCAGAGGGGTGCTGGAGAGCACCCCAGCTGGTGACTCCATAGTTCTACTGGGAGACTTCAACGCCCATGTGGGCAATGACAGTGTGACTTGGAGGGGCGTGGTTGGGAGGAACGGCCTCCCTGACCTGAACCCGTGCGGTGTGTTGTTGCTGGACTTCTGTGCGAATTACAGTTTGTCCATAACGAACACCATGTTCGAACATAAGGATGTCCATAAGTGCACTTGGCACCAGGACACCCTAGGTCGCAGGTCTATGATCGACTTTGTGGTCGTATCATCAGACCTGCGTCCGTATGTTCTGGACACGCGGGTGAAGAGAGGGGCTGAGCTGTCAACTGACCACCACCTGGTGATGAGTTGGATTAGATGGCGGGGAAGGATGCCGGACAGACCTGGCAGACCCAAACGCGTAGTGAGGGTGTGCTGGGAACGTCTGGCAGAATCTCCCGTTCGTCGAGTCTTCAACTCTCATCTCCGGCAGAGCTTCGCCTGCATTTCGAGGGAGGACCGGGATATTGAGTCCGAATGGGCCGTATTCCGTGCCTCTATTGCTGAGGCAGCCAGTTGTGGTTGCGGCCGCAAGGTGGTCGGTGCCAGTCGTGGTGGCAAGCCCCGAACCCGATGGTGGACACCGGGGGTTAGGGCTGCCGTCAAGCTGAAAAAGGAGTCCTATCGAGCATGGATGGCTTGCGGGACTCCCGAAGCAGCTGACAGGTACCGGCAGGCCAAGCGGCACGCGGCTTCGGCGGTGGTCGAGGCAAAAACTCGGGTGTGGGAGGAGTTCGGTGAGGCTATGGAGCACGACTTTCGGTCGGCCTCGAAGAGGTTCTGGCAAACCGTCCGACACCTCAGAAAGGGGAAGCAGCCCCCAGTTCACACTGTTTACAGTGCGGACGGGGGCTTGCTGACCACGACTGTGGATATAGTTGGTCGGTGGAAGGAATACTTCGAGGCCCTTCTCAATCCCACTGACATGCCTTCCATAGAGGAAGCAGAGTCTGAGGATACGTACGTGGACAGTTCTATCACCGTGGCTGAGGTAATTGGGGTAGTCAAATCACTCCCCAGTGGCAAGGCTCCGGGGGTAGACGAGTTCCGCTCAGAATTTCTCAAGGCTCTGGATGTTGGAGGACTGTGTTGGTTGACACGCCTCTACAACATTGCATGGAAGTCAGGAACAGTACCTCTGGACTGGCAGACCGGGGTGGTGGTCCCCATTTTTAAAAAGGGTGACCGGAGGGTGTGTTCCAACTATAGGGGGATCACACTCCTCAGCCTTCCTGGGAAAGTCTACTCCAGGGTGCTGGAGAGAAGGGTACGACCGTTAGTCGAACCTCGGTTAGAGGAGCTGCAATGTGGTTTTCGTCCCGGTCGCGGAACACTGGACCAGCTCTACACCCTTGCAAGGGTACTCGAGGGTATGTGGGAGTTTGCCCAACCAGTCTACATGTGCTTTGTGGACCTGGAAAAGGCATTCGACCGTGTCCCTCGTGGTGTCCTGTGGGGGGTGCTCCGGGAGTACGGGATTGATGGTCCGCTTCTACGTGCCATTCGGTCCTTGTACAATCGAAGCAGGAGCCTGGTTCGCATTGCCAGCAGTAAGTCGAGCTTGTTTCCGGTGAACGTTGGCCTCCGCCAAGGCTGCCCTTTGTCACCGATTCTGTTCATAATCTTCATGGACAGAATTTCTAGGCGCAGTCAAGGTGTTGAGGGAGTCCAGCTTGGTGACCTTAGGATCTCGTCTCTGCTATTTGCAGACGATGTGGTCCTTATGGCCTCATCAGGCTGTGACCTTCAGCGTTTACTGGAGCGGTTTGCAGCTGAGTGTGAAGCTTCTGGGATGAGACTCAGCACCTCCAAATCCGAGGCCATGGTTCTCAGTCGGAAACGGGTGGACTGTACCCTCCGGGTTGGGAGTGAGGTCTTGCCTCAGGTGGAGGAGTTCAAGTATCTCGGGTTCTTGTTCACGAGTGAGGGAAGGTTGGAGCGTGAGATCGACAGACGGATCGGTGCAGCATCTGCAGTAATGCGGTCGCTGTACCGGACCGTCGTGGTGAAGAGAGAGCTGAGCCGGAAGGCAAAGCTCTCTGTTTACCGATCGATCTACGTTCCCACCCTCACCTATGGTCATGAGTTATGGGTCATGACCGAAAGAATGAGATCGCGGATACAAGCGGCGGAAATGAGTTTCCTTCGTAGGGTGGCTGGACTCACCCTAAGAGATAGGGTGAGGAGCTCGGCCATCCGGGAGGAGCTTAGAGTAGAGCCGCTGCTCCTTCACATCGAGAGGAGCAAGTTGAGGTGGCTCGGGCATCTAGTCCGGATGCCTCCCGGGCGCCTTCCTGGTGAGGTGTTTCGAGCATGCCCAGTCGGGAGAAGGCCCCCGGGAAGACCTAGGACACGCTGGAGGGACTATGTCTCACAGCTGGCCTGGAAACACCTTGGCGTCCTCCCGATGGAGCTGGAAGAGGTCGCTGGGGACCGGGAAGTCTGGACTTCCCTACAAAGCTGCTGCCCCCGCGACCCGGACCCGGATAAGCGGAGGAAAATGGATGGATGGATGGATGGACCTTGGTACAGGTACTTAGGTTTCCCTCGCCCGGAAGCGGGTCACCAGGGGCCCCCTCTGGAGCCAGGCCCGGAGGCAGGGCACGATGGCGAGCGTCTGGTGGCCGGGACTTCTCTCCGCATTGAGAGATGTCAGATGAGGTGGCTCGGGCATCTGGTTAGGATGCCTCCCAAACGCCTTCCTGGAGAGGTGTTCAGGGCACGTCCAACCGTTAGGAGGCCTTGGAGCAAGACCCAGGACACGTTGGAGAGGCTATGTCTCTCAGCTGGCCTGGGAACGCCTCGGCATCCGCTGGGAAGAGCTAGACAAAGTGGCTGGGGAGAGGGAAGTCTGGGCTTCCCTGCTTAGGTTGCTGGCCCCGCGACCCGACCTCAGATAAGCGAAATAAAATTGATGGATGGATGGATGGACCTTGGTACTGCAAGTGAAGAAAGATACCTTAGACTAGCTTTTTGTCGTACTGAAAACCTAAACTGTTTTGCTGTGAGGAAAACAGTACACGCTGCTTTAGTCCCATCAACCGGTACATAAATTCTTGTAGGTTTTCACGGTCAAGTTGTCTTGCATTACTAAGCTCATGAAATAACTCAGAACTACTTTTGTCTTTTAGGTGTGTTTTGAGAAACCGCTTCAGCTCAGTCACTGTCAACTCATGTTTTGTCAAAAGCATATCTTTAAATGTAACAAATTTGATGATTCTTAACACGGCGCGAATTATCTCATTTTCAGTGAAGTTCTCGGCTAACCCCACATCAATCTGTTTTCAAATGGCGGCATAACTTACATGAGAGTCTGAGACAGATATTTGTCCGCTATGAATTTTGAATTCCCTTCGTGGTAATAAAGCTGCTACATCTGCTAGTTTGACAATATCAGAAGCCTGGCTACTTAAGGATGGCTGTTTATCCACCCTGACATGCACGACTGGTGATCCGGTTACAGATACAGCCTGCACCTGTAGATCTCGCTCCTCCACACTAGCTATTGTTGGCTGTTGAAGCTCCGTAATGAGGTCATCGAAGAGCAGGAGACGGGACATACCTTGGTCCTCCAGACTTGCCCACTGGTCACTTTTCACAAAGTCCACGATGAAGTCATAGAGTTCTACCTCTGTTGCGTCTTCCACTTCCTCCCTCACCTCGTCCTCAATGGAAGCCGTCAACTTGTGGAGAACGTCGGTGTTCGCAGAGCTGATCAGCTGGTGGAGTTGCTTCTGAATGCCTCGCTGCAACTCGCGTAGTGCTGACATTTTGGATCACGATGTTGGTGCGTCTGTCCAGGTAATGATGACAGATTCAATGGATTGATGATTAGCTGTCTTGTAGAACACAGAAATCATCCCGGACAAGCCCCCAAAATGTTGCTCCTCCCCAGCCCGGAGATGGGGTGTGAATTGAAAACCTGTGGTAAAGAATGAAGGAAGACAATGCACGATGAGTTAATGTCTCTTCACCGGCAGGATTTATTCTTCCTCTGTCGCGATATCACCTACTCTACACCACCATCGCTACTAGCACCCTCTAGTGGACTTGCGGTATTACAACACCAAGAATAGAGGTCTGAATTATTTTAGACACGAACATTTTTTTTTATTTTAAAGTGGGGTATTTGTTTTTAACAACTGAAATTTTACATGTCAGTCCTCTTTATGAATTTTTACAACTTTTAACCGCTTTAAACATTTTTATGCATTTGACTGTTTTTAGCTTATTGTATCTTGTTTTATGAGCCTTACACTGGCTTTTATATCCGTCGGGGAAAAAATGCAAAGAAATGTTTGACCTTTTCAGTGCACAGTTGGTAAAATGTGTAATTCAAGTGTGCCACAATAGATGGAGAAAATGGTGACAAAAGTAGAGGGGGACAGCAAATTACAGTGACAGTGAAGGTACATTGGAAGGCACGTTGGATAAAGCACGTGTTATAAAGTACTGCAAAGAACATGGAACTGTAACCCATTCCCATTTCAAATGGCATTATACATTAGAAATGTCAACGTAGATGTATGTGCTGCATCGACAAAATTTACTTTGAAAGGTAATAATGAGAAAGGCTAATGCCAACTGTCAATTGCTGGTCCGACTGGTCGAGCCCAAATAGTCAACAGCTGTCTTTTCTTACCTTGTTAACTACGTGGTTGGTATCAGAACTTACGATAAGGAACCCCATCACAACACAATGCATAGAACACGTAGAATTGCCCACAAAATATGGATGCATTGAAACAAACATTCATTCATTAATTTTCTATACCGCTTTATCCTCATTAGGGTCACGGGGATGCTGGAGCCTATCCCAGCAGACTTTGGGCGAGAGGCGAGGTACACCCTGGACTGGTCGCCAGTCAATCGGAGGCCACATATAGACAAACAAACATTCACACTCACATTCATACCGATGGACAATTTAGAGTCACCAATTAACCTAACATGCATGTTTTTGGAATGTGGGAGAAAACCGGAGTACCCGGAGAAAACCCACGCACGCACGGGGAGAACATGCAAACTCCACACAGAGATGCCCAACGGAGATTTGAACCCAGGTCTTCCAGATCTCCTGACTGTGTGGCCAATGTGCTAACCACTCAGCCACCGTGCTGAAACAAACATATAATAGAAAATAATAAACAATGAATCTTAATGCTAGATTGTAACATTGATTGGTGACAATGAAATAGCATACTAATTAGTCAGACATCCATTTAGTGGCTTCAGGCTCCCTACAATGTAAAGTAAACTTTGAAGCTACAGTAGCAATGCCAAATTGGTATTCAGGGTCTGTCATGCCAATTATCCACTGGGTCATTACTGGTGTTGTGAGAGGGCTTAAAGGTAAAAGGCCAAGATTTTCATCAGCATTTGCAGTGACTCTGTTAGTTTGGAATGGCAGATTTGAATCGGAAACATTGATTGTGTTACAAAAGATTAGATACACTTAGAAGCGCCTCAGTTATTTGACAGCAAAAATGTGATATCCTTCCTGTCAGAAAAAACAAACAAAAGGTGCACCGTGTAACTTTATTGTAATAATCTTGAGTTACTTACTTTCATGTGGTAAAGGGTAACATTAAAGGCAATCAATGTGCTCCTCTTTGGTTGCTCGGCAAACATTGATGCAACAGTTGAGGCAAATCAGACAATCTTTAACACATTTGGAGTTACTGTTTCAGCGATTCATTGCTGCTTCATATCAGTTCTTCCAAGGTTGCAGGTATGCCAACTCTGCTCTTCATGTAACTCCCCGCCCCGCGGAGAAATCTCCTAACAGCGAGATGTCAGCGCAGCGGAGCACCATCTTGCTGAAAAGGTTGTCATCAACTTCAGCCGCTAGTTGTGGAAACATCGCATTGGTAAGCATCTCCAGGGGTAACTTTTACCAGTAAATAGTTTCTCAAAGAAGAAAGGGCCATACATTGTCCTCCTCGATGCAGCACACAACACATTCACTTTTGGTGAGTCTCCCTCCATTTCCACAGTAGCGTGCGGATCTTTTAAAGGCCACGTATCTGCACCTTATTCCTATTGACAAATAAAAATACATTGACGAATAAAATGTCACTCATCATGAAAGGATTTTTGACCAAAAGTTATCATTATCGTAAGCTATCACGTTCTAATATCTAGATGTTATGACACCGTATGCTTTTGTGAACACTGCGTATTTTGCAGAACTCTGTTACACCTCTTGGACTGAATATATACCATTTTATGCAAAGTATATATTGTATATAACGTAATAGTACATTGTAATGTTTGGGGAAATAATATTACATTATTAATATGGACTTTTGGTTGCATGCAGTAAACATTTTCCGGCACCAGCTCCAGAAGAGACTTATTTTGAAAATACATTAATTACCGGCTTGACCTTTTGCTTTTATGAGCGTGAAAGGCAACCATGTTTGTTTTCGTGTATTATTCATGCGGCCAGTTCAACAGCATGAGAAAGTCAATAAATCAGTGTGAGAATCAAATGAAGGTGAGCAGCATGATTGACTGTATTTCTCTTGGGGAAATTGGAAGGTTTGAACCTTTCCCTTTTGGCTCTTTCTGCAATGTGGGGTTGTTGTAGGAGGTGCCCCTCAGCTCCTACAACATATATTAGCATACTACATTATTCATCACCTGTCAGGTGCATGACTGGCATGACATTAGCTGCAGCCAGTTCAACCAACTTAATAGGCATATACCAAACCTGAGAGACACTGTAAATTTGGAGCGAGAGGCTCCCTGGACTTTCAGATCATGTGACAGATAATCTCATTTGAAACCTGTAATAATACAGACGGCTTAGGGTATTTTAATGTCCTTGAGGAGCGATGAGAAGGTGTGACTAAAAAGAAGTCCAACAACAAAGTATATACTGTATAAAAAAATCCTGCTATTAGGAAGATAATAACTTTCAGGCGGGGAGTTATTGATTTAACAATATCTTTATTCTTGTGGTTACAGTTTATAAGGGAGTAGAACGACACTGCATCAAACTGATCTCTTTCTAATATTCTACTACGGGTATCTAAACAAGTTTACCAAAACCCACAGTAATAAACAACCAGGTGTGTGTTTTTGTCAGAAATACAAAGTATGCTGCTTTGTGATTGAATATAGCCTAATATTAGTGAAAACACACGCATGTTTAGTCAAATGTTACATATTGTAATGATTAATTAACAATAAATTATTTTCAAGCATCAAAATGGCTAAATGAAATATGTAATATCTACCAATATTAGATTTTTATGCCAGTATCGGCCCAATAATATCAGACCACCAATATTCTAAATATAGCGACCGTGTCGCTAAATTGTCAACAAGTATCTCTCCTATGTACTGTATGAGGTACAAACATGACCAGTGATCCCTGGAGCTTTTAAAATTGGTGCCCAGTCAAACATTCATTCATTCATTCATTCATTTTCTGTACCGCTTATCCTCATTAGGGTCACGGGGATGCTGGAGCCTATCCCAGCTGGCTTTGGGCGAGAGGCGGGGTACACCCTGGACTGGTCGCTAGTCAATCGCAGGGCACATATAGACACACAACCATTCACACTCACATTCATACCTATGGACAATTTTAGAGTCGCCAATTAACCTAACATGCATGTTTTTGGAATGTGGGAGGAACATGCAAACTCCACACAGAGATGCCCAACGGAGATTTGAACCCAGGTTTTTCCAGATCTCCTGACTGTGTGGCCAATGTGCTAACCACTCAGCCACCGTGCGGCCCCCCCAGTCAAACATAATGAGCGTAAATCAACAAGTCAAGTAGCAAGCAGTTGTTTAACTCGCATGGACAAAAACAGCCACACATTTCTCCCTGACACTGGGAACCCCGAGGTAGGTTGCAAGGGGTACCTAAAGCTTTTAATGCACGCTGCATAATACGTCTACTACCAGTCATACTCGCCATGCAACATTTCATGTCTGATTGGCTTCTGGTTGCCCTGTTCTCACGAGACCGCTTTTCTCCAAACGGGACGCCCCTGTAAATAGCGGATCCTACTCTGCGACAAAGTACTTAACCGTGCCAAATGAAAGATTACTGTATGCTTAAATGAATACCTCCCTGTATTACCTTTGTAAAGGCAGAATTACTCACACAATTGTAGATCTCATTAGAGTGTAAAGGTCTACCAAATATTTCCCTTAGAGAAAATGTAAATGTACTTCTACCGTCACGGCACTATGCCACATGGCCTGAACTGGGATAAGTTTCTTGCTCAAAGATACTAGAAACAATTTGAGGAGGAACAGGAGTCAACAGCTACCTAAGCCAGCGCAGCCGTGTACATGTGAGTGTCTGTTTGCGAGCGTGAATGAGAGAGAGACAGACAGGTTAGAAGGTGCAATTTCCTTTTCTTGATGACTGTTTTTGGTGATACTAAATCCCAGATTTGTTTTTCAGGGCATCAACACACACTCTCGCATCTCTAAGCCGGCAATGAGCTCCCCCGACGCATTACTTGGCGATTGACAGTTACATTGTCACCTTTTCCTGCACTTAGCATAGAATTAGACTCGAAACTGGCGTGACAGTTTGCTCCTTTGCAGCAAAAGCACACTGACGGCTGGATCCAAAGGCAAAAAAAGCTCAGGCCACCGGGTTGGTTGTGCTAATGGACTGCTGACCAGGCTATAAGCCTAGTTCTGCAGCCTAGTTTGTCATCCCCACACAAAAGGTTGCATGTGTGAATGTCCGTGTCTTTATTGACCAGCTACAAATGACGCCATTCCTTCTCCAATCGTGCTTCTCCTTGGTCTGACGCATGACTACAGGGATGCTTTGTGATGTCAAACTGGTTGCACAGTTCAAGTATGTGTCAAAGCGTGCCTGAAGATGGCAGTGTTCACCATGACAGCCCACACACCCTTTGGCTTAAACAACTTGCTTTCTACAGCAGCAGCAGCAGCACAGGCAGAGGGCCATGGATGAAATTGAGGGTTATCTTCTGCATTGGAATTAAGTAATTATGGATGACGGCAGGAATTAAATGACGGCTTGATCTGTACGGCTGACTCTGATTTCCATTTTGTTAAGTCTGCTGGTTTTTTAGTTACCGTATGTCACTTTTGACATGTAATTTTGGGATTCCTCGGCTTCACAGCAAAACCTTCTCTTGTTGATGTGAAACTTGTAAAATCAGGTTGTCTGCAGTCGTCTGCAAAACCCTTATTCCATTTAGAATGACGCGATCGACTTCAGAAAAGAGGAGTTTGGCCCATTACACACAGGGCCCACACGCCGCCGTGTGACTTTGATGACTGGCATAACTGTCAAGGTCATTTCTTGGAAACAAATGCTGATGAGTGCCCGCCGGCTGCCAAGTGCAGCGGACACAACACAAATGTGCAGTCTGCGCAAACATGCTTAGACAACAGTTTCTCTGTCTTGACATCAAATAAAAGTGACGATATTGCAGCTTTTCTGCTTTGGTAGGTCTTATTAATTGGAGACAAGTTGCATGGCACACACACACATGTATATATTTGTTTGTATTCACATATGTATTTGTTTTTTGGCACGTGATTCAGGCTGCTGCGTTTGCGTGTCCATCCCAATTAGAGCATCCTACCTGACAACAGCCTAACAGGTTGCCTCACGCTGGGCGACGCTTGCCTTGTGCTCCAGTGGCGGACACACCTGCCACCCCAGTGAGATGACTTTCACTACTTGTAATGAAACATTCTCAACAGCCCCTCAGTCGTCCTCAGCATCAGCACCAACAGCACCCTCGGAGGCTTTTGGGGTGATGGGTAAACGTGTCCGCAGCCTGCAGCATCTTCACGGAGCATCCCGTCGCGGGCAGCCCTGGAGTCCGCGCGAAGTGACGTTTCTCCCGGCCAATCGTGTTCCTATTCCGCCTGTCGACACTGCTGAAGGAGAGGCGGCTTGACCAATGGCGGTGGTTCGGCGGGGTGAAGGGGCGTCGGTGTATTTCACCATCCCTCCTGTGGATCGACAAGCGAGAGTCAGAGCAAGACAGTCGGCTCCGGCGGTGTGAGCGTCAGGATGAGCGGTGCGTAAACGTTGCGCATTGCTGTGACATTGAACGCACTCTTGGCTGAATCAGTCGCCACGTTTTGCAGCACCGAGGAGGACCGAATCTGGTCATTGACACAATTTGTTTAGCTTTGTCGTCTCTTTTTGTGCTCGTGGCTGCATGCCAGCTGGAGTGATGCTGGAGCTCGGTGGACTTGAACCATGAGAGGACACAAGTGGGTCGTCTTGCGTTCACCTCGCCGGCGCTTCCACGTTAACAGGTAGCAAGTACATTTTTCAACCGGGAGCCGAGCATTGATTTGGGGAGACATTTGAATGGAAAACACCGCAAACCGCTGACCATCTGGCTGCGGGAGGATGAGACGCTGATCACCGCAATTGCCGCAGGTCACTCACTTCAATCATTTTACATTAGTGAAGTTAAATTGAAGGGTGGGGGGAATCGATGCATTAACACAGTTTATGCATCCTGCTTTGCCAAAATTGCCCCCAACCCCCCCTCTTTCTCCGACCCAATTGACAAATAACAGCAATGCCTGAGTGTGAATATCATGAGAGGAGATCTGACGTACTGGAGTTGTTGTCCTGCGACATTGCAGATTAGAATATGCAAAATAAAACTAAGAAGAAAGCTCAGTTGTCAACAGAAAATTGAACATCTTGACTGATCCTATTTTTGTAAGCTTCGGCTATACCAGCCACTTGATGCAGGCAGAGTTTAAGCTCTTTAAATTTGTGTGTAAAATGAATCCTTTATTGTGGAGTTTTTTTTGTTTAACATCCATAGGACTAGTCAATGGTGCAACACACACGAATAAAGTGTTTGATGCAGTGATGATGATCTTAAAGAAATGTTATTTTCATTCATAATAATCACCTTGAAAAACATAGTTAACTTTGGCAAGGTAACAGATATATGCATTATAATTAGTCCTATATAATAACTATATATTACATATATATACTGCACAGTATATATATATGCTTGATTCATCATCATGCTGCTTTGCAAAGTTGTTTAAAGCGATGCTCTCTGTATTTCTAGGTTTGGAAGATTCCTGTCTACTACAGTTTCATAGAAACATTTGCTTCACTTCTTCTGTCATGGATCTAAAAGACTATTACCTGTTGGGTGCTCTGCTCGCCTGTATCTGGCTTGATCCATCCATAGCCCAAGAATTAATCTACCCCATCAGGGAGGAGCTGCAAGAAAATGTGCTCATTGGAAATATACCGAGGGACCTTAACATTTCTCATACAAATGCTGCCACAGGAGCAAGTGCTAATCTTGTGTACCGCCTCGTCTCCAAAGCAGGAGATAACCCTCTGGTCCGCGTTCTGAGCAGCACCGGTGAGATATTCACTACATCAAATCGAATAGACCGGGAGAAGTTATGCCCCGGTCCCTCCTTTGAGGACAGCGAGTGCTCCTTTGAAATTGAAGTGGTCATCCTGCCGAATGATTATTTCAGGCTGATTAAGATCAAGATAATCGTCAGAGACACAAATGATAATGCACCCATGTTTCCATCCCCTGTAATCAACATCTCCATCCCAGAGAACACTCTCATTAACAGCCGCTTCGCTATTCCTTCGGCCACGGACCCAGACACCGGCCCGAATAGCGTCCACAAATATGAGCTGATCAACGGACAAAGTGCTTTTGGTTTAGACATAGTGGAAACACCTGAGGGGGAGAAGTGGCCCCAGCTCATTGTGCAGCAGAATCTGGACAGAGAGCAGAAGGACACATATGTGATGAAGATTAAAGTGGAGGACGGTGGCAGCCCGCAGAAATCCAGCACCGCCATCCTACAAGTTACTGTAACGGATGTCAATGATAACAGACCTGTGTTTAAGGAGAGTCAGGTGGACGTGCACATTCCAGAGAATTCCCCCGTTGGCACATCTGTTGTGCAGCTTCAGGCCACAGATGCAGATGTAGGGTCGAACGCAGAGATTCGATATGTGTTTGGGGCACAGGTATCACCTGCTACAAAAAGACTGTTTGCACTGAATGCGACATCTGGCCTAATTACAGTGCAGAGGCCTTTAGACAGGGAAGAGACTGCAATCCACAAGCTTTCTGTTGTGGCCAGTGATGGCAGCCCGAGCCCCGCCAAAGCTATTATTTCAATAAATGTGACTGATGTTAATGACAATCCGCCCAATATAGACCTGAGATACATAATCAGCCCCATTAATGGCACTGTTTTCCTCTCTGAGAAGGATCCCATTAATACAAAGATAGCTCTCATCACTGTGTCAGACAAAGACACTGACATCAACGGCAAGGTCATTTGTTTCATCGAAAAAGACGTGCCCTTCCATCTCAAAGCTGTGTATGACAACCAGTATCTGTTGGAGACATCTGCACTGCTTGACTATGAAGGGACCAAGGAATATAACTTTAAAATTGTGGCTTCTGATTCTGGGAAACCAAGCTTGAATCAGACTGCCTTGGTGAGAGTGAGGCTGGAGGATGAGAACGACAACCCACCCATTTTCACTCAACCCGTCATTGAGCTGGCTGTCATGGAAAACAACAAACGCGACCTGTTCCTTACCACTCTCAGCGCTACGGATGAAGATAGCGGAAAAAACGCAGAGATTGTTTATCAGTTGGGACCAAACGCATCGTTCTTTGATCTTGACCGCAAAACGGGGGTTCTGACTGCGTCCAGAGTTTTTGACCGTGAGGATCAGGATCGGTTCCTGTTCACTGTGACGGCAAGAGATAATGGGACACCTCCTCTGCAGACACAGGCAGCAGTCATCGTAACCGTGCTGGACGAAAATGATAACAACCCCAAATTCACACATAACCACTTTCAGTTTTTTGTCTCAGAGAATCTTCCTAAATACAGCACAGTTGGAGTGATAACTGTGACCGATTCTGATGCTGGAGAAAATGCTGCGGTTTCTCTTTCCATTCCAAATGACAATGAAAACTTCATACTGGATCCTTTCTCTGGTGTGATAAAGTCCAATGTGTCATTTGATAGGGAGCAACAGAGCTCCTACACTTTTGACGTTAGGGCTGTGGACAGCGGCAGACCACCTTGCTCCTCAGCTGCTAAGGTGACCATTAATGTCATTGATGTGAATGACAACACCCCAGTTGTTGTTTACCCCCCTTCTAACACATCCTTCAAGCTGGTCCCTCTGTCCTCTATCCCTGGATCGGTGGTTGCAGAGGTGTTTGCAGTAGATGGCGATACAGGGATGAACGCTGAACTCAAATACACTATTGTGAGTGGCAACAATAAGGGTCTGTTCAGGATTGACCCCGTCACGGGAAATATCACCCTGGAGGAAAAGCCAGCAGTGAGTGATTTGGGCTTGCATAGATTAGTGGTCAACATCAGTGATTTAGGATACCCCAAATCCCTTCACACTCTGGTGCTGGTATTCCTTTATGTCAACGATACTGTTGGCAACTACACACTCATCAATGACCTCATCCGACGTAGGATGGAAACACCAATTGACCGGAACATGAGCGATAGCAGTGAAACGTATCAAAGTGGGGACTATTTAACAATAATGATAGCTTTTGTGACTGGCGCCTTAGTGGTGATTATTGTCATATTTGTTACTGTCTTGTTGCGCTGCCGTCACACTTCCAGGTTTAAAGCTGCACAGAGGAAAAAACAAGGGACTGAGTGGATGTCACCAAATACGGAGAACAAGCAGAATAAGAAGAAAAAGCGCAAGAAAAGGAAATCTCCAAAGAGCTCTTTGCTCAACTTTGTCACCATTGAGGGGAACAAACCTGACGATCCTGCCCATGAGCCAATCAACGGAACCATCAGTCTGCCCACCGAATTGGAAGATCAAGGGATCGGACGCTTTGATTGGAATGCCACACCCACCACCACCTTCAAGCCCAGCAGCCCTGACTTGGCCCGACACTACAAATCTGCCTCACCTCAGTCCGCCTTCCACCTCAAGGCTGATACACCGGTTTCAGTGAAGAAGCACCATGTGATTCAGGAGCTCCCACTGGATAACACGTTCGTCGGGGGTTGTGACACCCTTTCCAAGAGGTCCTCCACAAGCTCAGACCACTTCAGTGCCTCAGAGTGCAGCTCCCAAGGAGGGTTCAAGGCGAAGGGGCCCATGCACACCAGACAGCAGGTAAAAGAGCACTTTTACTGGTCTATAAGTACTGCCTATAACTGCCCTGTTCCACAGTGCTAAAGTGCCAGTTAAGATTTGAGACTCACACTTAAGTTACTGATGCAACAAAATAGTAATGAAAGCACACATAATCCTCCTCAAACCTAAAGATTAAAAAAAAGGAACTGAACATTTACTCATGATATATTTGGTGATGAACTCGAGCATCACGTGCATAATTTGGGGATACAATCAAAGACTAATGGTTGGGACATGGAAAGTATGCTTGAGTTTGACTTAAGATGAAGCGTGTGAGTGGCTGCCTTATTTTGTGTATTCAGCACCCGATTTAGATCAAAAAAATGTGCATTTACCAACAACTGTGACTCACTGTTCTTTGTGAAAGAAACATTTTTTTCTCGCCTATCTACTCAAACCTGACGACGGGTAGACATTCTCAAAAAAGATAGACCTTTCACCTCTCATAAAACTCTTGATTGCATTCATGTTTTTTTGTGTTTATTTCTGTGTTCTGGTATGTATTGTGGTATCACAACAGGCCGTGCAACCTTTTCAATACCCGCAAGCAGTAACAGCACGCAACAATTAGTCAGCCGCAGTGGCAAATGTGAACGTTAAAGCTTGCTTTGCCACATCATCAAAGCTAGAATGAAATTCTTCCTCTCAAAGCACACTAACAAACTGAGTGAGGCTTGTCTGGGATTGATACACATCCAATTCAAAAAGGATTAGCCAATAATGAGCCTCAAATTTCAACATAATCCATGCTGCTTTTTTTTCTAATCAAAGCCTTATTAATTTTTCTGCTAATAAAGCACCACTACACAACAAACTGTTCTGTTCTAATAGAACACATGTGGACAAATACAGGGAGCAGCACAAGTGGGGGAGTGGAGAGAGAGGGCAGAGGGAGGGCTGAATGAGAGAGTTGTCAGTGGGTCAGGCTTGGCTGCTGGTGGTACTGAAGCTTTAGGTGGCAGTGTTGAGCTGCATGGCAACGCTTGGCATGCTGCCAGCCTGCAGTGGCCGGTGCAAGGCAGCAAAAGAAAGGAGTGAAATCTATGTTGGCGTTCTTAGCGAAATACTCCCGTGTAATGATGCTGAGGCTGCATGGGGAAGATTGATAACGGCAGGTAGAGATGAGAGTGATAAGGTCTATCCGGGAGAGGTAGAGGAATTACAGGGGTGACACCGGGAGAGAGTCTTGTCGATGTGTACCGCCAGGATACCGCATCGGTGCTCCCATTTAATGCTTTTTTGTACGAGCGGTGGCAGTCAAAAGAGGCATCCAATTCAACGACGTTTGCCAGTTTGTGTGAGCGTGTGGCTGTTGGCGAGGGGATGGCAGGGGATGAGACAAGGTGATGACATGGGTGGCTGTGAAGGTGACAACCAGGATAGCACATGAGATATGACACTATACAGTAAGCACATCTTCATTGATTCTTTCAGTCACTCTGCACTTTACGAAGGATTTATTGGAATCGATAATTCTGACAGATGATCAAAAGGAGCACAAACACACTGTGGGTTTTATTTTGTGCCTTTCAAAGCACAAATAATGCACTCCGCAGACACTTAAGTGCACATATTTTCCAATAACTGGAGCTATTTGATTAATGATGTTTATGGACATGCATAAGTGTGGTCTTAAATGGGACCTTATTTTAGCTGGAAAGTCTAAACTGACGTTGTGCCGCACTCTCACAAAATGTTACCAATTGGATCATGCATCATCTATTATGCATCCACAAAATGCATTCTCTCAATATCTTGTAGAATAATTTATCATAAAAGAAGCTTGAAGTCATCCACTTTTTAGATCGTTCAATTATTTGTTGTTTGTGACTTTGCTCAACCACTTGACTTTTATTTTTTATTTTTATCTCAAGCTCTTTTTATCAGGAGAAAAAGTCATTTATTTTTGCTCTCGTGCCCAGTCCCAAATTTTGGAGACTTGCCTGCCGTCTGTTTTCCCAGTCATATCAATGTCCAAGACATCTCACTGTGCTAATCAAAGTGGAGGTTAAATGGCAGTTATAGAGTTAAGTGCAGTGGTTAGACAGCATTGGATGAAGGATATGTTTTCACTGCCTTTTAGAATTTATATTTTGTTGTTTTTGTACAGCGTGGCCATGGATATTCTTTGCCAATGTAATAACTACAGTCTAGGATGGAGGCAGTCATTAAAAAACAACAACAATTTGCATCATTAAAATGTCATATTTCCATTCAGTCATAAAAGAAAGCAGCGTTGTGGCAAACCGACGGAGGAATTTTAGTCCTTACATTGTTTCCTCAAGAGTAACTAACGTCATCAATCACCCCCTGTTGTTTGATGTTGACGTGAAATGAGCAACTAAGCGAACAAGGATGTTTAAAGCGAAGACACGGCTAAAGCTTTGGGGAATAGCTTTTAAATTGATTTTTTTCTCCTGGATTGAAAAGCCATTCTGTTTCGGCTCTCTGGAGTCACATCTATGCAGCATCAGCATCAATCAATAAATACGAAAATTGAAAGTAAATTGATTAACAAGTGGACCGACAAAGGAGAAAGGTTGAGAGCAGCTGCAGCAAAGCGTGAAAAATCCACAGGTAACCCCCTCTTCTTTAATAGATAACATTGGGAAACAGAAATAGGAGACATTTAAAGAGGCGTCATCATTCTGTGTGGCTTTGTAGAGACCCCCAACACACTGATAGCAAGAGTTGCAATCTTGGCCTTGTCTGTCTTTTTTCACTTATTACATGCCCTCCAGGGACCAACATTAGAGGAAACAACAGTGAGCAAAAAAGCATTAAAACGCTGTCCCACTTTCACCATGCAACACAAGCTTCTAAGAAACCGAGCGTAATATCACTGCTGTTTCAGCATCAGCCCCTTTTGGTGTTGTGCATTTCACAGTGCGGTACCTGTACCGTACAGTGACAAGAACACGGAATCTAATCTCATCTAAAGGGAAGACACAGATATGCTTCACGAGCATAACGAGTGCCCAGTGGCTGTGCATTAACCACACACGGTACATCAGATCCCAGCGCTTGGGTTGAGGACACGTTAATATGATTTTGCTGAGCGTATAAAAGTAGTCAGGGAGATGGTGTATTAGGTGCCGTGTCAAATCAATTAGAATTTGTGGTGTACTTTGTCCCTCTTCGTTTTTATTTACCAATAACAAATGTAATGAGGGCGTGAGCATTTTCACACATTTTAAAACACATTGTCCACATGTCCAATGTAAATGTGAAAATAAGGAAATTAAGTATGTTATGGGATGAGCGTGTGACTGTGAGACACTTTGTTATGATAATAAGGCTAAACACATACTGCCACACACGGACTCACAGTGACGCAAGCGTATGCTCCAAAATATCATGTGTAAAGATTTAATTGCTCTGGGTGGTTTTGTTTTTTTTTATTTTTTTGCACGTCGGAAAACATGCAAGTACGTAAAACATGGGTAGAGCATCAGTTCCTCCACACTATGCTCTGAGGTGCAAATCGTACCTCAGCAATTGGAAAATGACATAGTAACTTAATCTTACTAGCGGATGGTGAATACCATATTGTTTGTGAAGTGATGCAGCGGGCCTCTATTTCACACATACCATAATTATCTTCACTTATAAAAAAAAAGTCCTATGATGCACTATTATACAATGTCAGATATACTCCAAACGTTTAAATTCTATATTCAATTTAGGTTTAAAAGAACTGTTTGCAACTGATATCAGCTGCTTCGAGGGCGCTAACTTTGAAATGTGCTGCAAATTTGATCTCCCACCCTCTTCCCGATCCGAGCACGGAAGCAATGCCCCGTGTGACACACGCGTGCATTCGTTATTGTAGTTGTCAGCTAATGAAAGCGATTTGGAAAAGTAGAAGCGTTAACATTAGCTATTATTGAATATATAGCCTATAATATTGACAACTTGACTGCAAACTGTCCGTCGCTGCGCTGAGCCTGCTTTTCTGTATGTTCGTGCACAGCCATGAACGGCAGTCATCTAATTTTTTATTCAGTTCATTCATTTTCTATACCGCTTATCCTCATTAGGGTCACGGGGATGCTGGAGCCTATCCCAGCAGACTTTGGGCGAGAGGCGGGGTACACCCTGGACTGGTCGCCAGTCAATCGCAGGGCACATATAGACAAACAACCATTCACACTCACATTCATACTCTAATGGACAATTTAGAGTCACCAATTAACCTAACATGCATGTTTTTGGAATGTGGGAGGAAACCGGAGTACCCGGAGAAAACCCACACACGCACGGGGAGAACATGCAAACTCCACACAGAGATGCCCAACGGAGATTTGAACCCAGGTCTTCCAGATCTCCTGACTGTGTGGCCAATGTGCTAACCACTCAGCCACCGTGCGGCCCTTTTATTCAGTTTATTTTGCAATTGTGAAAAATATACAAGTTTTTTGTTCAGTCTGTTCTTTTAAACCACTAATGGTAACATATGCTATCCAATGGTGTGCTTACAGTTTTTGGTTGAAAAAAGTAAGTATCAGGTGGCAAACAGTCCCTTTACAGTAAGTGATTCTTGATTCTTGTGTAGCCTTGTCTGGTCTGTGTTTCGTCAATGGACATGCTACACAAACAGTTAGTACACACCATGGTAATGATGGAACCTTGGGGGAGTCATCCTTCTCGTGCAGGTTCATTTGCCACATTAATAAAAGGGATTAGTGGTACGTATGAGGGTTGATGCAAGCGGGGAAGTTTGAAAAGATTAATGAACTATGACAATGTTGCACCTAAGGGGAAAGTGTGCTGCAATGTCTTCTTGCGTGTGCCGACAAAACTGTTATGACTGATGAAGTGGGAGAGAAACCAGTGATTATTGTCGATTACCATCATTCTTGTTGTTTTTTCACTGTTGTGCATTACATGCAAATAGTACTTCTGACTGAAGGCCCCGTAGTGTATGACAGCTAATAGATGGGCTATGTAGTGCATGCATTTTCTTGTGTCATTGCTTCAATGGTACCAAATGCAGTTTTAGAATTAAAGGAACTGTATGCCGACCAGTCCAGGGTGTACCCCGCCTCCCGCAAGAAGTCAGCTGGGACCGGCTCCAGCATACCCGCGACCCTAATGAGGATAAGCGATATAGAAAATGGATTAATGGATGTTTTTTTAAACCACTATTGGTAACATATGCTAGCCAGTGTTGGTGTAAAAAAAATGGAGCAAGTTGTATACAGTCCTTTTAAAACACTGAAGATACGTCGTAAGAAAAAGGTGGCACAGCAACCACTACCTCCAAACAAAAACACACAAACAACATACAAAAAAACAAAGAATATAAATGCATTGTTTTACTGTGTAATGTATAGTGTAAATGGATTTCTGGTACAGAGAAAAGAAATAGTCCAATATGTGTAGATGGGTAAATGAAATAACTTGTGGCTATAGGAAGGTATTGGATCTCAGCAGAATCAGAGTAGATTAGAAGCTTGAGGGGATCCAGTCTTGTCTGCACAAAACAACCAAATAAATCAGTTTGTAAACCTGCTGGACTGAAAGCTATTTGGTTTTCTTTCCCTATGTTGGAGCAAATGAGGTTCTTCTTTATTATTATTATTTCTATATTAATTTTAGAACTTATTTTTCAAGAACTCTCTCCAGTCGACTACCCAAAACACAGTTGATGGCAAATTACCAGGAATTACATTCACTGTTTGTTAACATTTGTATTCCTGTGAGTGTACTTTTCCACCCCCATTCTTAAGTTTGAGATCATACATAAAATTCAGTTTTGATAGTGGCAAATGTTGTCATTTATCAAAGGGTGTGTGCATGTGTGCAACGTTTGTTTGTCTGCCACTTTTGGCTGACAAGCCATTCATCTGAAAAGTAAGCATCGTCTATCACTGCAAATTCTCACAGCAAATTGACTGATGATCAATCATTCCGGAATTCACTATCAGATATTCATGTTCTGCATGCACAACGACACGCAACAACAAAAACAAAGTTCCTGTGGCTTTTGTGAGAGTGTCATGACTTCAGTCATCTTCATGTTGTCACTAACCCGCTGAAAATATTGCTCGTTTGTCTGCTGCAGTTAATCAGGATGACATACTCGTGCTACGATGTCTCCTAACACAGCATGATGACAAAAATACATTTTGCAGCACTTAAGCTACAACTCATTTCTATTCTCTAATTAGTCAAATAAGAGTAGAGGGTGGAAGAAAATGTTTCTTGACTTTTTGCTTGTCTACAAAAATGATATATAAAAAACTAAGTTATAATGCGACACCATTGTGCGAATGCCCTCACCCCGAGAATGCAGCTCTCCTTTTCACCCGTTCCCTGGCCCCTCCTACCACCACTTACCTTCTCCCAGTCCCCACCCCTCCGACTCACACCTTTCACCCATCTTTTATCGGGGGTCAATGTTGTTACATGCAATGTTTTAATCATGGATGGCGTGCTCACCTTTTTGTGTTCCGATCATTTATGACAGATGGGAGTGCTTTGTGTTCACTGTCCACTCTCCTATCTGTAGATGGCGGGTGGGTTGGGGTCCTAAAAGATGTGGACACGGCGGTACTGTACGTCCCGACATGACAAACCCAGAGGGAGATGTGTCCTTGTCATTCCGTTGTTGTTTCATGTGACACACGGGCCGCTGCACGGCCACCAGCCTGTGCCAGTGTCTAGGCTAATAGTTGTGATAATGGCTTTGCCAGACAAACAAGCCCCGAGCTTGCAGCGATGGGAGGCGGTATGGGTGTGTGTTTGACATGAAATGTGACTGCCATTGACTGCTGTGCCACGCGGCCGCATCACTCAGACTCTGTAACCCTCATCAATGTAAATCTTTCTTGTATATATGAGATGTTTCATGTATAACTGAACTCCTGGTAATTTTGCCTAATGTGCTGTGATAAAAAGTAATGGATCATATTTTTGGTTTTATTTGCCCTGCTTGTCTTTTATTGCTGGGTCATCTGAAAAAAAAAATGCCAATTATTTAGTACGATGCAAGTCATGTTCTTGAAATTTTTTTTTTTTTTTGAACACTGCTATTCTACCTTCCTAATTTCATAATAAATGTTTCCAAGAGCTCACGTTCTTGTTTCTTTTTTGTTCTTTTTTGTCATCTGACTGGACTTGTCAGGAAGCTACAAAATTAATTGTCAACTTGCTCCAATCATCAGCTGCCAAGGAAGGGCAAGATGATTGGGTTTGAACAGATCCATGAAGTAAAGCGCATGCAGGTTCACAAAGATGACACGAGGGAAACTGTTCTCAGGAGATTTTTGGGTAAGATTTTATGCAAAATGTAGAACTGTAAGTATTAGGGTTCACGAAAAGCTTTGTGAATCTTGCTGAAAATATGTATAATCCTTTAAAAAATGGATGGATGGACATCCTAACCCAAACTACATGCACTTTCAGACACAATATAGCATAGTTACTTGCATACTCAGTGTGTCCACCATGCTAATGGGGGTAAACATACTGTCATTATGTCACAATGCTTACTAATTATGGGAATTTGGTCGCGTTTAAGGGAACCACTTCTACTGGTTTGGCCCCCTCGAAAGAACTGGCCAAATGGCTCCTCGGGTTTTTTTTTACATGACCAAATTATGTGTAAAATTAGTAATATGAAAATACAATTATATTAAATGTTTATTATTTGTATGTCAACTGTTATACGAATCAACATGGAACAGATTGCAAGAAAAGATGATAAAATACAAAAAGTATTTAAATACAAAAAGACACATCTTAATCAATTAACCAAAATGCTACAATATCTTCATCGTGTGTATTATTTGTAAATTTACAACTATTTACTGTGAAGCAACATCAACAAGACATCACCCAACAATGAATCAATTAAAATGTGCAAACCAAAAAGACGAAGCAGCATCCAGGTAACAGTTGTTGCTCTTCTTTAGGGATGATTGGCATTCAGAAACACAAACGTGACAATTTTCCTCACATTTCCAAAGTGTAGTCTCTCCCTCCCTCCTGTTGGTGTGCTCGTGACTGTGAAGTGTGTATAACCCCTCCCTTCTTTTTCTGCTCAGAGTGGACACATTATGTCCAATCACATGCCACTTTAACAGAAAGAAAGATCGCGACATCTCGTTCACGTCACTAATGTTTACACACGCGGGCCTGCCTATCTTTACCTTTTATGGAGAACTAACACAAACGGCAGGAGTATGTCTCATTACATTAGCAGGAATTAACAAAATAGTTTGGTCCATTCTGCTCTTGTATTCCCTCATTGGTGACAGAGCAAGAAAGGGCTGGGAATACGTTTCCCACAGTAATACGGGACAAAATGTCACCCTTTTCACCTCAATATTGGATGCGTACTGCACCAGAAGTGTGGCAGAAATCACTACAACTACTCGTTGTTTAGAAAAGAAGAAAAAAGAAAAAAGAAAAAAGATGCTGTTGCCGCTACATGCTGATTTCAGTTCAATTCCAAGCATAAAGCTACCATTTGTATGAAAGCTGGATAACTTACAATATGGATCAATGAACTAACAAGGATAAAATGTGTCATTGCTTTGTACACTTTATTGTTTCTGATTGGCAATGCAATGAAAGCTTGTATAAATGTAGTGTGTTATTATGAGACTAAATGCTTAAAATCACTACCAAAGCACAGTGTGCACA
Source organism: Oostethus manadensis (assembly GCA_024372805.1). Lineage (NCBI taxonomy): Eukaryota > Metazoa > Chordata > Actinopteri > Syngnathiformes > Syngnathidae > Oostethus > Oostethus manadensis. Next base: position 760,821 of record QODF01000006.1, read on the forward strand.
GAGTATGAAACATGAATATTCTGTTAACTTTCTCTGAGGTTAGTGAAGCTGTTCATCCACAAAGTCCTCATTTCTAGACAAACAAGACTCTGACCTTTAAAAAAAATAGAGACAGTCCTTTTATTAATGCATGCATGTAAAACGCATGCATGTCAAATGCAATTTAGAAACAATTTAGAAAGAATTGAAAAAAATGAGGCGGATGATTTCACAGAAGGTGCAATTGCCATCTTTTTTGTTTTCCTGTTTCATTGTTACTTCTTCCTGTATTCAAAGTACCAGAGCATCATCCTTACACATACTGTACAAAAGAATAGCAGTCCAATGCGACTAACCAGATTAATCACCGTTATTAGTATAGTTGTATTGCTACATGGCAAACAAGTTACCAGTCGGTGCAGTAGATTTTCCGAAATCAAACAATACCCGGCATTCATGATATGCATGCTCTTAAGGCTGTGAAATTGGGCAATTTGTTGAAAGGGGTGTGTTAAACAAAAAGTATTGTCTGCCGTTGACATTACAAACTCAAAACTCCATTCCATTCCACCTTCCTCCGCTTATCCGGGTCCGGGTTGCGGGGGCAGCAGTTTCAGTAAGGAAATCCAGACTTCCCGGTCTCCGACGACCCCTTCCAGCTCCACCAGGAGGACATCAAGGCGTTCCCAGGCCAGCTGTGAGACATAATCCCTCCAGCGTGAAACTCAAAACTACAGTATTTTGTACAAACTTTTTTGTTGCTAGGATTTGGCAATCCATGAATTACTCAACTAATATTTACAGTATTTGTATGACCAAGATTCTTTAACAACACTCCACAATTCATTGACATTTCCTGGTTGTGCCAAGAATCAAGTTTTTGATTGGATTAAGGTGGGGGGATTGGGCCATCCACTCCATAACATTAATTTTGTTGGTTTGGAACCCGAGATTTGCTTGTTTAATAGTGTGTTTGGGTTTATTGGGTTCTTGTTGAAACACCCGCTTCAAGGGCATGTCCTCTTCAGAATTTCTTCATTTTTCTTCAAGTATTTTGACATTTGCAAACTGATCCATGATCTCTGGTATGCCATAAATAGGTCCAGAACCATAATAAAAGAAACATGCCCATATCATGATGTTTGCACCACCATGCTTCACTGTCTTCACTGGGTACTGTGGCTTGAATTCAGAGTTTGGGGGTCGTCTCACAAACTGTCTGGGGCCCTTGGACTCAAAAAGAACAATTTTACTCTCATCAGTCCACAAAATGTTCCTCCATTTCTCTTTAGGCCAGTTGATGTTGCAGATTTTAACCTCTTCCGCAAGCCGTTTTTTAACAGAGGGACTTGCGGGGGATTCATGTAAATAGATTAGCTTCACACAGACGTCTTCTGTCACAGTACTTACAGGTAACTCCAGACTGTCTTTGATCACCCTGAAGCTGAGCTTTTGTCATTCTGGTTATTCTTTGATCCAATTTGATAGTTGTCTTCCATTTTCTGACACATGTCTCTGGTTTTGCCCTCCATTTTAAGGCACTGGAGATCATATTAGCTGAACAGCCAATCATTTTTTGCACCTGTTCATATGTTTTGCCCTCTCCAGTCAACTTTTTAAAGAAAGTACACTGTTCTGCACAATGTCTTGAACGACCTGATTCACACCTGTTTTTTTTTTGTTTTTTTACAAAATTGCTCACTGATCACTGATTGAATGGCACACTGCTATTTTGTAACACAACCTTTTCAACTAATTACCCAATTACACAGTGCGTGCATAACATTAACGCTCGGTCTTGTTTATTTTCAGAGAATCTACTGCACATACTGGGAACTTGTTTGCCATGTAGCAATAAAAATATACTAATAACAGTGATGAATCTGGTTAGTCAGATTGGACTTCTGTTGTTTTGAACACTACTGTATTTCTAGAATAAATAGACATCATTTTATTGTCATATCGCAAACACATAATTTTATGGTTTAAAAATGCAAATTTCTACATTGATCCTATTTTCTTTCCCTCTTTAAAATTATGAAGGACATATGACTCATTGTCACTGCCAAACGCTTTTTAAAACTAAAAAAGTTGGAATGGTCCGATACCACTTGATTTTGATACTGCCACGCTTGATGTCGGCTGATACCAAAACCAATTTGATACCGATACGAGTCAGGTTTATAGTAATATATTTATACGCATGCACTTTGCTTAATAAAGACATTAAAATATGTTGAAATTGTGCAACAAATATTGTGATGTAAGAAATCATTAAATTGCCCATAACATGACATGTTATGCAATTCTTCTATTGCTTGTTTTTGGACTGAAATTGTAAATACACATACTGTATCTCGAATAGCATTTTTGACACCAAACCGAGGAGCACCTTTCAAGGATTCGAAATTAAACTGAACAAAGTGAGACTTTTTTAGTAGTAGCTTAACATAAGAATAATAGCATAGCCACTTGATGTGATGACTGCGGTGCTAGAATAATTGAATTACCGAAGTCACGATGCAACTTAAAATAAACTGCTGAACAATACGACCATTTGTAACCCGCAAGGCATGCTTTTATGTGTTTTGCATGTATATTAGTATGGAAGTGTTTATTTTAATACCAGCATAGTCAGTGTGGTACAGTTACATTGAATATTTGAAATGTGTTGCATTCTTGTTATTTTTGATTGCACTCTGAGGTAGCCATTTGTTGGTAACCTCCTGTTGGTTTGTGAAGGCTGTAAATAAACTGCTTCAAAGACTGAATACTAAGTAGATTATTTGCCAATACAGGCCACCTCCATCAAGTCGATATTGTTGTCAAGTACAAAGTATCCATATTTGTATGTATCAGCACACTGGTGTGAATAGGATGGGGGTTCTAGCAAATAACAGCCTATTTATGGCGTTTATTAGCAGGAAAGGTCATATTCCCCCACAAAAAAAATGTATATTTGGATCTTGAATGCTAAGTTAACTGGCGACTCTAAAGTGTCCTTAGGTATGAATTTTAGTGTGATTGCTCGATTGTCTGCCCTACGATTGACTGGCGACCAGTCCAGGGTGTACCCCCGCCTCTCGCCCGAAGTCAGCTGGGATAGGCTCCAGCATAACCTCGCGACCCTAATGAGGATAAGCGGTATAGAAAATGGATTGATGGATCATGACCGCCATATGTGTGCATCCACTGTAGTGTGTATTTGTTTCTGATAGCAGATTCAGTAAATTCGTCCAGTTTTGGACCAATACAGAATATCGGATTGAACCATCCCTACTAACAAGATAGCGCTAACTAGTGTAATATTACATATAAATGGTATCAACTGCTGTCCATCACAAGCTAAACAAACATCATTAAACAGCAGTGTAGCTTGCCTCAAAAGATGTACAGTTGGAACAGCTTGTTTAGTTTGCGGCAGAATGTGTCTTCTCATCGACTATTTCATTTGTAAATGTGAAGGTTTTCTTCTGACGTCTTGAATTTCTCCATTTCTCTGCAACCGCCACATACTGAGCACACATTGCCGAGTGATATAACAACTTCAGCTACCACACATACCCGGACACAAATGGTTAAAGATACAGATGTGCTGACACCTTACACACTTTCTACTAGTAGCTGCCCCTAAGTTGTCAGCCTGTTGGAGTGTATACATTTCTGCCCTGAAGCCCAACATCTCTGTCATTCTTTGTCTGTCTACAGCAGTGGTTCTCTAAAATGATGGGGCGGGGCCCCCCTGGGGAGCGCAGTGGACTGTTTGGGGAGTACTTTTGCTGTTAGTGTAAACCTGCCAATGTGTACTCTTGAATACACTTCACAATTCTCCATTTTGTTTCCTGGTTTCAGTTTCAAATTCAGTTTGTACAGCAGAGATAAATAAATAGATATCAGCTGTCATAGTATTTCAAAAGGGGGGGGGGGGCAACATTTCTGACCCCTAGGGGGGGGCGTGACAGAAAATAACCGAGAACCACTGCTCTACTGTAATAACACTTATAAAACTGTGCGTGGAAATCTGACTAAAATCTGCGTACGGCAGAAACCCAAAATCTACGTACGGACCAAAATATTCACATCTAAAAAAAAGTGGCGTACGCACACATTCATGCAATTTGTGGTTCATTGATTCCACCTTGAGGAGAAGCGTGCATACACAACTCCTCCTCAAGTTACGCCCTTTCCACCCCCACTTTACCGTAGAAGGTCAATGCAAATTGACTCATGAATGCGTCGTCCATATTGAAAGAGCATTGATTGCGTTGAAATCTGGCGGGAAGACAGCGATGATGACGGAATGGAATGGCGGTGGAAATACTGGAAAAAGTGTCATATTTAAAAGACACAGCGGTCATGTTAAAAAATTCAACAAAGATTGAGTGACAGCACGTCCGCTGCCATCTGTGTGAATGGAGAAGAGGCCCACCGATGTTATGAAGAAAAAAAAAGCGCTGGGATATCACGTCATACATTTTCCATTTGTGAGCACGTTTCTACATTTCTACATTTTTGTGATTGATACCACATTTTAGATAAATATATGTAAATGAATGCAAAGACTCAAAATGGGGATAAAGATATGTATGGAAATGATTTGTCATTATTCAATGTGGATATTTTACAAATATATCTGTTCTAATGAATATTAATACGATATTATCATGTTTATAAAATTTAATAAGCAAGTATTCAAGCGCGATACTATACACTCGTTCGTAATGCTGATGAATGATAAATAATGATACATGACAAATGATACCTGTCATGTCAAATAAAAACACTTTTCACAAATGTTTTAAATTAATAATGGCGTGATATTGTCATGCAATGATGCATAAATCTTTATTGGCTTCTATTGTGCAATTTTTTTTCTAACATATGACTTTACCGTACCACTTAAAATGTGTGTGGCCTTTTTGCCATGTCCCCAAAAACTAAAAACTGTAAATGTGAACGTCTTACACAATGGAGTCCAGATCGAAGATGCTAAGAGAAACAGCTAACAGGCTGATAGTCACCCTGGCAGAAGGACCCGCCCACAGCGAAGGCTGGTGGGTCCATGAATAGACATTGCTTTTTCCAGTTAGCGTCAGGCATCCGGGAAATGCAAAGAGGAAATGCAAATGCAAAAGACCAAGACACAAGACGAAAATCCACAATAAAATGGAAAAATACAAACACAATACTCAAAAAGCAAAGACAAAATGGAATCACAATATGACTACATTTGTATATTTTTGTACAATTGATTCTCTTTGTATTCCCACATGCTTTTCCTTTTAATTTTGGCACTCCTGTGATTCCGTAAATACATTCATCTTCCATTTGAACAATACGTGTGACTTTCTGTTGCAGAAGATGTGTGTGTGTGTGTGTGTGTGGAAGGGGTAAAGTGCCACACCATCATATCTATGGAAAGTAGGCCTAACTCAGCTTAATCTGTTCACTCTGTTTGAAATCCAGAAGCAGAGCTTAGTCTGTATTAGAGTGAGCAGGGAGAGGAGGAAGAAAAAAAAGAGGAGAAATAAATAAATACAGGCTTTATACTTTGACCTTGTGTATGCGGTCACTTTCAGAAAGCCATGTGCACTTTCAGAATGAAATTTGAAACCTGACTTCTAACCTAAAGTATAATCATATTGCCTCCCCTGCCCTTCCTTCCCAGAAAAGTGTAAGGGAGATTACTAGAATTGCATCAGTGAACATTTTTGTAAGAAGGTTTCTCAATTTTGGGAACTTTTTTGGGGATATGAAAATGGCGAAGGTGATAAAAGGCAAGTTTGCTTTTTTGGAATGTTTGACTTTTCACTTCTCAAAAAACAATGGGAATGTTGAGAGATAAAAGATGTACATTTTGGATTTTAATGGTGGTTAATACGTCACAGCAAATGGCAGGAGTCTCCAGATGTTCGTGGATATGCCGTCAAAGGTTTTGGCATTAAATTATCTTATTGGCTGCTTTGTAAGCACTCCGACAGTCATTACCCTATTATTTCATTTGAATCCATTCAAAAAGATGTTTAGTATACATTTCTGCACAATAGCGGTGTGAATGCTTAGCTCAAGTACTTAAGCACAGCAGATGTGCTCTCAAGTAAGAACTCTATGCATGTAAAACTGTATATGATGTTTCTTTTCAACATCCCTACTATTTATATGCCATTTCAAACACACACTTTGATGACAACAAATTCACAAAAATAGGAAAAACGTGCTTTCAAACCCTCCCCATTCAATACCTTCCCCTGCAATACATCAATCAAACATAATCACTGCGGAAACTGAAGCTCAAGTGAGGTTAATAGAGGAAGTCCAGCACCTTTCAAAACAGTCTGTGGTGCACAGATGTGTAGCTTTTTAGGACACAGACAAAATCAGCCTTTACATCAGTCCTTAAAGTCCTGTGTTTACCCTTTGTGTTAAAATACACGAGCATCATCACATTATGTGCACGGGACTGAAATCAGTGGGTTCTTACACAATGATCCACAAAGAAATGATGCCACATGCTTTTTCTAACCTTATTTAGGCAGAAAGCAGAGTGATGCTGTTTTTAGCCTCCTCAAAGCAGCACTTGTACCTCTGTGAGTCGCTCTGCTATTAGGTCAATAAAAAAACAACTGACTGACAGAGTACTGCTCAAAACGTTCAATTATTTGGGAAAATAGCGGATTTAGTTAAATGTCGATCTAGTTCTGATGCAGAGTGTTAGTTGCACAAAATAAAAGTATAGATGTTGTTGAATGCTGCTGAGACAGTGTAGACCTCTGATGTTGGAGGTTGCGAGGATTTTTCTTCATTTTGCCTGCGTGACCCCTCGGCTTGACACAGCTATCATGAGGGTCAGTATGGAGAAAGTCATTTTATGTGAGGCACTTTGTGAATGTTTTCACTTAGCAGATTTTTGGCTCAAGTCAGTAGTGCTTTGAATGGAGATTGAGATTAGGGTGCAAGATCCCATCACGGGATCATGCACCGTAAAACTGAACATTTTGTTCTGAAATTGAATTCTGGCTGTAAAAAAAAAAAGAAAGTTGTCAGTGGGCAAAATGATGCAATAAAATAGAAAACATATAAGGGGAGCATTGACTCAAGAAAATTGAAAATCCAGCATTTTTTCCACATAGTTATCGTTTGCTACTTTGCGCTTTCAGTTCACGTTTTTTCCTAAATATATTAATTAGTAAATGATGCTATTTAGTGGTTGAACTCGCCCTTTTATTTAGCGTTTTGTCTTCGTGTGGCTATAGATTAAACCTCTGAGCAGACTTCCTGTCCGCCCACCATGCTGCAGTCCTTGCACCGGAACGCATTTAAGGCATCGCACACACGCATGAGTCGTATTTATGTCTTAAAAGGCCTATTTTCTGTTTCATACCTCCCATTTTGGGTAATAGGAGTGACAACAGGAGTGCTATAGAGAGCTCTATTAACGGTATAAACGTTATTATTGGTATTAACTACGGTGAGCAAGCAATTACTGTAACCTTGAAATAAGAAACTAGCTGGAGAAGTAATGTTTATTGATGAAAGGTCTTGGCACAATCATCATGACCAAAAGAATACAAGCATCTTTCATGTGATTTAAGGTAAAGGAGGCTGAATAGCGGAGCCTGCTCTCCACAAAGCATACCAACTTCAGTAAATATGCTTACATATGCTGTGCCTTCTCATATCTTTGGAAGAACTGACAGATGCCTTTTGAACACAGAGCCTTGGCTGGGAGCTCCACTAAATTAGTCATCTTTCAGACACTATTGCACCGAATTAGAGTCTGGATCCGTCAGAGGCTTGAAATAGGCCCAAGAGTTTTGCCTTTTTCCCACTTGCTGCCACATTTCTCTAGTGACAGCATAGTCTTGTCCCACGGACATTTCCCTCTTGTGTAATCTTTCTCATTCAGTATCTGGTCACTCATCTTTTTTACATTAGGAAGGAAAAAAAAAAAGAAAGGTGAGTATCTTTCAGTATGTATCCCCAAATGGCGAGGACCAGAAGATAAACTACAGTCTCATTGCCGTGATTATATCACACACAGGATTCCTCTGGACTGCACTGAGTTATGATGTTGCACAAAGCCTGTCTATCATAATGTATGTATGAGATCCTCACTGAAAAAAGGTGCAGTGCTTACACCACAGGGAGCATGAGGCTTTTTTTCCCTTTCTATTTTTGTCTTCATGACTCCAACATATGCGTGCATGCGTCCCGTATGCTCTTAAAAAGAATAAGAATGGCCTAAAGGTTACATAGGTGAACTTTTGACCAGAGGTTTGTCGGGTTGTTTCTGGAACAGGCACGACAAATTAGGCCTGGGAGATAAAACCGCCATCGCAGTGCCCTTAAGCAAGGCACTTCACCCCTACTTGTTCCAGTGGAGTCAAATGGTTAAATGGACCGGTCTGTTCCATGCGGGGAGTGTTTTGTGAGTTAAAGACACACAACAGTTGTTATTCATGTTTTATTCTTTGGGCTGCCATCAGTCCGCATGCCAACACTGCAAATAATAACTCTTTACATAAACGTAATGTAACTGTCAATAAAAACCTTGACTTATGTCTGATTTAAAAGTAGAGCTCTATCAAAACATTTTATTAATATTTTGCAGTTCTACACCACTGCTACCACAATCATGAACATATTGAAATGTAAATTCATAATTTCAAAATATAATAGGGGTCCACGATAATTATCAGACCAATAATTATTGAGCCAATATAAGGAATCATACTGATAAATTCAATAGCATTAAATATAGCTCTAATAGCCGATGATTTTAAAAAAAAACTCTCCAATGAGGTGAGAATACCCATATAATGTGGTGTGTGTTATTGAGCTAAGGTGAGCAAATCAAACACGCTTGCAAAGGGCCTATCGTAATTTCCCCACATCCCCTAAAAAACTGTTTTTAGTCATGTTGTTTGTTGTTACCTTCTTTGCAGTAAAGAGAAGGCAAAATTCAATATATATATAGATAGGTCGCTAGAGATTAATCTTCACAGCAGACAAATGCTATTTAGATACAGCAATTTTGGGGTGTAATGTTAGAAAAGGAAGCACATTACTAACAATAATAACACTGAATCTCATTTTATGGGGATTTTCAAGGATTTAGATTCCAGCAAAATGTATGAAAACCAATTGGAAAATGCGCCATGATTAATTTTATATGCATTGAATTATTTTATGAACACAAAACATAACCTACAAATCAATCATGCCGTGAACCAATATGTTGCAAAGACAATTTTAACAGTTAAGTTTTGCTCCCAATAACCTTGTCTGATTAAAGGTTTTCTCCCTCTGTTTGAATTCAGTTATTTGCATAATTCAACTTACAGCATTTCCCAGAGTGGATAAAAAAAAGTTCATTCATTCGGTCAAAGTCAGATTATAAATATATATACTTAAATCTTTACAACATCATTAATAGAGGCCCTTCATCAAGATCGCTACTACTCCCTGCACTAGATAATCCTCAGAGGAGAGCGCATAGAAAGATATATGTGTAATTTAGTAGACATTTAATGCTCTTCAGGGAGCTAATTAGATAAGAAGTTGTGATGTATAGCTGCTTGAGGGATGTGTGTCAACCCACTCCAGTTCAATGTATAGACCACAGATTTGTATTGATAGTGTGCTTTGTCTTGCGCCTCAGGCTTAGACGTAGTGCACCGACGCCTTTGTCTGGAGAGGCGAGCAGATAAGGCTCGTGATAAATCTACCCACGAATAAGCTGTCATCGAGGTGCCGCACATGGGAATATTTAACACAAACATAAAATATGGCTTGTCTGTTGTTTTATCGTCAGGGGTATACGGAATGGCAGGGTTTTAAAATATCCTCACCTCCTTATTTTTGCACTTTCTATCTCTGCAGGCCACGCAGACACAGAAGCTTACTGTCTTGCTCGGCTTTGTTGTTAGGGCCAGAAAGTTGAAAAAAAAACCCACATCGCATGGAATGGTGAGCCAGCACCTTATCGCACCTCAGTAATATGCAGAGGTGTAAAACATTCGGCTGCCTTATTTAGATGAAATGATGTAGCTGTGGTTGTGCAGCGTTAGCGGGGGCTGAATGGAGTGGTGTTTTGGGGACAGGCAGGGAGGAGGTGAAAATTGGTTTCCACTATCTTACGCCACACATAGAGCTCGGCGAAGACTCCCTTCTGACGATAACGCATGCTGATAATGGATATATGCACCCGGATTTATTTTGTATTTTCAGACACAACAGCGTTTTCACGAAACTTCTCTTTTATTTAAGTGTGTACATCAGGTGTCTGTTGTGACAATAGAAAAGCTGGCAGGAGGCAAAGGACTGTTTGTCATGCAAAAAATAGTTTTGTTTTTCTGAAACGAATGTGTTTTTTGTCGCCAAAAAAAATCTTTTGTAAGCGTGTGACGCATCATTATCTCACTTCACACCATGCAAGAAATGTAACCGATTTATTCACACACCGGACACTTCAATGGGTACACCTACAGTCACGGCCAAACGTTTTGAGAACGACATAAATATTGATTTCCACAAATCTGCTGCCTCGGTTTTTGTCAATTTGCATATGGATTTCATTAAAAGTGATCAAATGAATTGCAGAGTCCCTCTTAGTCATGAAAGTGCATTTAATCTCAAAATCACAATTTCCATTGCATTTCAGCCCCGCCACAAAAGTACCAGCTGAACTTGTGTTAGTGATTCCCCGGTTAGCATAGGTGAGAATGTTGACAAGGACATAGGCTAAAAATGACTGTTATTGAGTTAGAATAACAGACTGGAGCTTTAAAAGGGGGGTTGTGGCTGACTAAATTTTTTGAACCATGATTACCTGCAAAGAAAATGGTGCAGTTGCCATTGCTTAGCACAAATAGGGCTTTATAGCCAGGGATATTGCTGCTGGTAAGACTGCGCTTCAGTCTACCATTTTTCGCATCATCAAGCACTTCAAGGAGAGAGGTTCACCTGTTGAGAAGTAGGCTTCAGGGCACCCAAGAAAGTCAAGCATGCGTTAGGACAGTCTCTGAAAGTTTACTCAGCTGGGGGAATCAGGACACCGCCAGTGCAGCACTTGCTCGAGAATGGTAGCAGGGAGGTGTGAGTGCATCTGCTCACAGAGTGGGGCAAAAACTTTTGGAACATGGGATGGTGTTAAGAAGGGTAGCAAAAAAGACACTTTTTTTTTCAAAAAAACCCATCAGGGACAGACTGGCAAAAGATACAGGGATTCGGTTGCTGAAGACTGGGGTAAAGTAATTTTTTTAAATCTCCTTCGGGGCATCCGGTAAAAAGCTTGTCCGGAGAAGAAAAGGTAAGCGCTACCAACAGTCCCGTGTCATGCCAAAAATAAAGCATCCTGAAATCACTCTTCTGCGGGGTTGCTATTCAGCAAAGGGAGTAAATTTTTGCCTAAGAACACAAACATGAATAAAGAATGGTACAAAATATCCTCCTAAGAGCAACAATTTGGTGACAACCAATGCTTTTTCCAGCCGGTGGAGCTCCTTGCCATAAGGCAAAAGTGATAACTAACCAGCTCGGGAATCAAAGCTTGAACACACCACAGACCTCCTCTTTGAGGAGTCATGGTCAATAGTCAAGAGGCAAGTGGACAAACAAAAACTTGTCAATTCTGACAAACTCCAAGCGATGATTATGGGCTGACAAAAAGGATCAACACCGGATTGGATTGAATCGAATCGGCAAGACTATAAAAAAATCGGATTCCATACCGATCCGGTATGGAAGTCATTTGTCTGATTCGCATGTTCTGGTTTGGCAAAGTTTTACGTCGGATGCCCTTCCTGACACAACCCTCTGTATTTATCCGGGCTTGGGACCGGCACAATAAGACACTGGCTTGTGCCCCGTTGCGGCTACATTACAGTCCTCACAGTCTAACGAGCCAAAAGACAGATCTTTCAGCTTGTCACCCAGCGTAGCTCTTTAGGTGTCAGGGAGTGAGCCATCCCTGCTGGCATCTGTTACATTTGCTTTTCGATTGCTTATTTAGCAGGATTAAACACAAATTACATAACTGTGAATGACTGTGACTGGATCAAGGAAGAACTAGGTATTTAGATTAGTTTGTACCAGCAGAATTTTTTATGCAGCTCTACTGGATTTTATTGGATTGTGCAGGTATACCTAATATGGTGCCCATACACCTAGTGTATGGTTTAGTGAAAATTATTTTTTTTAAACGTTGGCTCCATCTGTCATGTGTTGTGACCCCGCTGCATGCTTGCTCTGGCATTTCAGTGTCCCAGAAACCGGCACAGCTTCCATCCGGGGAACAATGAGGTTCCTTTAGCACCACAGACTCTGGACTGTGGTTGCCCCGGGCTATACATCACATGGAATCCCTCATGAATAGTGTGCATGCACGTGTGTTTATGTGTGGTTTGTAAGGGCAGTGATGATGGAATTGTACACTTCCAACACTTACTCAACACCGCTGTAAGCTGTACCTCCATAAAGATCAGTAGGTGCCTTGTTCTGGTCCATGTCGTCACAGAAGAAAGCGTGTGCATGTGCATATGTGTCCACTTATTATAGCACAGCCTCTGGCTTGGTATCTATAACCAGAACAGGACAGAGGGGATTTAGCTCAGCACAGTGGGCAGCAGGACTGATTAACATCTCAGAGGATCATGTTCTTTGAACTTGTATTGACTCTGTGATAAGGAACGCACTGTTTTGGGTCATGTGGGTCCAAGGACAAGGCAACTTCATATTCGTTAGAGATGGTCATGAGGTTTGCGGACTCTTATGAGTCGATGATCTTGTTTGTCATACAGTAATCCCTAATTTTACTGTGGTTAAGTGGTTCAAGATCAACCCAAGTGGATTTTCACAAAGCAGGATTCCTTATTTGTAGATTGAACATTGTTGTAGTTATGGCATAGAAAACCTGGTTATGATCTTTTACATATGGTTTTAACAATATTAGAGGTCCCTAGAGATGAAATAACATTCCCGTTGTAACCTTTGTTTTATCCAATGTAGTCGATATAATCAGACAGAATAAGCCATGTAAGATTTAAAAAAAACTGGAGGACAGGAAGTGATGTGGGGGGGTTCAGAGTTGCCTTTTAGCTTTTTGTAGGTTATGGCTGCAACAGTATTTGTGTTATTATTATGATTATAATGGCTATTATTATTATTATTATTGTACCTGCTGTGAGAGAAACATGCAAAGAAAACTCGTTTCAGCAATCAACCCTGGTGCTTGTCACACATAATGACCAATGTGAAAAATGCTACGGTCACAATGCGTGTTCGTGATGTCTTATATTTGTATTTTAGTTCATTTAGACTTTTTTATTCTTCAAAATGCTTAATTTAGCCAAGAAGTATGCACAATTTGCTTAAATATGCATATTTTGACTAACAATAGCCTGCATTCAAGCGCGACACAAGATGATTTATTAATTAACATATGTTTGAAAAATCGTGATAGAGCGAAGCCGCAGTGTGGCGAGGGACCATTGTATTCCCAGGGGTAGGCACAGTAGTTAGCATACTGTTTGAGAATAATTTATTGTTTTTTGTCACTGATGCCTTTTTTCATAATTTGAAGACACAAGCAGTGGTGAAGATGAATAGCAGGGTTGCATTTGGCATGCTGACAGCTCAGTTTGGCTCCAAAATGAGTGAAGAATGCAGTCCTTTTGCTGTGCGAGCAAAGGGTCAGTTGGTCTCTTCTGGTTTTGTGCATGAGCACACACTTATACATATTATATTATTCGTGTAGCTTTTCCACAGCCCTAACATGGCTAGCTCTTATTATCAAACACGATGTACTAATTTGCTTTCTCCCTATGTGTCAGCTTCATATTAGCCGCGCTCCTAATGTCTGTCTGACCCTACACTGACCTCATTTCCAATTTTAACACTGCCCTACGCTAACCCATACACTGCCCTGTTTGTCTATAAGCCACCACTGAGTCTGAAACTAATTATTAGTCTTACACAGGCATATAATTAAGTAGTAGACTGCTGACATTTTCAGTGGCATTTTAAAAAAACTGTCTACCTATACAGATCACATTTTTGCATTACTGTAAGTAGAAACATTATTGCTTGCAGAAGAAGTTGACAATCTCCAGGTCTATCCAACTATACATCATTTACTAAATAACACATCCTCTCCATTGGAAGGGAAATAAATATAAAGGTTCATTAGTGTCTGGGCTTAGTATTCTGCACCTGTTTGCTGCATCAGGGTCTCACAAGGACTCCTTTCTTCATCAAGTGTGTGCATGTGTGTGTTGAAGGTGTGCAGAGGTCAGTGCTTTAACTGAATAATTGAATGATAAGCTTTTTTGCTAGACTTCATAGTGACATGAAGAACATATTGGAAAAAAGCCCACTTGGAAAGTCAATCCACTTTTCAATGAAGCCCAAATGTAAACAAAAATAGCAACATGCTTTGCCAATGAGATAGAGGCTCCTTTCATCATTCTTGGTCATGCAGACGATAAAATGCAGGTTTGTATTTTGTTTTCCAAGTCCACATAAAGCTTTTTCCGAATGTCAGGTCTAATATTTGATGTGGATTGAGCCCTTTATAGAACCCAGTAATATCAAGCACAAGCAATCAATTTCAATCTCTCAAGGCCTTAATGGACTTGGAAAGAATATTAAGAGGTTTTGTCTGCAGAGAAGCTTTCTGCCACAGCAGTCGTCCCTCAGCTAATTTGTGTTTGTGTGCCAAGGGAGGCCACATACTGGGACCGCTATAACTGGCTCTCAGTTCTGCTCGCTACGTAGTTGCAGCCAGACCAACAAGCAGACTCGCATTCATGCAAATATGTGTTGTATGTGTTAGATTTCAACATGATGTGACATTGACGATTTCCGCCCTTTGTGTCGGGGCCGTTAAAGTCGGTCCACTGTGACAAATATGACATTTTCAGTAATTATCTTGTGTGTGAGGTTACGTTTGTGACACAGAGTGAGGGTGGCATTTTAGAATGCCAAGATGAATACGGTGCGGCCATGAGAATGTGGGAACGGTGCCCAAACCTTGGGTGGTGGTCCACTTGTAAATCCGCCTTTTGTTACCGGAGATTGCTAATAAGACTAAACACAGAGTGTCATCACGTCTTAGCCTTAGCTCGCTGTTCAGCATAACAAAACTCTGCAGTGAGAATTCTAATTAAAATGCACTTGTGAGGACCTTCTATGGCAGTTTTCTGCAGAGTGCTTGTCTTGTATTATGCACAATAATAAGAGGGTTGGCTTAAGAGTCTGACTTAACACTAGCCTGACATTTGTTTCTGTTTTTTACCTCTTCTTCTATTTCTCTTGTACTTGGCAGTATTCATTTTCTGTCTCATCTTCATTGCAAAGACAACACCACAGGCTACCTTGGAGACAAAGTCTTTTGTAGATGTTTTTCCAGCCATTAAAATATGCTACATTGGCTATGTCGCAACACACGTTTCTGACCTTTCTCGGGTTACCTGCTATTTTTCCTTTTCCTAATTTCATTTTTTCACACAAGCTATTTCTTTTGCATTTCCTCACCACTGCTCTGCACATTTTCCCAATGCATCTCCCATTTTGTTATCTAATTTGTGTCGCAGTTTCCATCCCTCTCCGCCTGCCTGACAATTTCATCTCAAGGCAAACTTGACAGTGCTCCAGTTTCACACAATCCCACCAATTCTAGTGTTTTCACTTACCCCAAGATTGTATAAACAGTAACAATGTAGTTTTAACTTGCCAACACCCGTCTCTCTGACTGGCTGCTTAGCTGGTTGCCAATTCAGAGTTTATATTCGGGGGGAAAATGGCTGTGCCAAAGAGCCAGATGGTCAGAAGTGGCGGCAAAAAATGCTAGAAAATTATCCCTTAACCTCGGAAGCCTACTCTGTCACTCCATCCATCCTTTCTTATACTTTATCTCTGTGGGCTCATGAGTGATTGCAACACAGGGGCAAAGTGGAAAGCAGCGCCAGGCAATGCATGAGCCACAGAATGGAGGCTATGTTTGTGAGGTAGCAGCAATGAGCCTATGCCTGTGTGCTCCGAACCTACTTCATAGCCTACCTGCATATTGAAAAAGCCCTTGTGCGATATTGCAGCTGCTGGTTTTTTTTTTTTTTTGTTGCTACTCTAACCAATTTTCTGCCTCATTGTCATTCCGGCGTGATTTGTTTGTCTGTATTCAGTCATCTCGGTGGTGCTACTTTATGTCCATATGTCACTGAGTGTATTTTTTGCCACCTTTTGTGTTGTCTCCAACCCCTTGGTGCTTCACTCATCTGCATTTTTTTTTTAACTCAAGGCTTTCATGTCACGGTGTACTGTAAGACTGCCCATGTGATTAAGACTGGAACAATAAAACCTTTCAAGATGTCTTACAGTCGCTCTATTGCTTTCTTTGCTGAGCCTCAGCTGGAAGAGGCTTTTAGTGAGGCACTACTTAGCAAATGTTGGCAATGATTAAAAAAAAAATACTCTAATAAGTCTTTTCCCTGGACCTTTTGTGCACTGACAAAATGTCTTATTAAGTGACTGTTTTGTGGTTGCTCAGTTTTCAATCAAATTTGTACAATATTCATAAAGTTCGTAAATATTCTTTGTAAAATTACTGAAGATGTGCACTTCAGCTTCACAGTTTCTTTTTTTGTTGTGATCTATTTCCAATTGTGGGTAGGGTTGCCAACCGTCCCTTGGAAAAAGTATGCATTCTGTATTGAGTTGACAAGGGAAGCACTTTGTCGCTTATTACTATGACAATCAAAATTTAAGCCCAATTCTATCCCTTATCCCTAATTTTACCCCTTACCTTTAGGTTTTGCGTGTTCACGAGAATCAAGTGGTGTCCCAATTCTCCTTAAATCGAGGGGTAAGGAGTAAGTCCAAAATGTCTTCCCATTGGCCCTAGGTTTTAGTGAAGGGGTAAGACACAGGGTAAGAGTAAGGGGTAAAATTGGGATTCAGCCTGTAAAATCCAGTCTGTAATATTTGGCATCGGTTGTCACAGGCTAAGCCAAATGCTGCCAGCATGTCTGAACTTTCAATCTCATTGCAGTTTGACCTTTTGGGCAACTTTGTTTACATACATGTATATATACGTACACATACATATATTTGTTTATATATATTGGTTATATAGATTCCATATACCGCATTTTATAAACCGCTAGGTTTTTCCTACACTCTGAACCCTGCGGCTTATGACACGTTGTGGCTAAAATATAGATTTTTTTAGGACGGCATAATAGGGCCACATAAAAAAAAACGTATGATTTTGAAATTAAAAGTCGTAATCTTTTAAGTCAATTATTTGATTTTAAGTCAAATAATTTTGCTGTATAAAGTTACAGTGGTTCAAAAATATTTTAAAATCTCTAGAATAAAATTCAGAATAATATTTCTTCTGTGTTAGAATGATCAGCTTGCAATGAAATAATAGGTATTTTTATCTCTTTATGTTGAGACACATATAGCAGAGTTGGCCTGATGAAAAACAATGAAAACCAGGACATATTCATTACATAAAAAAACCCCAAAACAAGACAGCCGGTACAGGGTGCGAAAACAGGACATGCTGGGTAAAACAAGGCATTCGGTCACCCTACACAACTATGCCTCAATGTACTTAGCCTGAACTTGGGATGATTTTACATCTACCACAAATTGAGCTGTTGCCAAGCAACACACGGCTATTGTTCTAATTAGTGTCCTTACGTCACGGAGAGTAGTACTTGGATCACATGCAGACTATTTCTAATAGTGAATGTTTTGGGATGAATTAAAAAAAAAATTTAAAGAAAACAAAAACAAAAAAAAAAAACTGTATGAAAGAAAAATATAAACCTGTCTGCAGTGGCTGACAATAAAGACACTTTAGCACGCCTGAGTTATCTTGGCAGATCTACATCTACAGTGCTTTGGCTCTCATGTCAAAGCTTGTATATTTTCTATTGCACGGCTCTAGACTAACTTTCTTACAAATAGCCTCAATGGGGCAATCATATATTATACATTTGAACTGCAATACCGCCCTGTATTCTTACACTTTGACCTGCCTTCGTTTTCTGTGGGAACAAGGGGCTACCCACACAGAAATGGTTTCAGGTCAAAATGGCAAAGTATTCCAGAGCCTGCTTCCAGAGTTGTCACCCCGTCCCAGTCACGTTACCAGATGTGAGCTTTGATGACAAGTCTGTCAAGTATTTCGACTGACATGACTCACCCCGGCTGGCACTGTCCTGATATGTTGTTGTTTTATACGCCATAAAGCCTCGCGGAAGTAATTCCACTTCTCCTAAGTCTATTTTGGAAAGCGAACGATGACAAACATGCCTCCTTTCTTCTTCGATGGTTTGGTGTGTCAAGGGCTTCCCTCTGCATGTCTATTCACAGCACCACATGTAGGTGTACCTTGCGTATTATTATTATTATTGTTTTTACTGTGTGATCTGTTCCCCTCTGGATGCAATTATTTACTAATCCTACACAGTGTGGACATTCATTTTTTTCAACCCGCCAGAAAAAAAAAATCCAAGGGGATAATTCCATTTGGTCAGGGTCTTAATGTGGGCTGAAGTGTAGAGCATAAGTTTATAAGCAACAAAAATAAAATAAATAATAAGACAAAATCAGCAAATTAACTGATAAGGTTGCAAAAATAAATAAAGCAGGGCCAACCAAAATGCCCGTTTCCATCCATTCATTTTCTATACCGCTTATCCTCATTCGGGTCGCGGGTATGCTGGACCTATCCCAGCTGACTTCGGGCAGGAGGGGGGGTACACCCTGGACTGGTCGCCAGTCAATCACAGGGCAGACAAACAAACATTCACACTCACATTTATACCTATGGACAATTTAGAGTCGCCAATTAACCTAACATGCATGTTTTTGGAATGTGGGAGGAAACCGGAGTACCTGGAGAAAACCCACACACACACGGGGAGAACATGCAAAATCCTTCTTTTGCCTTTAATTGTGTGAACTAATTTTGCACTATTTCATACATGCCTGAATTTAATTTGATCTGTTATTAAGCAAATATTATTGGATCAGCTACTCAGAATCAGCGGGACACACGACGTGTTTATGTTCAAGAAAGTAGACAGACAATCAGTGGTTTAAAGACAAGACAGGTTTTACATTTAAACTAAAAAGCAAGGTTGCAAGTGACACTTCAGAAACAGTGAAGGTGACAGCCATTGTAGCTTTTCCATGGGACAAAAATGAGCTCAGAACGAATCGCACTGGTTGTTTGTTTTAAGGGCAAAATGTCACCGTGCTTACACAAAAAAAAGTTTGCCGACCAAAGCCAAGTTGCCGGGCGGCTAACAGTAGCTGGTGAGCTGGCAAAAAGTCGAACAACAATGAGTTTGAAACGTGAGAGATCACACACACCGGCATCGAAGGCTTAGACTGTGACAAGCTGTCGTCAATCGACTACACATTTAGCACACTGTTTTTCATTCCCACTGTAATAAAAGACAAAGTGTCCTTTTATCTGGTTGCACATGTGCCGGAGGATGACAAATTGACTTGCAATGTCTAATATTTTAGTTGCAAAATGCGACCATTTAGTCGGAGTCCGGAGCCCTGTAATGGTAACGGCCAGTATGATGACAATGAAATGCTCATTATAACCCCACTGAGTGAGAGCTTCCCTCTCACAATCGTGCAGTGGGCTCTCATTCACAGTCTTACAGTCTACCATATCTGTTGTCATGATAATTGGTCCACTTTCTGCAAGTGGACCAGTGACATTCAGTGCTCTTTAAGCTTTTTTTTCTGTTGCAGTTGTGAGTCCAAAGCTTGGATTCTTTTGCGACAAATTCTAGTGTTCGAACCTGCTCTTTTAGCAGTGCGAAGTCCACCTAGATTATGTTTTTCTAAAAGGAAAAAAATAAACAATGAAATGCTAGAGCTGGAGAGAACGGTCAGCCCACCAGTCGAGGTCCAAGCAGTCTCTAAATCACTTTAGTGACTGCTTGGACCTCGCTGAGTTCCTCTTTCTCTTAAGCCTTCTATGGAGGTGGTCCCGATGATCAGGAAACGTCCCGTTAGCTGTCTTTTTGGTGTATTGGTCTGATCTGGTTTCAACCAATGCTTGGCTAGGAGGCTGGATGTCTCAGCCTGGAGACACAGGATGACTCATACTGAAACTACAGTATGTGTGTCCATCCATCCATTTTGTCCCGCGTATCCGGTACATGTCCAGGTCGCAGGGGCAGCAGTCTCAGTAGTGCGTGTGAGATTAACCAAAATTCCTCCAGGTGGAAGGTCTTGTAAATGTGCTATATCTTTGTTATGAAGAAGAGCAAATTGTTGCATGACTTACCCAAAACTAATATAGTCCTAAATTGCATTTTGGTTGGCGACCAGTCCAGGGTGCACCCTGTCTCTAACCCAAAGTCAGCTGGGTTAGGCTCCAGCATACCCACACTCCCCTAGTGAGGACAAGCCGCATAGAAAATGGACGGATGGATGATGTACTAAGTTCATAAAAATAAAACAAAGAGTTGTCTTGCCTCGTGCTTTTCTATTTTAGCCTGGAATGTGTGTGAGAAACTGAATACAGCTGGCCGAGAATACACCAATTATCATAATTGATCATTAACGATCGTCTCTATTGGAAACAACCTAATATTCTATATAATACAAGATTAAGCAATAGTTAATTCTGAGCAGGATGTCGGGTGTAAAGCTTTTTTTTCCTGATGAGTAACATATTTTCAGCAGCACTGGCATTTCGTATTCACCATTTAAATCACTTTTTTTTGTTGTTTTAGATGGGAAAAAAATATCCTACCTTATTGCTTGCTGCTTGTTTCTTACCGGAAAACGCCCATGACTTTTTTTGCCTGTGATCTTTCACCTGACATTTTCACAGCTCTGTACTTGAGTCAAAAATAGTATCTCAATCTTGCCTTCAAAAAGCTGCTGCTTTTGAGGACTGTGGCGAATTGCCTTCCCACAGAGCAGATATGTAAAGTGATTGGCAATGTGGTGATGTAACTATGTCACACAGACATAGAGGCATAAGCGGTTATTTATTTGCTGATTTTTGATGAAAAACATCAGCCACAAATTTGACACACCATCAGACTTGTAACATCTAACTAAATCAATCATTTGCAATATTTTTGCCTAAATGCCCTGTCACTATTAGGACCCGTAGTCCTGCTCTTAGATATTTTATGGTCTAATCAAGCGTTCATAAATCCTACTTTATTTTATCGCTATTGGGTCCGCTCATACACATATG
>QODF01000006.1:795001-934872 GCA_024372805.1 Oostethus manadensis
GTCGGGAGAAGGCACCCGGGAAGACCTAGGACACGCTGGAGGGACTATGTCTCACAGCTGACCTGGGAACGCCTTGGTGTCCTCCCGATGGAGCTGGAAGAGGTCGCTGGGGACCGGGAAGTCTGGGCTTCCCTACTGAAGCTGCTGCCCCCGCGACCCGGACCCGGATAAGCGGTGGAAAATGGATGGATGGATGGATGGATAAATATTATTGTGAAAGCATTTGCAGTACATACAAAAGTGACTTATTTTCCACCTGAATGAAACCAGTTGAGCCCCAACGCCAGTTAAAAGTTGATGGTTACGGCCGTGACACTAATTAACAAGTGACAGTAAAAAGTTGCCTCGGGAGCCGCATAATGAGTGAACAGCCATTTCCATTCTGACCTTTCCCTACTAAACTGTCATGGTGGTTATTTTCTTGCACATTGTCTGAGTAATGTTCTGGCATTAACTTTAATGTCACTGGTTTTACTGCCAAAACCCTATTCATTTAGAGCACCATCAAGCAAAGATAGAACTAGTGACACTAGACAGATTCAATGATTATTACTCATTAAGATGATTTTGTATTAAAATTGCGTTCGACCACGTGTTCTGCCTCCCCATGTCATCTTGTTCTGTTTTTGTGAGTTATGTAGTCACATCAAACACTTTGATACTCAGACCTGAACGATGACAAAACATTTGAGGAACGGTTGACCATTACCCTGTAAAGCACTTAAATAAATAATTCCTGCATTTATCTGTTTACCTTGTTTCATTTCTTCAATTGAAATGAAGATAAATTGCAAAACTTTCCAACATTAAGGAGTATACTTAATGTTAATGTCTTTACCTCTATTTTGAAAAAAAAAGTATGTTAAAGGCCTTTCATTCTCACTGATATACATATGCGATGATAATTAATTTCTCTGAATTGGATTGAATTCAAGTGTGTACACAAAGACGCCGCCACACATTTTGACCAATGACATTTGCCTTTTGCAGCAAAAACGACGAGAAGAAATCGGCTCCCAATTGACTCCCATTGACTCGAGCTATCATCTAGGAATTAAATTTTGTCAGTGTTATACAGTATTATTACTCGTATTATCAGTATTTGAAAATATCTTTGATACTTGGTTACAACTGACGGCTTGATGTCATGGGCAACATATCTGAAAGTTCTCCCGTGAGATGCCGTGTCAGGCTTTTCGTTGCAGCCACCTGCATTGTGGGTAATGGATGACGTCTGGAATCATACATTCTAAAAGAATCCCATTTGCAATGCTCCTTAAATGAAAACTGCACTTTTTTTAAATGTTGCCCATCCTCCAAAGTTCTTATGTGAGACATGTCGCTTTTCGGTATGTTTTAAAGATATTAAAACTGCTAAGAAGAGGCATCTCTGAATGCACATAATTGGACAAAACTATTCTGCCTATAAAGCCCTCTGAAAAAAATTGCCACAGACAGCGCCCCATTTACATATAATGTGACCAGCATATAAGCAAAGCTACACTGACATTGTTATTATTGTTACTAACATTGTTACACTACTGTTTTTACTGGCGTGGTGACACCTCGCCACACCACACCGACCTCGCTCACCACTCAGGCCACTTACAAATGTAACGTCACATATTAGAGCTTCCACCACTGCTGCTGTGTTTTTGTTTTTGAGTTTGGAAAAATGAACGTTGGATGAAGTATTTGTTTCTATGTGTCAATGTGAAATCATATTGTATATAGTTCGAACCCTGAACCTCCTGACTGTGAGGCCAATGTGCTACCCACTCGACCACCGTGCGGCCCTAATGTATTCTTGACCTAAATAAAAATACAAATTACAATAATACAAAATAATACAAGGAAAAACAATAAAAACACAAATACAGTGTTCCCTCTCAACATGGCAGACTCGCTATTTTGCAGAATCTTTTGTGCTTTTTTTACAGGTATGAAGGTGCATTGCGTTCTGCAACCTGTTTGGCTCAGGGAGAACCCATGTGTTGTATGTGCGTCCTGATTGGCTAAAGGAAACCCATGTGTCGTGTCTGCATCCTGATTGGCTAAGAGAACTCACGCATTGCGTAACGACAGGACTGTAGACCGTTGTCAATCTCCTCTCGCCTTTCTGCGCAGTACAGAATGTATGTTTGCAAGTTTTATCCCCGACAACACCCACAATGCCGAATGGCAAAGGAGGACGCTAACCATCGCACAAAAAGATGGACTTATGGACATGCAGAAGGAAAGTAGTAGTCACGCAGCAGTAGGGCGCCATTACGTGCATTGTTTGGTGTTCAAACATTGTTGGTTGTCAATGTTACTGCTCAGTTGTGGATTCTGCCGCTGCATAGCAACATTTAATAATATTAAAGACTTTTACCTGCACTTGGGTTCTCTCCCTCCGCATCCCCAGGGTGGAAAACTACTAAACCTAAAGACCATCTGAGAAAAGTGAATAAAGTGTATGGTGAGGGGTTTTACAACCTTAAAACATAACAATTGTAAAATATCAAAGTTGGTTGATTTCACTTATCGTGAGCTATTTAGGGAAGCTGTACCCTGCGATACATGAGGGATTGCTGTATAAGGTATTCCCAATATGCATTTAAAGGAAAACTGCACTTTTTCAGAATTTTGCCCGTCACACACAATTCTTTTGTGAAACATAACCAAACGTCTTTCCGTTTTCTGTGCAACAAGTTCTTTCATAACATGCAATACTTACAGTATTTTGCCGTATTTTGATGATTTTAAACATTGCATCTTTCCTGGGTGCGTTGATGTCCCATCTAGTGCTACTTTCCTCAACAACAGCAGCGTGCCAGGCAAGTGTGTATTTGCTACTACTAATCATGGCAGTCTTTGTGAGAGCCGCCGCCAACTACTTTTGGACAAATGAGAATCCAGGACCTTATCTTTTTGAGCCTGAATATACGAAGGATAAGGTACTGGATTTAGAAGCTGAGCGGGCAAGAAGAGAGTGAAACTTAGTTTGCAGTTGGGAGGCAAGCCATTACAACGGCATGACTTGGTGGTGTAAATGTGCAGCTTGTCAGGCCGTGCCGACAGAAATGAAGTGTGAAATGGAGTGTGGCGTTACCATTGATGGAAAGGCTTTGTGTTTATGACGAGGAGGACATTGTTCCAAGAGATTGCATCACAACAAAATAATTGTTAGCGCTAACAAACCCTGCAGGGATAGAAACTGTTTTCCACTTACCCGAAATAAACTGGAAAGGACGCCCTAAACCAACTGGACCAACGCAAGCAACTGTCCATCGAGTAATATTGGTCATGATACATTGGGCACATAGCACATGATATCACAACACAGTCAACCTACCCGTATATAAATAAAACATGGAATATGTCTTGTGTGAACAGGTTGCCGTCCTACCGCATTGTTTTGAACTGATCCCCACTCCAATACCAAGCGTCACTACGACAGAAAAAAAGCTTGTCGTCTTAGCTGCTACAATAATAATGTTGCTGTAGCTTGGTTCATATACAGGTCAGTTGTTTCAATACAACACCGCCAATGGGCGTGTTTTATGCGCATTTTGCAATTTTGTGCCAGGGGCGTCTTGGCGTAAGTACTCGTCTGTCCCTCCCACTGGCCCAAATGAGAGAGAGGAGAGAAGGCGTGACTGGGTTTAACGCAGCCGGGTCAAATCTTCACCAATCAAATGAGCTCCTCTCCTTTAAATGCGTTGCTGGCGAAGCGAGTTGCAAGTTTCGTTGAATATGGATGCTTGAATTTGGATGAAGACTACAGAAGACGGCCAAAATTCTCCCAAACGGAAAGTGATGCTTTGGTCCGGGAGGTCCAAGCTCGCAGTGGCCGAATATTTGTTCAAGCGAGCACACCTTCACAGGCTGATCACGTAAAAGTGGCCTGGGAGGAGATTACAAGTATAGGAAATCAGGTTTGCCCTGACGTACTGAGAACCGTCGCCCAGTGTGAAAAAAACGGTTCAATGATGTCAGAAGAAGGGCAAAACAAAAACGATCAGAGCACCGAAGGCACACGGTGGCCACCGGTGATGAAAATGTATTATAATATGTATTTGTAATATGAATAAACAAAAACTATGCATAATGGGGATGGAATCCGAAGCAATTGTGTGTAAAAGCCCTTGACACTTGTGTTTGCATATGAGATGAACTTGTATACCCAATTCATGATCATTTTTGCAATTCTCGGTTACACAATCAAAGATGTCAATACGTTTGATTAACCGTTTATTTACAATTAACCACATCCATATCAGATCTACTGACCACCGATGAGGAGCATGATGAAGAGGAGGGGGGCGGTGATTCGGGGACAGATGAGGTGGTGGAGACGGTGCGACAGAGGCAGACGGGACAGTCAATATAGATCAAAATGTTTGTACTGATTCAGATAGTTACTTTAAACAGTGGTTGTTGTGATTATAAAATGCATTTAAATGTGCCTGACATTGTGTAAACCGGCCTGCGGGGTTTTGGTGACGCGTCCGCTCGAGTAGACCAGGTTGGGGCTGGCGAGCTTTCAGCGCACCTTTGGCACGAAATTGTCACTACGGCAAGCTGAATCAGTCGGCACCTCCCCCTACTGCGCAGCCACACCCTTCGCGGCGTGCCTCGGTCTACCAAATTACCAAATTGTGTGCGCACTGTGTTACGCAGGACGACATTACCACTGTCCAGCCTGCGCCAAGATGCACAACCCGCAAAATTAGAGCCCTTAGTGTGTCATGGCTCAATGGCACAATGTAAAAAAACTGCTTTACTAACAAGGGAAGTATTAAAATTATAAATAAGGACTCTTACTTTAAATTCACTGGCTAGTCTGGGAGCAGCGATAAGCAAGGCATTACTGTATTGTCGTTTATTTAAACACAGCATCTAACACAGCTTTTAAAAACACCCCAAATAAGCCAAATGCTTCAAATTTGTTTGCATATTTAGGTAATATTGAAAATGTTGTGCAATTTTAGAAAACTCTTGACATGATTCCTTTGTTCTCTTACACTTTATGAACTGTAGGAGGCTTAAACATGCCAAGGGGCTTTGGCTCAAGAGGCTCTTCTGCCTCTGTGGTTGTTTCCTGAAGCAACAACAAACAGGGTCAAAGTCTCTCTTCTTAGAATCAACAGCACTCATGACTTTACTATTGCCCATGTGACACTACGCGGCTTTTTTTATCTCCTCATGCTCTGCCACTACTGTAGTCCTGCGCTTCCTTCTAATTGCCCGTAAAAACAAGATCCAATTACTCAGGCCACAGACGCGGACATGAAGTAGTATGCGTAAATGCATGGGAATGATCATACGATTTAGCATATTCAAAAGCTCATTACCCTTTTATAGGATGTGTAAATAAAGTCATCCTCCGTTCAGGCCCTCTGTTGGTTATAAAGCCAGTTGATGTGAGTGCATGCTATGCTTGGTGTAAGCTTGTGCACTGGAGCAAATAATCAGACTGGGTCGCTGGTAAAAACGTCTTGACATTGTGTTATACATGTCGACAAATTCTAAAAAATAACGACAAAAAGATCATGTCCCCAAAACTATGTATTCCATTTAAAAAAGCCCATTATTTATGCCAGCTACTAATAAACTCAAAGTCACCAGCTTTTTAAATTCACTCATAGACTTCAACAGCCACATTATGAAATACTGAATGGTTACTTTTCTTTCAGATTGTCAGTTTAGCAACTATACATTTTCTTATATTACAAACACACATACACTATATATGGATAGTCTGTAATGAGCCATAACCTTATTAAAAGTGAAGAACTTATCAAGAATAAACTGAGTGGCTTAAATATAACTCAACACACCATGCACAGCTAAGATTGAGGTGGTTGCTTTTGCATGCAATTCACATTTCCATCATTTAGTTTTTTTTAAAAAGCTCTATACAAAATGAAGACAGTCACTGATCTAATTTAGGACATGTGGTGATTACCATCTCTTTACTGCATCTTTCTTGAAGAGCAAGGTTGAGAAAAATTGACTTTGATACCTTGACAGTTCATAAAAAAAGAAGCCGTCTGTGGAACAACCTCATATGTTAATGCTGATCACACTTTCTTATGCAGAGTTATTTGAATTTGTAACATGGCGTTATCAACACATCCTCACATGAATGGCAGACTTACTTATTTCTGTATTACCATAAAACTGACCACTGTAGATTTTTTCTTGAATTTACTTGGTAGCATGGTAGAGTATAGCTTCTTCCTGTTTTGGTTTGGCTTTACTTAATCCTACTACACTTAAATGCAAATTTTGGACAAAACCATTTCACCTGGTAAAAAAGTTTTTGTCAATGGCTCACAATTGATATAGAGTAAGGGGTTATCGTGTTTTTTGGTTCACATCAAAAGTGTATGCATTATTTTTGCCTCGGTTGGCGTACATTTCTTAGTTAGCGTACAATATGATGTGTTTTGGTAAAATGTCAAGATAAAAGTGACATTAATTGTTCATTTTTTGTTTGTCTTATGTACAGGTATGTATTTATATGCATTTTGATTAGTTTTCTGCATGTAAAACTATTATTGTTCTATATTAAATGTGATCCATTTGATTTGCATTATTTCTTTATTTAGTCAGAGTACATTTCGGTTTCAGTCAACTCCATCCATCCATCCATCCATCCATCCATCCATCCATCCATCCATCCATCCATCCATCTATTTTCCACCGCTTATCCGGGTCCGGGTCGCGGGGGCAGCAGCTTCAGTAGGGAAGTCCAGACTTCCCGGTCCCCAGCGACCTCTTCCAGCTCCATCGGGAGGACACCAAGGCGTTCCCAGGCCAGCTGTGAGACATAGTCCCTCCAGCGTGTCCTAGGTCTTCCCGGGGGCCTTCTCCCGACCGGGCATGCCCGAAACACCTCACCAGGGAGGCGCCCGGGAGGCATCCGGACTAGATGCCCGAGCCACCTCAACTGGCTCCTCTCGATGTGAAGGAGCAGCGGCTCTACTCTGAGCTCCTCCCGGATGGCCGAGCTCCTCACCCTATCTCTTAGGGTGAGTCCAGCCACCCTACGAAGGAAACTCATTTCCGCCGCTTGTATCCGCGATCTCATTCTTTCGGTCATGACCCATAACTCATGACCATAGGTGAGGGTGGGAACGTAGATCGATCGGTAAACAGAGAGCTTTGCCTTCCGGCTCAGCTCTCTCTTCACCACGACGGTCCGGTACAGCGACCGCATTACTGCAGACGCTGCACCGATCCGTCTGTCGATCTCACGCTCCAACCTTCCCTCACTCGTGAACAAGAACCCGAGATACTTGAACTCCTCCACCTGAGGCAAGACCTCACTCCCAACCCGGAGGGTACAGTCCACCCGTTTCCGACTGAGAACCATGGCCTCGGATTTGGAGGTGCTGAGTCTCATCCCAGAAGCTTCACACTCAGCTGCAAACCGCTCCAGTAAACGCTGAAGGTCACAGCCTGATGAGGCCATAAGGACCACATCGTCTGCAAATAGCAGAGACGAGATCCTAAGGTCACCAAGCTGGACTCCCTCAACACCTTGACTGCGCCTAGAAATTCTGTCCATGAAGATTATGAACAGAATCGGTGACAAAGGGCAGCCTTGGCGGAGGCCAACGTTCACCGGAAACAAGCTCGACTTACTGCTGGCAATGCGAACCAGGCTCCTGCTTCGATTGTACAAGGACCGAATGGCACGTAGAAGCGGACCATCAATCCCGTACTCCCGGAGCACCCCCCACAGGACACCACGAGGGACACGGTCGAATGCCTTTTCCAGGTCTACAAAGCACATGTAGACTGGTTGGGCAAACTCCCACATACCCTCGAGTACCCTTGCAAGGGTGTAGAGCTGGTCCAGTGTTCCGCGACCGGGACGAAAACCACATTGCAGCTCCTCTAACCGAGGTTCGACTAACGGTCGTACCCTTCTCTCCAGCACCCTGGAGTAGACTTTCCCAGGAAGGCTGAGGAGTGTGATCCCCCTATAGTTGGAACACACCCTCCGGTCACCCTTTTTAAAAATGGGGACCACCACCCCGGTCTGCCAGTCCAGAGGTACTGTTCCTGACTTCCATGCAATGTTGTAGAGGCGTGTCAACCAACACAGTCCTCCAACATCCAGAGCCTTGAGAAATTCTGAGCGGAACTCGTCTACCCCCGGAGCCTTGCCACTGGGGAGTGATTTGACTACCCCAATTACCTCAGCCACGGTGATAGAACTGTCCACGTACGTATCCTCAGACTCTGCTTCCTCTATGGAAGGCATGTCAGTGGGATTGAGAAGGGCCTCGAAGTATTCCTTCCACCGACCAACTATATCCACAGTCGTGGTCAGCAAGCCCCCGTCCGCACTGTAAACAGTGTGAACTGGGGGCTGCTTCCCCTTTCTGAGGTGTCGGACGGTTTGCCAGAACCTCTTCGAGGCCGACCGAAAGTCGTGCTCCATAGCCTCACCGAACTCCTCCCACACCCGAGTTTTTGCCTCGACCACCGCCGAAGCCGCGTGCCGCTTGGCCTGCCGGTACCTGTCAGCTGCTTCGGGAGTCCCGCAAGCCATCCATGCTCGATAGGACTCCTTTTTCAGCTTGACGGCAGCCCTAACCCCCGGTGTCCACCATCGGGTTCGGGGCTTGCCACCACGACTGGCACCGACCACCTTGCGGCCGCAACCACAACTGGCTGCCTCAGCAATAGAGGCACGGAATACGGCCCATTCGGACTCAATATCCCGGTCCTCCCTCGAAATGCAGGCGAAGCTCTGCCGGAGATGAGAGTTGAAGACTCGACGAACGGGAGATTCTGCCAGACGTTCCCAGCACACCCTCACTACGCGTTTGGGTCTGCCAGGTCTGTCCGGCATCCTTCCCCGCCATCTAATCCAACTCATCACCAGGTGGTGGTCAGTTGACAGCTCAGCCCCTCTCTTCACCCGCGTGTCCAGAACATACGGACGCAGGTCTGATGATACGACCACAAAGTCGATCATAGACCTGCGACCTAGGGTGTCCTGGTGCCAAGTGCACTTATGGGCATCCTTATGTTCGAACATGGTGTTCGTTATGGACAAACTGTAGTTCGCACAGAAGTCCAGCAACAACACACCGCACGGGTTCAGGTCAGGGAGGCCGTTCCTCCCAACCACGCCCCTCCAAGTCACACTGTCATTGCCCACATGGGCGTTGAAGTCTCCCAGTAGAACTATGGAGTCACCAGCTGGGGTGCTCTCCAGCACCCCTCTGATAGACTCCAAGAAGGCTGGGTACTCTGAACTGCCGTTCGGCGCATAGGCACAAACCACAGTCAGGACCCGTTCCCCAGGCCTAAGGTGTAGGGAAATAACCCTCTCGTTTACTGGGGATGACTCCAACACAGAGGCACCAAGCCGGGGGGCTATCAATAAGCCCACACAAGCTTGCCGCCTCTCCCCTGCCCCCCAGTTGTTTCAGTCGACTCTTCTGGAACATCTTAATGATGCTAAGGTTCCACTGCACATTTATGCACAGAACACAGAACAGAGGTGTGATGGTAAGCCATAATCATGGCTTAGTACATACCTTGGTTTTAAGGTCTTGGTTCATTTCCCATACAGTAAGGGAATACAATGCAAAACATAAAACTACTTAACTTTTGTGTTCAATACATTTTTACAATGAAAAGAAGGAAAGATTTAAAGATGTTGGGAGCCACTGTTAAATGTTTCTGCACCAAAGATGATAAAAATCAATCCAATGTAGTTAATTACACAGTACTGTATTATAAGTAGGGTTGGGCATCGAGTCATCGATTGGAACCGGGACCGACTAAGCGGTATTGGTATTATGTAAAAGAGGGTGCACGACATGTTGTAGACATGACCTTTGAGCCAGTACTGCCTAATATAGTAGACATAATAAAATAAAAATGTGGTTTTGTATGTAGTTGTTTTGCTTAGTTTTTGTGTATAGTTATTGGATAGTGTAAATGTAGCTTGTCTAGAGAGTTATTGTGTGCAAACTCTATGGTTATTTAAATTGTTTGTATTTATTTGTAATTTGTTAGCCATGTCAATTTGACATGTTATCTTATCAACTGAAGAAAACGGTAAAACACTGCCATTCAATTTCTTTCGTAAGCATTTGTACATTGCCAGTGGATGGGGGCACAATATAAAATCTCACTAAGGGTGCTGTATTGGGTAGGACTAGATCTGGATTACCAAAACATGGGCTGTAGGACCTCTAACAGAACCTTTGCATTTCAATTAACAATAAGGTATTAGTTTCACTGTGCCTTTTGCTGAATGTCAATCAATCACGTTCATAACTGATGCACAAAAAGGGAATATACTGTATAAAATTTATTTTGCAATAGAACACAGAGGATGAAAGTTGTAGGCTCAATGATTTTGGAATGTATGTTGCAACACTGACAAATACTCTTGCATCGTTTTGGCAGCAGCAGTATCACAATAGCTTACTGGCTTGTATCTCCTGGTATTTGCATTTGATTGACAGGTGTGTCATAGCCAGCGACGCACTGGGCAGACCCCATCTGCTAGTCCTGTCAGTGTAGCTGGTTTGAAGCAGTCTACACGGACTGTCTGGCCAACATGGAGAACATGGTGAATTAGAGAAGTTGACATGGTAAATCAGTAGACTTGGCTCTCTACTGCACTGCTGTGAGCCATGAATGCTTTGTAGCAATGCAGAGGCAATGCGTCACACTTATGTGTTTGTCTGTACTTTATATATTTGTATTTTTAGCATTTCAAGTCTTTCATTCCTATTGTACTCAAATGCAATATACATACTTGTACCAAAATGGCATGAACTAAAATGTACAGGGCCAAGGACATCAATCAAAATACATACGGGTAATAGCGGACTTGAGTTGTGGCCGTTTTTTTTATTTTTATTCATACAGTAGTGAGTCATTCCAGTTAGGCAGAATGTCCGTGTTACAAAATGCTTGTTAAAATACTGTATTGACCGGAATATATCATATTATACAAATATTATATTACATAATATACAGTATATAAATACATTATATTTATGAATCCTATTATTAATATAGTCATGACAGAAAGAACGAGATCGCAGATACTAGCGGCGGAAATTAGTTTCCTCCGTAGGGTGGCTGGACTCACCCTAAGAGATAGGGTGAGGAGCTCGGCCATCTGGGAGGAGCTCAGAGTAGAGCCGCTGCTCCTTCGCAATGAGAGGAGCCGGTTGAGGTGGGTCGGGCATCTAGTCCAGATGCCTCCCGGGCGCCTAACTGGTGAGGTGTTTCGGGCATGCCCAGCTGGGAGAAGGCCCCGGGGAAGACCTAGGACACGCTGGAGGGACTATGTCTCACAGCTGGCCTGGGAACGCCTTGGTGTCCTCCCGGTGGAGCTGGAAGAGGTTGCCGGAGATTGGGAAGTCTGGACTTCCCTACTGAAACTGCTGCCCCCGCGACCCGGACCCGGATAAGCGGAGGAAAATGGAATGGAATTATTAATATACAGTAGGGCTGCAATGATTACTCGAATAATTAGAGTACATCAAATTATTATTCTACTAAAGCACCATCATTTACTCCATTAGACCCAAGAAAATACACTTTGTTTCTATGCACAGTGTGAATTGAAGAAACAAACCTGTTACTCTAAAAAAAGTAAAACCAATTGGTTGTTCATTATTTAGTGAAATGTTTTATTTTATCCTTTGTATTTCTTTTGCTTATGACAAGGTGACCAGAGAGGAACTGTGGTATTGTGTGAGGAGGTCTGGAGTGGCAGAGAAGTATGTTAGAGCGGTGCAGGACATGTATGAGGACTGTAAGACAGTAGTAAGGTTTGCTGTAGGTGTGAAAGAGGAGTTCCGAGTTAAGGTGGGACTCCATCAGGGATCAGCTCTGAGCCCTTTCTTGTTTGCTATGGTGATGAACAGGCTGACGGACAAGGTTTGACAGGAATCTCCATAGACTATGATGTTTGCAGATGACATTGTGATATGTAGTGAGAGCAGGGAACGGGTGGAGGAGAAGCTTGAGGGGCGTCGGTTTGCCCTGGAAAGGAGAGGAATGAAGGTTAGCCGCAGCAAGACGGAGTACATGTGTGTAAATGAGAGGGACCCAAGTGGAAGAGTGAGGTTACAGGGAGAAGAGATAAAGAAGGTGGAGCATTTTAAGTACTTAGGGTCAACAGTGCAGAGCAGTGGAGAGTGTGGAAAAGAGGTGAAAAAGCGTGTGCAGGCAGGCTGGAATGGGTGGAGAAAAGTGTCTGGTGTGATGTGTGATAGATGAGTTTCAGTTAAAATGAAAGGAAAGGTGTACAAAACTTTGGTGAGACCAGCGATGTTGTTTGGTTTAGAGACGGTGCCTCTGAGGAAAAGACAGGCGGCAGAGCTAGAAGTAGCAGAGATGAAGATGCTGATTTTCTTTTTGGGTGTGACCAGGATGGACAGGATCAGGAATGAGCACGTCAGAGGGACAGCACATGTTAGAGGTTTTGGAAAAAAAGTCAGAGAGGCCAGACTGAGATGTTTAGTACATGTTCAGAGGAGAGATAGTGAATATATTGGTAGAAGGATGCTGAGTTTTGAGTTGCCAGGCAGGAGGCCTAGAGGAAGACCAAAGAGGAGGTTTATGGATGTAGCGAAAGAGGACATGAAGGTAGTTGGCGCAAGAGAAGAGGATACAGAAGACAGGGTCAGATGGAGGCAATCGATTCGCTGTGGCGACCCCTGAAGGGATAAGCCGAAAGGAAAAGAAGATCATGTGAATTGCTAATTGCTCTTTACCCAGGCAATTTTTTTTCCCCGATTACTCGGATGGAAAAAAAGTTCAGTAGAATACTCGATTACAAAAATATTTGATAGCTGCAGCCCTAATATACAGTTTAACCTTGGTTAGCATTGTTCCTTTTTTTCCACAAGGTCCAACTCAACCGAATCATTTTTTATCCCATCAGACAAAGTAAATCCAATTATTATGCGAAGAATTATAAAACAATCACAAACCAAAAAGCCTACTGGGGCATACCCTAACTGAGTTCTATTACCGTAATTGCAGAGACTCGATATTGACTATTTACCAATATACAATATACCGATATTATCCAGCACTTCATTACCGATACCAATATTGGATGTTGGAATTATTTATCGGACTGCCGACATCCTGAGCTGGTATGCTCGTTGCTCTGTGGAGCACGTCATCACTTGCAGATGAATATTATCAGTGAAAAAAAAAAATACAAAAACAAAACAATACCAATATACACCAGTATCTAATTTCTATGGCAATATTGGCCAATAATATCAGTTGGCCTGTATTATCGGACACCCCTATATTTAATTAATCATACTGTTTTTCTTAGCTGCTCAGCAGTTGTTTGATGAATCTGCTTCATTGATCACTCTGATCCAAAAATTACCATCATAATTCCTCTTCTACTTTTGCTAAGGCTGCTTTTACACTTGTGGTTTGGAGCTCTTGTCCCTTGATGGAAATTTTAGACACCCCTGACTTAATGAAAGCTGGTACCTTTTTTATCACTTGATCGTAGAAGATAAGCCGTGAAACTGGGCAAAAATGAGTGAGCCTAATTCATAATGGCTTCAGTCAGCTGCCATTCAGTCCACTCCAAGTGCACCGTTGGTTGTGTGAGCACTGTACATAGACACTGATGCACCATGGCAAGAAGAAGAGAGCTAGAAACATTGTGGATCACATTGTGTGCATGAACAAACGAGAGGCGATAGCAATCCACATTGTCAGAAAGAGATAGTGAGGGACAAAGAGAGAAAAAGCATTGTTTTTTTATTAATCCTATCACACTGTGCTCAGTACACGACTCCACAAATCCGTTCTTGGCTGTCTTTCAGTGGTCACAGTCATTCACTCCAACTCTGACCCTCTTATGGCCAGGAGCTCTAAACACTGTCAAACCGATTCATTAAAATCTGCTGTTAGTGAGAGGACACACACGCGGATGAGCAAATGGACCGTAGCCAATTATGTGATTCCCTGCCAGTTAGAAAGAGATTTAGGCAATAAGTATCTCTGAGGAGGCAGCTCGCCATCACCACAGCAGATCTGCACATTATTGTACCGTATGGAATACGAATTATTATTATTTTATGCCATTTTGTTTATCCAGTGAAACCTGAAAATAAAAAATACATCAGGATTGCTGAAATACATGCCCATTTTTGACTTAAAAGTAAGCGTATTTTAATATACTGTATGTGGCATGCCAAATACGGCTGCCTCACAGTGAGTACATTCTGGGATGAGTCTCAGCTTGGACCTCTCGGCACTTGGATGGACTTAATACAGTTTCCTCCCACAGTCAGAAGCTAAATATGACAAGCTAATGAATGTACACAATGCGTTTAAATAATCTTTGTCTAATTCAATGCATGTCAAAATACCGTATGTGCTAACATTCCATGAGAGCTCCATTTCCTACCACTAAGGTGATTTTGGATCGCCATTGCAGCAATACTAGTTTACCGACAAAATTACTTTGAAAGTGTTTTTAAATTTAAAAAAAATTAGTACATTTAAAAATGTATTTTCATTGTTAATTTTAGAGACAATTATTGTCACATTTTAAATATAAGGTATAGAATAGAATACAGAAACACTGAAAATCTGGCATTTCTTTATAAGTAACAGCACTGAAGATAAAAATAAAAAATCTAAACCATACAATTACGTTGGAAATATGTCTATTTTGATCTAAAGAGTAGTCTGCGGTGTTATTTATTTACATTTGGGTAATGCAAATATATCATAAAGATATATCATAGTAAGTAACTAACAGTCTTTGGCGAAAATGTTTCTGAGTGTGATCTAACTGACTGATTACTTCTTCTTTCAAGTGACTAATCACAAATGTAACTACTTACATGCACATTCACTAAACACCTAAAACCACCATGGTCTGCAACAACACTATGCCATTTTTTAATGAGCACCTATAATATACCATCCATCCATCCATTTTCTTCGGCTTATCCGAGGTCGGGTCGCGGGGGCAGCAACCTAAGCAGGGAAGCCCAGAGGTCCCTCTCCCCGGCCACTTCGTCCAGCTCTTCCCAGCAGATGCTGAGGCGTTCCCAGGCCAGCTGAGAGACATAGTCTCTCCAACGTGTCCTGGGTCTTCCCCCGAGGCCTCCCCAGGAAGGCGTTTGAGGGGTTTCCTAACCAGATGCCCGAGCCACCTCATCTGACTTCTCTCAATGCGGAGGAGCAGCGGTTCTACTCCGAGTCTCTCCCGGATGACAGTGCTTCTCACCCTGTCTCTAAGGGAGAGCCCAGCCACCCTGCGGAGAAAACTCATTTCGGCCGCTTGTAGCCGCGCTCTTGTCCTTTCGGTCACTACCCAAAGCTCATGACCATAGGTGAGAGGAGGAACGTAGATCGCCTGGTAAATCGAGAGCTTTGCCTTTTGGCTCAGCTCTCTTTTCACCACGACAGACCGGTGCAGAGTCCGCATCACTGCAGATGCCGCACCAATCCGCCTGTCCATCTCGCGTTCCATCCTTCCATCACTCGTGAACAAGACCCCGAGGTACTTAAACTCCTCCACTTGAGGCAGGACCTCATCTCCGACACGGAGATGGCACTCCATCCTTTCCCGGGCAAGAACCATAGACTCGGACTTGGAGGTGGTGATTCTCATCCCAGCCGCTTCACACTCAGCTGCAAACCGGTCCAGTGAGAGTTAAAGGTCACTGCTTGATGAAGCCAACAGGACCACATCATTTGCAAAAAGCAGAGATCGAATTCTGCGGCCACCAAACTAAAACCCCTCAACGCCCTGGCTGCGCCTAGAAATTCTGTCCATGAAAGTAGTGAACAGAATCGGTGACAAAGGGCAGCCCTGGCAGAGTCCAACCCTTACTGGAAACGGGTCCGACTTATTGCCGGCAATGCGAACCAAACTCTTGACACCGGTCATACAGGGAACGAACCGCCTGGATTAGGTCGTCCGATACCCCATATTCCAAGGGCACTCCCTACAGTATTCCCCAAGGAACACGGTCAAATGCCTTCTCCAAGTCCACAAAACACATGTAGACTGGTTGGGCAAACTCCCATGCACCCTCAAGGACCCTGCCAAGAGTATAGAGTTGGTCCACAGTTCCACAGACAGAACGAAAACCACACTGCTCCTCCCGAATCCGAGATTTGACTATACGGCGGATCCTCCTCTCCAGAACCCCTGAATAGACCTTACTGGGAAGCCTGAGGAGTATGATCCCACAATAGTTAGAACACACCCTCCGGTCCCCCTTCTTGAAAAGCGGGACCACCACCCCGGTCTGCCAGTCCAGGGGCACCGACCCCGACGTCCACGCGATGCTGCAGAGTCGTGTCAACCAAGACACGCCCACAGCATCCAGGGCCTTAAGGAACTCCGGGCGGATCTCATCCACCCCCGGGGCCTTGCCACCACGGAGCTTTTTGACCACCTCGGTGACCTCAGCCCGAGAAATAGGCGAAACCGACTCAGAGTCCCCAGGCACTGCTTCTGTGTTGTTAGGCGTGTTGGTGGGATAGAGGAGGTCTTCAAAGTATTCCCTCCACCGGTCCACAACATCTCGAGTCGAGTTCAGCAGCACACCGTCCCCACCATAGACGGTGTTGACTGTGCACTGCTTCCCCCACCGGAGACGGCGGATGGTGATCCAGAATCTCTGAAGCCATCCGGAAGTTGTTTTCCATGGCCTCTCCGAACTCCTCCCATATCCGAGTTTTTGCCTCAGCGACCGCCAGGGCTGCAGACCACTTGGCCTAACGGTACCTGTCAGCTGCCTCCACAGTCCCATGGGCCAAGACGGCTTGATAGGACTTTTTCTTCAGCTTGTGTCCACCAACGGGTTCTGGGATTACTGCCACGACAGGCACCGACCACCTTACGGCCACAGCTCCGATCGGCCACATCGACAATAAAGTCACAAAACATTGCCCACTCGGATTCAATGTCCGCTGCCTCCCTCGGAACATGGTCAAAGCTCTCCTGCAGGTGGGAGTTGAAACTCCTGACAGGGGACTCTGCCAGGCGTTCCCAGCAGACCCTCCCAATGCGTTTGGGTCTGCCAGGTCTGACCAGCATCCTCCTTCACCATCGGAACCAACTCACCACCAGGTGGTGATCAGTTGACAGCTCCGCCTCTCTCCTCACCCGAGTGTCCAAAACATGTGGTCGCAAGTCCGACGACACAACCACAAAGTCAAACATCGAACTGCGGCCCAGGGTGTTCTGGTGCCAAGTGCACATGTGGACACCCTTATGCTTGAACATGGTGTTTGTTATAGACAATCTGTGACTAGCACAGAAGTCCGTTAACAAGACACCGCTCGGGTTAAGATCAGGGGTGCCGTTCCTCCCAATCATACCTCTCCAGGTCTCACTGTTGTTGCCAACATGAGCGTTGAAGTCACCCAGCAGAACAAGGGAATCCCCCAAGGGAGCACTCTCTAGTACTTCCTCTAAAGACTCCAAAAAGGGCGGGTATTCTGAACTGCTGTTTGGCGCATAAGCGCAAACAACAGTCAGGACCCGTCCCCCCACTTGAAGGCGTAGGGAAACTACCCTCTCATTTACAGGGTTAAACTCCAACGTGCAGGCTTGGAGCCGGGGGGGGGCAACAAGAATTGCCACCCCTGCTCGTCGCCTCTCATTGCCGGCAACACCAGAGTGGAAATAAGTCCAGCCCCTCTCGACAGAGTGGAAATAAGTCCAGCCCCTCTCGAGAGGACTGATTCCAAAGTCCTTGCTGTGCGTTGAGGTGAGTCCAACTATATCTAGCCGGAATTTCTCCACCTCACGCACCAGCTCAGGCTCCTTCCCCGCCAGAGAGGTGACATTCCACGTACCGACAACTAGCTTCTCTAGCCGAGGATCGGACCGCCAAGGCCTCTGCCTCCGGCCGCCACCCAGCTCTCTTTCCACCCGCCCCTTTTGGCCCCTCCCACGAGAGGTGAGCTCATGGGAGGAGGGACACACTTTACCTTTTCGGGCTGTGGTTGACCAGGCCCCATGGGTGCAAGCCCGGCCACCAGATGCTCGCCATCGTTCCCCATCTCCGGGCCTGGCTCCATAGGGGTGCCCCGGTGACCCACGTCTGGGCGAGGAAAAACGAAGTCCATTGTTACTGTGCATCATTGGGGTCTATTGAGCCACTCTTTGTCTTGTCCCTCCCCGAGTACCTGTTTGTCATGGGTGACCCTACCAGGGGCGTGACAGCCCCCGACAACCTTGCTCCTAGGATCATTTGGACACGCAAACTCCTCCACCACTCAGGGTGGTGACTCAGGGAGGAACCTATAATATAATATACCTATGCTTTTTGTCATTAATTTGTTCCAAAATCGAAGCAATTTTCCCATTGGAAATAAAGTAAATCCAGACACCCAAAAATATGAAAAAAATGCAGAACACAACATGAAACAACTATAAATGACAAAGTATATAAACTAATAAACATTTAGCATTATTTATACTCTTGTTGGCGTAGACGGCAGGAAGCAGAGAAGAAGGAAGGCTGGGGAAGCCATCTGCCTACTTTGCTGTGACTTCTTGCTTTCAGATTGCTGGCATTTGTAACTTTCTTCAGCCCCAGGGGGATCATGTAGCAGTTGCACTAACTAAAACATGCACGGACAGTGATTCACCAACATGTAGAGTGCTCTGTTTGGGCACTCGATTTTTTCAAATGATATGGTACACAGCAAATAGACTTATTTGTTATGCACAATATTGTACTACAGTGGTTCCCAAACTTTTTACAGTCGCGTACCCCTTCAGACATTTGACCTGAAGTCACGTATTCCCTACTCCTGCACGCCTAAAAAACATAACCTTTTGTTTGGAACTTAATTAACCTGAAATAATGAACATAATGAATTGGTTGACTTATTTTATAGTAATTCCAGGTCAAAAATATATTATTTTGTATGGTCACATGTTGGTAAAGTTTCACATGAGCACCGACAAATAATAATTCTACATATGTTTTATTCCAGTAGTGCCCTAAGAAATCCGTTTTATGTTTTACTAAATTCTGTTTTTTTTTTTTTTTTTACATTTCACACTTATTTTTACCAGCATAGTGAGTGTGATTTATTCATGAATAAAAAAGTCTGTTAATTAAATGCAAAAATCCGTACATTTACTGGAATGGATGGAAATGGATGTAGCCTGGCTAACTTTTATAATGGGATGACAGCCTCTGTACACATGGCTACAAAATCTTTACCAAACTGTAATGTCCGTGCTTGTGATTAAGTAACATGTAGTCATCCGTGCAATTTCAACTTGTTAAGTAAAATATGTTTATGATGCACTTATTTTGTTTACAGTTAGATGTGTCAAACGCTGTTTGTGTGTGAGAATGTGTATTTACGGCTAAGACAAACTGCTTGCAAAAATAAACTTGTTTCTGGTCTTTTTTTCCCCATTCGTTGTCATTGGGCATTGTAAAACGCACCTTAAAAATGCCTCCAGTGAGGCGTTCATGTTCACTCGTAATTGTGAGTGTTTTGCGTACCCCTATCACGTTTGGCTTACGCCTGAGGGTACACGTACCCCACTTTGGGAATCTAGGTTGTACAACAACTGAGACTGGATGAAACCAAGGTAAAATCTTGATGAACATTTTCAGCAACATCAAAATACGGGACAGTCAACTGTTGGCGTTGACTAAACACGCAAATATTTGTTTTGGCCGCCGTAGGCTTTGATGATGGCACACATTCACTTTGGTATAGTTTCCACAAGTTTCTGCAATGTCACATCACTTATTTTTGTTCAGAGTTGCAGCAATTTTTTGTAAGATGATGAATTCATTACGAGAGTTTTGGACCACTTCCCCTGCTGTCCTTCCACTTTTTAATAATACGTTGGACATTTCTTAATCCGGTTCCAGTAGGTTCAGCTTTTAAGGAGTAGTTTCTCCTGAAAGGTTGTTCCATTACTGATGCACACTAATCACTAATAGATTAATTTTTTGAAACAGATTAATATATTTTCTGCAACCATAGGATGTGTCTTTTTGATCATGATCGTATATCAAACTAGAAGCCCAAATATAGCTTGCTGCCACCTAGAACATCCTTATTCAATGAGAAGCTCTTTGCTACATGCTTAGCTAAATACAAATGGTGACTTTTCCAGACAGCGTGTCGTCGATTGGCATATTTCAAAGATGGGAGAAAGTCTTTAATACAAAGTCTCGAGTCATGTCTGAAGTAAAATAGCCCAAAGTCTATTCTCAAGTCGAGACAAGACACGTCATAAGCACTGTTTAGCAAATAAGATGCAATTATGACAATTTATTAAATGTGATGAATGCATTTTTAATCGTAGTATTTTTTAACAAGAAAACAAACAGACTTTTGAAAATGTTTAAGATATATTAATTTTACCTAATTGACTTTGTGTGTGTGCGTACATGTGAATAACTTCTGACCACTATCCAGCAGCCTGGCGCGCACAAAATTGTAAGCCACACCCTCGTTTGTTCTTAAACCTGCATGGATGTTAACAAATGCATTTAATGCGGCAGATTTAGTTTGAAAATGTTGTCTTGCTGGAAATGATATAACAATATTATCATCAGACATTTAACTCAATGTACTCATTGACATCAGACTGAAGTTCAGGTCAAGACCTGAGTCACTGATGTCAAAGTCTAAGTTGTGTTGCAAGTCTTCGGCGATATTTACAGATGGAGTTCAGAGTCATCAAAACTGTGACTCGAGTCTGACACCTCTGGCGTATTTGATAGCACTGGCAAATATTTAATCAAAACAATTCGGAAAGGTGCCAGCCCAAAAAGATAAAAGGAAACAATATGGTACTTGAAGACCTGGACATTCTTAGTACTGTGATTTTTGGACATTTCAGTCCATTTCAGTTTTTTCAGCAGTTTTTTTGACTCGCCCTGAGTAGCTAATATAGTAAATACAAACTACTCCTAGCAAAATAAAATAGAAAAATACATTATGAAAATGAGCATCTGTAGTATCCTTTTTATACAAGGTGCACTTTTATTTTTCATAAATTAAAGAAAAAAAATAGCCCTGTTAGGTTTAACATTCGTGGTGTACTTATATCATTTTGAAGTATTTGGCAGTTTAACACCTTATAGACTAGTTTTTTTTGTCATGCACATACAGTATGTTACTTAAAAAAAACATTGACAGTAGAATAGCAATTAAAGAATGATTATGTGGTTTGGCATATTTTGTGCCCCGGGGTTGGAACCCTTGGTTAAGGCCAGATCCCATTAAGAATAGGACTTTATGACACAGAACAGAAGGCAAGCAAGGAACCTGGAGCTTTGAAAATTTACTGCAGCAGCAGCTGGTGGAAGAAGTGGAAGGTTGATGGCAAACTCCCATCCAACATTCAAACTAACAGCTCCCTTTTAAGTCCTTCTGAGCTTCATTAATCCCCAAACGCCTCAAAACTTGGATCTGTGATTTATTTTACTTTTTATTTTTCTTGATACCTTTAGGGCACAGGGAATGCATCTGAAGAGCGGAGCAGAATCAATACTGCACTATAAAGTGAACCTCAGTTTTACATCAAACTCTACTTTCCCTGACCGACAGTTCTGGGTGTTCCTCGCGTGTGGGTTTGAAAACACATTACATTTCTGAAGTCGTAGACGCTGTTTAACATCGCCGATCGATAATATATACATAATGCATTAGAGTACATTGTTACATGCAATAATGCATCTGTTATCATGGTCACCAGCTGCCATTAGCAACACTATCTAACCTCCCCAAAAGCCATCTTAAATCATTTTAGCAATTTATTCTGGCCGCATCTGAAGTACAACTGACTCTTTCCATAGTGGCGCCAACGTCTTTCAGTTTAAGTGATCATTGTGTTGTAGAGCGCCTCCCTTCTTCCTTTATGATCTAAAATCCTTAAAATAATACAGGTTTAACGCTACCCGAGTGACTTAGGTGTCAATCAAATCCTGGAGACAGTCTATCTGGACAATTAGCCCCACTACACTTGACTTGATCTAATGTAGTGGCATTACAGCTTGGCTAGTGTAGATAACATCTCATGCCTTTATTAACTGTGGATTACCTGCTGTGGCCCCACTGTTGACTCATTTCAATCTGCGCTAATATGAATTCTTATCGCTTTGTGATTTGTCGCTGGCTGGTCCTGGTGTTTCTTCTTCTTTGATTCTTTCTCTTTCAATGGCGCTTAAAATACAGTATTTATGAGGAGAAGAATCACTTTATCACATGTACTGTATATCCTAGGTTTTCCAAGTGGGGTACTAATACCCTTTGGCGTACACCATTTGCATATAATGCAACTAAAATTGTAAAACTATAAAAACATGTTTTTATATTGTTTTATTTAAAAAAATATCCATCTCATTCCATTCCATTCCATTTTCCTCCTCTTATCCGGGTCCGGGTCGTGGAGGCAGCAGTTTCAGTAGGGAAGTCCAACCTTCCCGGTCTCCGGCGACCTCTTCTAGCTCCACCAGGAGGACACCGAGGAGTTCCTAGGGCAGCTGTGAGACATAGTCCTTCCAGGGTGTCCTTGGTCTTCCCCGGACGGTTCTCCCGGCTGTGCATGCCCAGAACACCTCACCAGGGCATCCGGACTAGATGCCCAAGCCACCTCAACTGGCTCCTTCCTCTCTATGTGACGGAGCAGCGGCTCTACTCTGAGCTCCTCCCGAATGGCTAAGCTCCTCACCCTATCTATTAGGGTGAGTCCAGCCACCCTACAGAGGAAACTCATTTCCACAGCATGTATCATGTCATGACTATAGTTGAGGGTTTGGACATAGATTGATCGGTAAATAGAGAGCTTTGCCTTCCGGCTGTGCTGTCTCTTCACCATGACGGTCCGGTACAACGACCGCATTACTCCTGACGCTGCACCGATCCATCTGTGGACCTCACGCTCCACTGTCCCTCACTCATGAACAAGTCCCCGAGATATTTGAATTCCTCCACCTGCGGCAAGACCTCACTCCCAACCCGTAGGGTACAGTCCACCCGTTTCCGACTGAAAACCATGGCCTCGGATTTAGAGGTGCTGAGTCTTATTCCATCAGCTACAAACTGCTCCAGTAAACGCTGAAGGTCACAGCCTAATGTGGCGTTAACAACCACATCGTCTGCAAATAGCAGAGATGAGAGCCTAAGGTCACCAAGCCGGACTCCCTCAATACTTAGCTGCGCCTAGAAATTCTGTCCATGAAGGTTATGAACAGAATCGGTGACAAACGGCAGCCTTGGCGGAGAGGACAACATTGACCGGAAACAAGCTAGACTTACTACTGGCAATGTGAGCCAGGTTCCTGCTTTGATTGTACAAGCACCGAATGGCACATTGTAGCGCACCACCATTCCCGCACTCACGAATCACCCCCCACAGAACACCAGGGGGGACACGGTCAAATATCTTTTCCAAGTCTACAAAGCACATGTAGATCGGT
The DNA here is from genome assembly GCA_024372805.1 of Oostethus manadensis. Lineage (NCBI taxonomy): Eukaryota > Metazoa > Chordata > Actinopteri > Syngnathiformes > Syngnathidae > Oostethus > Oostethus manadensis. Next base: position 818,467 of record QODF01000006.1, read on the forward strand.
TTGGCCAACTCCCACATACCCTCCAGTACCCTTGCAAGGGTGTAGAGATGGTCCAGTGTTCCGCGACCGGGACAAAAACCACTAATGGTTGTACCCCTCTCTCCAGCACCCTGGAATAGACTTTCCTGGGGAGACTGAGGAGTGTGATCCATTTATAATTGGAACACACCCTCCGGTCAACCCTTTTAAAAATGGTGACCACCACCCCGGTCTGCCAGTCTAGAGGTACTGTTGAAGACGCGATGCAATGTTGAAGACAGTTCCCCAACATCCAGAGTGTTGAGGAATTCAGGGCAAAACTCATCCTCCCCTGGAGCCTTGCCACTGGAGAGTGTTTTAACTACCCCAGATACCTCAGCCACGGTGATAGAATTGTCCGCGTACGTGTCCTCGGACTCTGCTTCCTCTACGGAAGGTATGTCAGTGGGATTGAGAAGGGTCTCGAAGTATTCCATCCACCGACCGACTATATCCTCAGTCGAGGTCAGCAAGCCACCATCAGCACTGTAAACAGTGTGAACTTCGTGACCGCTTCCCCTTTCTGAGGTGTTGGACGGTTTGAAAGATTTTCTTCGAGGCCGACCAAAAGTCGTGCTCCTTAGCCTAACCGCACTCCTCCCACACCTCAATCAGTTTTTCCTCAATCACCGCCAAAGCTGCGTGCCGCTTGCCCTGCCGGTACCTGTCAGGTGCTTCGCGAGTTCCGCAAGCCATATCTCTTTCACTATTAGTTTATTTATTAGTTGTTCTTGGTATTTTTTTGGTATTGATTTACCCAAAAAGACAAAATTAAACACAAAAATTTTACAAATGCATTTGCATGACTAACTTTGGATTATGTATTAGTCATATACACATTAATAATAAACAGTTACATTTAAAGCCATCAAAATAATAACCTTAACCCTGCCTGGGTGTGTTGCTATGTGGATGGAAATTGCTTTAATGACTTCTGGAAAACTTTATTTTCAAGCAGGAGTAAAAGCTATTTTCTGCATGCTGAACCCAGAGTCCTTAAAACATTTTTATAAGCATTTCTTAACTCTGTCAGCTACTATGCTGTTTAAAAATTCACAAAGATCATTCTGTGTGTTGTTGATACTTGAGCTTAATTTTAAAAATGAAATGCGAGTTGATGTGGGTATTGCCTCGCATTTCAAAATTCAGCTAAAACCAGATTTAATGACTTTATTGGCATTATTGCGAGAAAGATTTGAAGTGACTCCTAGTCAGGTAGGGGTGGCCAAGGTGTTCAATTTAGCCTCGTAAAATATGTAAGGCGGTCTAAAAATATGATATACCTCACTATTTAAATGGATTTTGCTGTTAAGCTGAAAGGACTGTTAAGGACGTCATACAAACAAGGCCACATCTGGCTACTGATACGTGCAATTTGTAGCTGTCTGCTGCAGCTCTCAGGCTTCAGCTGTGGACATGCATTTGCAGAACATTATTTTCCAATTTGACTGTCTCAGGGATTTGTCCTGTTATTATAATGAAGATGCTTTCTTTGAACTTTGACAAAAAAAGCAGTAAAGCAGTGCTGGCAGTGCTGAATGCAGGTGGCTTTGTTTAAACATGAACAAAAATTGACTTATCAGGCGCATCGAGGGTTAAAACCCATTAGCTTTAAAAGCTGAGCTGTTCATACACTGTAGCAGCTGTTCTATCTCCCAGCTGGATTAACTGGCAATGCCCTACACTTCCACTAGTGTCACTGCTAATGTACAAACACTGGCATGGGATGAAATGTTTCCAGTTACTTTACATTTGCACTTTGTCCCACCTTGCGACTGTGGGATTCAGCATCTTCTTACAAATTTACAGTATTTTAGCAATAGACTTGGAACAGGAGGTTGGCGTAGCAATTCCATATAACTGCTACAATGTTTGGGTTATCGTGCAAGGCAACCTGTTTGTTGTCACAGCCATCGCATACGTTGGCCTTGGGCTACTTTAAATTACACCTTTACTACCGCATGCAGTTAAAGAGGTAGAGTACTAAAATGGGTAAAGCCTTAATGAGAAATCTGCAGTTGACTTAAACAAATAACTTGTGCAGCTTCTATTTTGAGGCAGAGCAGCAGCTTCAGGGTTACAAAGAACCTGTAACATGACAGACACACAAGTGAGTATGATTGAGATGTGCAAGAAAGACACCGAAGCTTTGTAAAATGGGTGCCGTCAATTTCTCTAACACAATAATTGAAGTTAAGGCTTCCTCAATTATTCTTACCTTCTTCTTGTCATTTTTGTACATCATCCTGATCATTTTAAGACCAGTTTAAAAATGACACTCTGCACTGTCGGATTTGAAGGAGGTGCGAAGTAGACCTTGCTTTTTTCCTTTGAATTATTTTTCTTCTTATACTACTTATTCTTCTTTTGTGACTCCTGCCCAATTTGACAGCAGCTATACTCTATATTAAACACAAAAACGATACACGGTGAGAGTGAATCAAGTATCCTTGTGAGATTTTACTATTACGAGAGTTTGACATATACAGTAGATGCACCTCTAATAGGCTCCCAGCATGCATTGTTACACTTGGTTGTGTCGTGTGCTGTGTTTACAGTTGTTTATTATTCCTCATAGTAGTGGTGTTGTGGTTGTCACATGTTGTGGTGTCACCCCCATTCATTGATGTCACTATTAGTTGAGCGTTGGTGCTTCCTTGCCCATGCAAGTAGCATTGGGGCGCTTCCATACTAATCTCTGATGTCAAGTCTCGGACCACCTCCTGATCCAACAGGGCAAAATGTAACTTCGTCTTTCAGGAGTGTATTTTAAGAATATATGTTAGACAAACTCTTCCCTGGTGCTTCAAAATGATCTTGGCAATGACATGGCATGTGCCAGTACAACAGACCTAATTTACTTATTTAATTACTCAGAGTTTTGTTAGGTTTAACTGTTATTATTTATTAGGTTATGAAAATACGAATCTGCTGCCTATGATTCACAATACACAACAAGTAGCAAGGGCATGTTTATTAATTATCTTTAATCAACAACTATGTCAAACATGAACTTCATATTAACTTCTGCTATATCTGACAGCAGGCTTCTAATTGGATGATATTCTGTTTATATGTGTGTATTTAAATGATTAGGGACTCAGGGCGAGTGACTGAGATGAATCCTTCTACTTTTGTTCATTCTCAGCAAAGCATTGTAAATACCTTTATTACTACTCATATATGCCTTTGTAATTAGGTCAAATTTTGCAGCAATTCCTGCTTCCTGCAGAAAATCTTTCCATTTGGAGCATGAAATACCCTCACTCACTGTCATCAGTTTTAACGGACTGTCAATACTTGTGCAGAAGGGAGAGCGTGGAATTCGGCTTAGTACCAGCACAAGAGAACATTGAGTTCAGTGTAACCATCAGAGGAAGGGCCATTCCCGGCACAGTATTGTAAGTGAGAGAAGATATTTTGGGTCATCAAATGTTCCTTTAAACAAACTATCAAACTCAATTTACCCTGGGGTCGCATGAGGCGCAGTCTGACTGAGGACGGGCCGCAGCCTCGCGGCAAACACGCGTGCACAATTTAATTTTTTTGTTTTTGTTTTAAATCCAACCTTCTCAAACGTTTATTTTTTTAACACAAAATAAGATAGACAAGGACACTGTTGTAAACAAGTTGTGTGCAAAACTACTAACACAATTCTCAATCAACAAATGAACAAACACAAAAAAAGAACAAAGAGCCTGGTGTAAACAAGTTCCTCGGGTACATCCCTTCTTTGGTAGGGAGTTTGTATGGAACAACTGTACTGTTAACTGTATAACTGTTTTCTCTACACAAGTACTTTCAATCAATGAACAAATACGTAAACAAACTAAGAACTAATAACTATTTGAATGAGTAATACATTTCAGTTTTCAGTAACATTTTACAGTTCTTTAACCTTTAACCTCAGTCAATGTTTTTTTCTGAAAATGGCTACTCTTGCCTACTTTTTACTTTTAGGAACCTGGCAGCACTTCTTCTTACATAGCTGAGCCACATTTGTTTAGAAAAAAACATGTTTGGGTCTGTGGAAGCATGGAATCTATCAATGCGATTTGCACCCTGAACCACAACCAGACGGGACGTGCCGTGCACTGCAACCCCCATCTACTACCATGCCATCCAAGCACCATTTTTTTCCATTTTACATGGGAGTGGTCGGGGGCTATGACTACCCCACACAGATCCGACTGGACTCAGGCAGCAAACCACACTAACCGCGTTTATTTTATCTCACCACGCACGCATCACTTTGATTTATTTGGCGAGAAAGATAAGCTATGCACGTCGTATAATGTCACGCTGGGCATCAACTTAAAACCCTTTTTAGGACGTGAACAGCGAGCAGGGACGAATGTCCGCGCTTACCTTGCCAGGTACAGAAGAAAAATCTCCATGGCAATGCTGTGTTAGTTTCACTTATTGAAAAATGTTTCTCTTCTTGCATTAAGCCCAGTCGATGTCACGCCCCTGAGAGTCATATACCCCACTGTGATTGGTTGCTTCGTCAGCCCCGCACACAACACTGTGCCATTCATATTGTAGTGTTGCTGGGACCACTTCCAGCTTCCCAGTGTCCTTTGCGGGATTGTCTTACAAATGTGTGCTTATGACAACCTGAGTGAGACGGTCATGTTGAGTATTGACATCCTGCGATTCTGTTGAGAACTTTAATCTTACTCTTCGCATAAATAAATACTTGCCTTTTTTTCACTTCCTCGTGGGGGCGGCATGAACATTAAATTTTCATATAACGATGGGGGCCACAAAACATTGTCTCTCGGGTCACAAATTGCCCGCGGGCTGCAAGTTTGAGACCCCTGCTTTAAATTGTCTACATACAGTATAGCGATATAGCTAGATAGATTCATTGATTGATCGATTGCGTATGTGGAATAACAGACAACGCTGTTCAGCTGATTTCAGCCTGTCTGGAGGTACGTTCCCCACAAAGGACCACTTAACAGACTCATTTATATGACCATTGCTCCAGACTGTAAGTCATCAAGGAGACATCCATGCCAGCACAGGGTAATTATAGCTACAATATATTGGGTGATATCCAGAGACACATCTGACAAGACTGTGTTTGGTTTTATTGTGCTGTAAGTGTCACATATCAAGACTATTACAAGAGAAAAATGTTGATTGTTCTATATCTCGTAAAGACTGGATCCACTTTAATATCGTAGATGTTTTTGCAGCTGTTTTTATTATTGCTAGATTATGAATCAATACTAACAATACAGTATTGTGTACATAAAATGTCTGATTTGATGTCATATGTGGTTGCAAACATTTATTTTCCACTGTGTTAATTTGGCTGTGATCAAATATCACACAAATAAGACATTTGCTGGTACCACATCACTCACAATCACTGCTCTGATATTATTATTGTCTCTAACTGTGGAGTTTTAATTCAAAATTTGTTTTCATGTATGAAGTAAGCGAAGAAGACTTGAGCTAAAGTGTGTAAATACCCCTCACGTGCGATTGGTAGATAATGAGGAAGTGTAGTGTGGAGATGTTTGCACTGAGCACTGCTGTTTGCATGTTAAGGTCAGAGGTCACCTCAGAATGCATAGACCTGAGCCAAAAGCAGGTAAAAAGTGTTTTAGTAATAATAATTACTGCTGTGCAGTGGCAGGAGTCTACAGTGAGGAGAATAAATGTCTACAGAGAACCAACCAAAAACAATCAAAAAAGGTAAGTGACAGGAACAAGAAGCAGGTGTGAATAAAGTACAGCAAAGCAGGAAAAAGCTAAACAGGGCAAGGCAGGAAGTGAATACAAAATAAGAGCATAATAGGAATTAAGGCATAAGAAGCGCAACTAAAACTGTCACACAGACAGGACAAAGTGTGACAAGAATACATTTAAAAAGAGAATCGGCCGAGTTGTAATTTTTGAAATAGTAATTAATCACAGCAATTTTAGTGTAAATACAGTATTACCTTATACCCTTGGAAATAGTAAAGTCATTCTTTTTAACTCATGAATCTCATGAACAGTCACAAGATAAACAATATTACTTTTTGAGGTGTGCGAATCAATACTGAAATGTCGATACTTCCAATACCAGCTCGTAATGTTCTGAAGTTGATTTTCAAATTTAAAAAAAAATGCTACTTTAAATAGTAGTCATTTGAGGTAATGTTTGTCTGAAACATCTGTCAAGGCCCATGTCTGACTTTTAAACTAAGTTTTCTTAAAGTAGTTTTCAATCATTGAATGGTTTTTATTATTTTACTTATTTGTTTATTGTCCTGTTTTTTTCTTGTTGTATATTAGCTTGGCAATGTTATAAATCCCTTTGTTATCGCAATGTACTTCAGCCTTTGAAATAAAGAAATCAATTATCTTATTAATTCATGAATTACAACTTTATTAATGAATACATTATTACTTATGCTATGAAATACACTTTATATACACATATACTTTGATATAAAATAAACATTAGGTGATTTTGCACAGTATCACTATCGGATTGATATTGCTAAATTTTACTCGAATCGAAACCAAAATCAGTGGTATTGCACATCACTAATTCCTTTGATCGTTCCACACAGACACACAAAAAAAATAATACCCTTGTTAGATAAAGACTCTTGTCTTGTTATATCAAGGACGAGTGCATACAGTGGTATCTCCAAGGTAATTAAACAGAAATAAAGGTCTGCTGTGACTAGAAGGGTTTGGCAGGACTCGGCTAATGGTAAAGCTAATTAAAGTGTGTTTTAATGAAACTCATCTCCTCACCCACAAGTTCAGCACAATGGCTTTACAGGCCCATGGGGCGTTTGAGCATTATGATGGTACTTTTTTTCAACCTTTCTGTCTTCTCCGTGAAGACCATTTATCTTAACATTGCAAATGTGGTAAGATGTGTTAATTACTTAGCGTACACTTTTTTCTGCACCTGTTTTTTGTTTTCGTGTGTGTCAGCGTTCTTTAACATCGAGATATGGTTGAGTCATTGGTAGTGTAGTGGTCTCCGCAGTCAATGTGGGATCAGCTCCCACTCATTGACTGCGTGTGTTAATGTGAGTATTTTAATAGTTGTTTATCTATATGTGCCGTCTGACTGTGTAAACAGTCCGGAATGCACCCTTCCTTTCCTTCTAAGACAGCTGCGATAAACTCCAGGTTCCCCCTAACCATGAAGAAAACCATTTTCTATTATGTTATAAAATGGTTTGATATTTAATGATCAATGCAAAATTAAGGTAACAAGTCTAGATAAAATATGTTAAAGTCCATGTTCTTGCTGTATATTTTCCAGTCACCTCAGGTATAAGCGGGTCTGTAGTGTACTTTGATGACATCAGGCTCAAATTGCCAGGGTGTCTGCTTACCATTGCATTGACAGATATACTGTTCATATTTGCTTGATATATTGATTCATATCTGATTTTAATCCAAAAGGGATCAATGCGTATTCAGGACTGAGGAAATCTAATTTAATGGGAAGGTTTTCTGTAAAATTTGGGTGTGGGTCTGTTTGTGTTCATTCCAGGAAAACATTTGTGAGGTCAGACGCCATTCCCAGCTCATAATCTCTGTTCTATTTCAGGTGTGGAAGTCAAGACTTTATAGTTCTTCCACACTAACATACATTGATTTCCTTATGTTAATACAGACAGACGGAAAGTAAAAATATGTGACTAAAAGAGGGATAAACATTTATTTATGACATAATAATAATGGTCACATTTGCTGAATACTTTGAATGGGAACACATTTTACTGAACACACTCCCGGAAGATCTCAGGTATTTTCAAGTCTGGAAATAGTGTCACAAACTATAGCTACAGTGTTAGTTGGACATAAAAGAAAAAAAGAAAAGTAGTGCATATGCATTTCAAGATTTAGCAATGTTGAGCAGTCGGGCCAGCAAGGCATTCTCTGCTGGCCTAATGATTACCAGAAGCGCTGATCTACATTTAAGTTAAATGTAAGTGTGTTGTTCTATTAAATTATACACATTTAATCCCAACAGCAATCCCGGGGTGTACCACGCCTCTCACATGAAGTCAGCTGGAATAGGCTCCAGCATACCCCAAACACTAGTGATGACAAGTGGTATAGAAAATGGATAAACGGCTATTCGGGCTATTATCCTTATTTTGTATCATGTTTCTTGGCTCTACTGCTGCCAGTGGCGTATGTGTATTTAGTTTTTTTTAGTCAGATTTCATTTTCGATGTACTGCCATATCAATGAAATCTGCCCAGCGCCATCAGAACCAGGAGTGATGGTCCATGTCACATACACACTATTAGCAATGGATTATTAGCCCGCATATTACGTCAGCACTTATCCATCCTCTGATTGAGCCAGATGTGTTTTACCTCAAAGTATTTTTGTCATGTCAGCAAAACTATTTATTGTGAACTGCTTCAGATGATGTTGTGCAGTTGTTTGTCTAAACCTTCAAACACCAAGAATAATGCTGCAGTGCAGCGGCAGCGAGAAACGACCGAGTGTGACGACAGCATAACACCAACAGTAAACAATGATCCCACAAACAAGAGTGCGCACACCTGAACTTAAATAACCAGAGCTAAAACGAGAAGCAGGTGGGCGTCATTATAAGCAAAGACCAATCAGGAAAGGAAGGGAAGAAACAGACAAAAAATAGGAAAACAACAAGAACACAGGAACAATACTATAAACTAAACATACTGTCACCCCAATAAACACCCGGAGCGTGACAGAGTGTGCATATATATGTATACACATGCATACATTCATTCATTCATTCATTTTCCATACCGCTTATCCTCATTAGGGTCACGGGGATGCTGGAGCCCTTCCCAGCTGGCTTTGGGGGAGAGGCGGGGTACACCCTGGACTGGTCGCCAGTCAATCGCAGGGCACATATAGACAAACAAACATTCACACTCACATTTACACTCTAATGGACAATTTAGAGTCGCCAATTAACCTAACATGCATGTTTATGGAATGTGGGAGGAAACCGGAGTACCCGGAGAAAACCCACACACGCACGGGGAGAACATGCAAACTCCAAACAGAGATGCCCAACGGAGATTTGAACCCAGGTCTTCCAGATCTCCTGACTGTGTGGCCAATGTGCTAACCACTCAGCCACCGTGCGGCCGCATACATGCATACATGCATACATGCTAAAAATAATAAACATATTTATTCATTAGTTTATTTTGACGGGGACAGTGTACATTAATAGCATGACTGCAAATGCACCAGAAATAGCCAAAAGGCTATTTTTCATCTGGACAAATGGCAAACCTGTCACCCTAAAAACAAGACCAAAAATATTATAAAACAAAAATTACAATATTCCATAATGAACCCACAAACAAACAAACATTTAAAACAGATATAACAAACACTGTCAACAAAAGTATTGAGAAAAGACAAGACAAAACACACGGGCATCATACAAGACAGACAACAGCTATTACACTACATCCAATTCAAAAGAAAACACAAGTGCTAGTATAGTTACTCACGGGGGAAGTCACTAGTATTGTTAATGCAGACATGTTTGATGCGTTATGAACCAATTTTTTTTTTTTGAACAGAATATAAGTACTCATCTTTCTGATGTTCGAAGGGAGCGAGTTCCACCCTTGTGCAGCTGTAACTGAGAAGGCCCTCTGAAGACACAATACAGTCTCCACGGGCAGACCCTCGTGTTAGCCTCTGTGAGCTGGTTCTTATGTTTACAAACTGACTGAGTGGAGGAGATGACAGACCATTCATGATTTTATATATTAGACAGATTTGCATACTGGATAACATTTTCCCAGCTTAACAATTTTTGCTTCTGTAAAATGGTGCAATGATGATGTCTTGAAGGGTTTTTTTAATCTAGAATCTTGATTGTCTGTTTGTGTTGAGATTCAATGGGTTTTAGCGTTGTTTTGTTTGCCTGTGACCATGTTGTAAGACAGTATGTCATGTGGGAAAAGACCATAGCGTGCATGAACATTTTAGCGGCCTGCAGAGATAAATGTGACCTAATGAATCTGAAATTGGACAAGTTAAACTTTACACGGCTGCATACTTTTTTGATGTGTGATTTAAATGTTAGTTTTGAATTAAGTATGACCCCAAGATATTTAAATTCTGTCACAACTTTTATTTATTCTCCTACCACAAACACATCTGCCTGATTACTAGTACTTGTAATGTTAGATTTAGAGAAAAACATGGCCACTGTTTTATTTACATTGAGCTTTAAAGAGGACTGATTTAACCATTCTGGGACATGGACCATGGACCATGGATTGTGTAAGTTTATCAGCTACTTGAGTTGTATTTTTACCATGTGGATAAATGTCTGTATCATCTGCATACATCTGAATGAAGACATTGGAACAGACTAAAGGGAGCTCGTTTATGTACAGAGAAAAAAGCAGTGGCCCCAGAATGGAACCCTGCGGGACACCAGTAAACAAAGGGAGGGCAAGGGAGTTGCAATTATCCATTCTGACAGACTGTGATCAATTTGATAAATATGATTCTATCCATTTTATTGCATGTGAGGAGAAGTTAAACTTGGTCAGTTTTGGTCAATAATAATTTGTGGTTTACAGTGTCAAAGCCTTTTTCAAGTCAAGAAACACAGCACCAACCACACCCCCCTTATCCAGTAAATTTGTGAGATTTTCAATAAAAAAACAATTCACCATCTCTTTTGAGTGCTGAGCTCTAAAACCAAACTGCATGGGATGGAGGGAAAATGATGTAGTGTTGAGATGTACAATAGTTTGTTGGACATTGAGTTTCTCTGCGACTTTGGACACTGTAAGTACAATAATGATGGGATTGTAATTGGAAGGTAATAATGTATCTCTGTTTTTTTAGATTGTGATTACAGCTGATGATTTCCATTTACTTGGAAATACTGCCTCAGAAATTGATAAATTGATAATGTTGGTTAATGGAGTTAAGTTGGAGCTGAGTTCTTTTAACATAAATGTATCTATGCCAAATATGTCGTTTGTTCGGGTAGATTTGAGTGAACTTATTGTCAGTGAAACTTCTGATCCTGTTACACTGTTTATACTAAAAATGGGCTCTGATGTATTTATAGCCCAAACACCAAATGTATTAAATGAAATACACTGGGCAATATTGAAAACAGAATCAATGAAAAAAATATTGAAGGCATCTGCAACTATCCGTGTATTATTTGTAATTTGTCCATTTATCTTCAATTCTAAATATTTTTTTTGCTTTTTGTGTCCTGTCCTACAATTTTTTTCAATTGATTCCAAATTGTTTTAGTATCCCCTTTTGCATTCTCAATTAGAGTCAAGAAAAAATTTGCCTTGGCCTTCCGTATATCTTTTTACTACTCTATTCCTTAGTGTTCTAAACATATTTCTAGCACTTTGCGATTCACTTTTCATGGCCACTTTTAACGCAAGATCCCTCTCTTTCATTAGTTTTACTATATCAGAGTTAATCCAGGGTAGTAGGTTTTTATTATTTTTGCGTTTGAGTTTGCAACTAAAGTTTTTAATTGTTCTCTCAAGTGTTTCTACAAAAAATTCACAATCCCTTCCACAATCAGTTCCCTGTAATGCCTGATCCCAGTCAATTTGCTGAACAGCATTTTTAAATTCTTCCTATTTTTTGGAATTCCAATCACCTCATGTTTCCTGACAGAAAAATTAAACCTCTTTTTGGAGAGCTTTCTGGCCACAAGAACCAAATTGTGGTCAGAAAGGCTAGCCAACATGTTTTAAGATTTAACTATTCTCTCAGGACGGTTAGTAAATATTAAATCAATCTGAGTGCTGCTTGTTGTGGTAGTTCTTGTGCCCCTGCCCCAGTACACACACCAAACCCTGCTCCCCCACTCACACATGCCAACACGCATAAACACACCCCATACACCCACACACCTATATTTTCACATATGCACCTGGATGTGCCAGCCCCCCAAGGCAGCAAGTAGCACCACCGCGAGCTCCCTCGAGACACGGGGCCAAACCACCGTACCTGGCCGCCGGGTATCCCACATCAACCCCCCAACCCATCAGTAGCTGCCACAGCTCTATGCACGGCACGCACACACACACACACGCACACACGTCGGCCCTCCTTCCAGCATTGCAGCCGACTTGAGACCCGGAGCCGAACCGACCCACTCCCCCCGAGCGCCCACCGCCCCAGGAAGCGTCAAAGAAACCAGGGGTGTAAAAGGACCCTCTAATCCCCGCCCCCGACCCAACTAAGAATGTTATAAGGTGTGAGATGTGTGTGTGTGTGTGTAGGCAGTTAAAATTGAGGAGCTGAAACTGCGTGACACCATGGGCAGAACCATATCGCCGGCTGAGCATGACTGAGTAGTTCTGCCCACCAGGTGACACGAGTCCCGGCACGCCAACAATGAATGTGAGGTGTCTGTGAGTCTATGTATAGTGAGTAAGCGTAATTAAAACTGGGGAGTTTGCGGCCCCCAGGGCACCACAGAAGGAGATCATGTTTGTGAACCCCCCCACCTCACCCCCATGGAGCACGCGCACTCCCCAAGATCCTATGTGCTTGTTTACAGGGAGTGGGGGAGCGAGGGATAGTAGGACTGGGGGAAGAGAAAAAAAAATCCCCTCCCAGAGGACGAGCCAATAGTCAGTGAGCACCCCTGTTCCCCGGGACACACCGCGGGGCAGGGGCCGGCACGAGGCGAGGTCATTCATAGGTCCCGCACGCCCAGCGACCGCAGTCCGGGAGCAGCCTCTCCCAGATGTCACACTTAAAACCCACAGGCATGCCGCTGTAGGAGATCCCGGTGGCCCGCCTACCCCGAACACTACCACAGCTTTCCCCCCCCCTCCGTATCCGAGAGGAACGCAGGCGACACACCTCACCACTCGGAGAGGCAGCAACCCTCCAGGCACAGTCACACAACCCACCCCCCATTACTGCCCCCAGTGCCCACAGCACTGCTGAATCCCCTGCACCCAGCGTACACAGAAACACACACTGACATACACACACCTGCACTCGTGCACACAAACCCACACCTGCCCAACCCCATGCACACTCCCCCAACCCAGGTCCTCGCAAGCACCAATCCGGCACCGGGATGCGCACCCATCCACCCCCCGCAGCAGCAAGTCCGGGCCAACCCAGATTCCCCCGGGGGTCAGATACGCCCTCAATCCCACATCCGGGTAGAGGCAGCCCCCGGTACCCAGGGCCCAGGAGCGCCGCCCCACCCACCCCCTACCAGCCCAGCCACCCAACCCAGGGCCCGACGGCAACGATCTAGGCCCCACCACAAACCGGTCGCCTCTGCACCAGACCTACCCCAGCCTCAATAGAGATAAACACCGGTTCCCCTCAGAGCAGCGCAGCCAAGCTCCCCTCCCCAAGGCACCACCAGCGGCCCGTATGCCCCTGGCACCTCCGCCAGCCGCCCAACTCTCAGAGTGAAGTGAAAGAGCTAATCACCGAAGACCAGAGTGAATGAGATTGGTCCAATTGATCGCTTAAAGAGCTAGACATTGCCTCACAAGAGATATGATCTAATAAAAGGTTCCTAAATTGGTTCATACTTAGATTGGCTTTTGTTTTCTAATTCATGAAAATAGTTTTCTTTGCGATGCATAACGCAGTAAGGACCATATGCGAGGTGTTATTATTGATGTTGATGCCACCCAAATAGCCAAGTAAACACAATGTGGGGTGTGCTGGAATATTACATCTGGACCAAGTGGAGAGTTCCTCTTCTCACATACCTGAAGCCAAAACCTTTGGACAGGAGCACAATACCAAACAGCATGTATATAGTTATCAACAGAGTTATTTGTGCACTGTGAGCAAATATTTGACTTTGTGAGACCCATCTTGAACATCCTTTGTCCTGTATAATGAGTCCTATGAAGAGTTTTGAACTGAAACAGCTGTAGATTTAAGTTTTTCATCATTTTAAATGTATTTGAACATATTTGTATCCATGTGTTTTGATCCAAATTACTGAGTAGGTCTGTTTCCCATTTTGCAGTCGGTAGGTGCATTAAATCTTCTGTTTTATTGTTAAGCCTATATATTTTTGATAATAACTTTGGGGTGCAGAGGTTACAGAATTCTGCCACCTTGGTTGGCATTTGCAGGTTCAATTGATTGGGCGTGTATTTTTTCCTAGTATAGATTTGATTTGGTGGTATTCTAAAAAGTTGGTGCTGCTGATTCAATATTGGGAGGTGAGCGTATCAAATGACACAAACTTTCCTTCCACTATGACATTATCTAAGTGTGTTATCCCTTTGTTTTTCCACAGAGAAAAAAATATCATTCTGTCATTTATCATTTTGTAGGATGTCAGGGTTGTTCCAGATGGGTGTCAGCTTACATGGAGTGAGGGAACATTTGTTTATTTCAAGAAATTCCCACCAAGGTTACTAACAGTAATGCACGTCAGGCAGTAAGTAAGTGCAGCCTATACAATATGTGTAACATTTTATTTTTCTCTTTAAATTTAGTCGATGATCTTAATTTGCCTTATATATATATATACACATACACAAAGTCTCAGAAAGGCTCACGTCACCTTTTTCTGCATGTGAGTGCTATGTGGGTTGTGGCTTATATTCTTTGAGCACAGAGACTGGTAAAGTGGCATTTCAATACCCTGCGTTTTCAACATGGAATAGTTTACAAAAGGTCTTGAAATAACAAGAACTGACTTGAATGTTGTATATTCAAAGGCTAGTGTGTACATTGCAATATCCAACCATGACAGACAGCACCTACTCAATAACCAACTGACTATAGATGGTTTATCCTTTAAAAAATAGTGATCATGATTATAAGTAGTGTTTTTTCATCAAGTTATCTGCATAATATGGGAACGGTAATGGTTTAATTTAATTTGAACATGCATATAAATAATATCGGAACATCACTTAATACAATCGACAGTTCCACATGTCCAAAAGGAAGAAGCAAATCCTACCTTCGTAAGTTTTCCCATATTTCAATACATTTGTAGACCTTCTGCAGTTAGTAAGTTTGAATGCATAAGTAAGGTCATGTGACAGTGTGTTAAATAGTAGTCCTTGTCATGGTAAATAAATTATATTGCCGTCCTGATGAATGATAATCATAAGAAATAATAATAATAGTGATGAGTGGTGTATAACAA
Source organism: Oostethus manadensis (assembly GCA_024372805.1). Lineage (NCBI taxonomy): Eukaryota > Metazoa > Chordata > Actinopteri > Syngnathiformes > Syngnathidae > Oostethus > Oostethus manadensis. The sequence continues at coordinate 833,639 of QODF01000006.1, forward strand.
TTGTAACAAAACATTGTTGTAGTACAGACAATATACTTCAACATATAGGCTCCTTTTGGTGGCAATAAGGATGATGTTTCCCAAGACAAGGTCCACTGTAGACCCATTAGCAAAGGATTTCCTTCATGTTTCTGTGTAGGTGGAAAATGTATGTGGTTTTGTTTGCAGAGCCCATTATAGAGGCACCTTTGTATTCCAGTGACACCAGACAGCCTGACAGACATACTGACATTCTGGCATTTAATATAGTGTAGCCTACAGCATCGATAAACAGTCCTCACCTTTTTTGCAAGGCAATAAAGCACAGATAATGCCTTTGTCCACAAACTATTCATGTAGATAACTGAAACTGTGTGCATGTGTTGTGACTATTTTTAGGGAGGCAGAAAATTGTGTTTGCAAATACGTTTAGTAAACAATATGTCATTTGTTGATAAAATATAGAAGATAACCACTTTTACCCGGATAACTGCTCCAAGTCTAGTCTGTCTTTGTGCTTCAGGTCTGTGTTGCTGTTGGTCATCTGGAAGTCAGCTAGCGACAGTGATTTATGCCTGGGGCTTCATGCAGAATAGCCTCATTACACACAGCCATTTTGAGAATCAGCAGATAATTACGGTATACATCATAGACCTCGTGGGGCCCAAAAGATTCAGAGTCTATTCCACATCCATTCCCAGAAAAAAAACACAAAAAAAACCCGCATGGTACAATTTTTTGGGATAGTGTTTGCTTTTTAATTTTACTGGAGATCCTCATAATAGATTGGTAAATTGACCTTTTAATGGCTCTTCAGTGACAAGTCATTATTGTTAACTCTGACAGTGTATCCGGATTCAGTACATGCAGTAAAATACACCTTCTCATTTTAGACCTGCCCAACAGGTTAAAATGAATTCATAATAATTATTATAATAATTAATGACTTTGACGCTTTTAACTGTTTTGCTTTTGTTCTGAGTTTACTTCATATTGCACCCTGGTGAAACATTAGATACCTAAGCTAAATACAATTTGCTAACACTTTTTTCCCCTAATCTTCCTTAAAGGGAACATTAAGTCGTGCCCGAACTGAACTGAATCCTGAATATCTGGATCTTCGCCCCCGAGCTGAGCTGAACCCTGAATACTGGACCCCTTGCACACCCTTAGTGAGTACAATAAGTCCCATTTACCATATCATGAATGACATCATCTCATTAAATTGTATATAAGTAAACCCACATACATGGGAATTATGCTTCTGCCATGTAAAGTTCAAAGGGGTTCCCATTTCTTCCCATTCAGCCATGCTTAGTCTAGTCTGGGAGTCACAGATTTTCTTCCTTCTTTCTCATTCCACGGAATTGTGATTTATTATGGTTACAACTTCATTTGGTTCATCGCCTCATGTGATGCAAATATTCCTTTTTTTACTTGAGTAATACGCATTTGTCTCATTACCTCCATGCGTGGAAAAGACAGTCAAACACAGACAGTCATTTTGGGGTGGGAGGAGATTGCTCTGCTGTTGCACATACACACTGATGCTTAATGATGTCAGTTTCTCTTACTGGCCATTATCAACTACAGCGTATAAACAAAAGGAAGGTTTTTTTGTGAGCATGGTCTTTTTATCATATTCTCCCTCCATTATAAACTGCAACATCGAGTTAATTCACCTGTGTGCTTGGGTGATCCCCCTTTGAAAACTGAGAAGCTTTCATTTTGTTGAATCAAATCTACTTTATATACACCTGGCAACGGATGATTGCCCACAACCCGAGAGAAAGTGACCAATTGCAACACTGCTGCACTACCAACACCCACAGGTAACATGCATACATATAGAAATGGTCTACAAGTTCAAGAGAGAAGCACAGACAGGTAGTGTCATATTGATGCCTGCAGGGTCTATAAGAACCAGTTTTCTCTCCACTTTTGACGAATCGTATATACACCATGGTTGTGTTACTGTATGACATGTCAACATAAGTGTTGCAATAATAACCTGTTGCAAGCATTTTTCTTCTGCAAAAGAGAGCAGTCACTATTTTGTATTACAGTACACTAGCCCAGCTTGCTTCAATAAAAACAGTGTTTGTTTACATTTGTTTTAGTTTAAATATTTAGTCATAGTCATAATTAGTGAATGTATGTCAGTGTGCCCCTGCCACCCTAATGAGGATAAGCGGCATAGAAAATGAATGGATGGATGTCAGTGTGAATGGCTGTCTGTCTATATGTGCTTCGTGACAAACTGCCCGCCAAGTCAATGTGTACCCTGCTACTTACCCAAAGTCAGCTGTGATAGGCTCCAGCTCACCCAGTACTCCAAAACAAGAATGCATGAATGCACACGTTAACAATAATTCAAATTAATATAAATCAATACATCTACTCCCCCCCCCCCCACCGTTCTGAAATATGAGCCATTATCAAACATCAGATAAAGTTAAACAAAAATTATGCAACATGAGATGTATCTAACTATTTTTCCCTGCAAGGACATTTAGACCGTCAATACTACTTGCCCAAGCAGTTGGACAGGACAAAAAATAAATAATGTAAAATAATTAAAGAATGGCATTAATTGCTGCATGTAACATTGTGTGGTTAAATGGGCTTGTCTAAACACCAAAGGTGTTGATTTGTTTTTCAAAGCATTATCGTGCCACAGTAATATTCTCATTAGCTGTGCACACATTAAATATTTATCCGTTGTGCTTTTGCGGATTGACTATCAACACGTAGGGATGGCTCACAAGACAGCAGTATACATACACGGTAAACATAGACAATGGAAGTCTCACGTTCCCAAACCCCCAATTGGCTGGATACAAGCCCTCAGGTACAGCCTTGTGCTGCACTGATTAGACCATAGTGACTCCAGTGAGCACAAGAGGTCAGAACTACACATCTACAGAATTCGCCAACAATATTCCCGGTCTGCTCTGATATTTTATCCCTCCGTGGTTGTGAGCAAAAGATGCCTTTTTTGATTTAAGCCTTCTGGCTCTGCCCACACAATAACAAAACACTCCTGAGGCCATGCTTTACTATTAAAAGCAAGTTCCAGCATACTGGGAACACAGCAGAAGCAAACTTCTTTTGTGATGTTCCATTAGCGGCCTCATCCACACGGATAAGTTGGGAAATTCCTGCCTTAACAGATTGTAGAAACAGCCTCGTTTTGGGGTTGTCTGTCAAACACACATCTGATTGATGCACCGGCGAGTTCCTCGTTCGTCAAAACAGCTGTCTGGGCATGCTCTATTATGCACTTACGTTTCTCAAATGCAACACATGTACCACTGAAATGCTTCTTTCGATCAAATTTCGTAAAGCGGAAACTGAACTTCTTTTGTTTATGTTTGAGTTCCTACTCTTTGGTGTTGTGAAACCCATCAAAAAGCTTCTTAAACAACAGCAGATGCCACATATCGGAATCTCACAAGGCAGTACCTGCCAGGACAGGTTTTATTGTCTACAAAGTTGCAAACACGTTACCCAATTTGGTATGTCGACCTGAAATAAAAATCTTATATAGAAAAAAAGAATGGAAGCATCTTTGCATAGTAGGTGCAATAAATGATTGTATGAGTGACATTTTTTATAGCTCTCTAAACATGAAACAATTCTTTAGGTCTCGGGGGTATGCTGGACCAGCCAACCGCAGGAGCCTGTGTTATATTATAATTATGATTAATATTGTCGTCTAATAACAATTTAAACATGCAATAAAAAATTACTGACATCCAGTGGACAGTGTAGATTACTAAATAGCACCACATCTTTGAGTGCCAACCATCCATTTTCTTCTGGTCGGGTTGCAGGGGCCTGCAATTGACTGGCGACCAGTCCAGGGTGTAACCTGTCTTCCGCCGAAGTCAGCTGAGATAGGCTCCATACCCGCGACCCTAATAAGGATAAGCGGTATAGAAAATGGATGGATGGATGGGTTGCGGGGGCAGCAGCCTAAGTAAGGAAACACAGACTTCCCTCTCCCCGGCCGGGCGTTCCCAGGCCAGACGAAGATGATCCGAGGCCTAAACACACAAATATTTTATCAAACACCGCCTGTCCAGCTTGTGTTGCATCCTTCCCTCACTCGTGAACAAGACCCTGAGGTACTTACACTCCCACAACTTGCAGCAGGATTTCATCCCCTACCCAGAGATGGCACTTTACCATTTACCGGGCGAGAACCATGGATCCGCACTTGGAGGTGCTGAATCCCAGCCGCTTCACACTCAGCAGCGAACCGATCCAGCAAGAGTTGAACATCACGAATCGATGAATCTAATTTTGTACTTTGTTTTTTGCCTATTATCTTGGCTATTCCCCAGTACCCCAGTATACAGTACTTAATGGATTAATATAAATCCAATAAATGACTATGATGTTTTGTATTCTTCATGCTATGATTTGGAATACTGTACATTACCTTTTAAAATGTACCAGACCCATTAGATACATTCATTCATTCATTCATTTTCTATACCGCTTATCCTCATTAGGGTCACGGGGATGCTGGAGCCTATCCCAGCAGACTTTGGGCGAGAGGCGGGATACACCCTGGACTGGTCGCCAGTCAATCGCAGGGCACATTAGATACATTTGTATTTCATTATCGCCAATACCAGCCTGAATTTTACCCAGTATCGAATCTGAAACAAAATCAATGGTATCGCACATCACTGGAGCACACACCGCAGCAGTCTTAACTTCCGTAAACACGCGGAAATGCAAATGATGTCGTGCTTCTGCGCATGGACGCCACTTTCCAGACACTTTGTGTTCTCATAACAAGTCACATTTGTTTGGTAATGTGAACAACCACATAAACAAATGACCCAAATTGGGAATGCTACTCTGCAGTGTGAACATAGCCCAAGACACCCTGGCTGCACCTAAAAATTCTATCTATGAAAGTAATGAACAGAATCAGGGACAAAGAGCTGCCCTGCGGAGTCCAACCCTCACTGGAAATGGGTCCGACTTATTGCCGGCAATGCAAACCAAACTCTGCCACCCATCATACAGGGACCAAACTGCCTGAACTAGGTGGTCCGATACCCCATATTCCCGGAGTACATGTTTTTGAATGCATCTTCTGAATGCCTTATATTTGTACTGTATTTTAGTACATTTAAATGTCTATGCTTGAAGGTGATTCATTTAGGAAAAACACTACATACAATTTGCTGAAATATACTTTTTTAATAGACCAACAACAAAACTGCATGATTTAATAATATATTTTTGAAAAACTGTGGTATAGTGAAGCAGTGAAATTTAAACCCCAAAGTGGAAAGAGACGACCGCACTTTGCTTCTCATGAACCTAACACTATCAATGACCTAGATCGTTGCAGTAAGACAGCTTTGTTTTGTTTGTTTTAAGACAATTTTTCTAATCAAAGAAATCAGAGAGGAAACTAATATGATAAGTGAGGCATTTTACACAAGGCTTGTAAAGTCAATGTTTGTCAGACACCCATTTACCCAAGTTACAAGTCTGAGATCTCTCTGGCTCTGTTAAAGCACTCTGCTGTTTGGTTATTAGGCCTCACTGGAATGGGGATCCTTAAAGCCAACACACTCGTGTGTAGGCACACATACACTACCTCACCACTTTTCCTCCTACCCAAGAGGGAATGATGACTCTCATTATCACCTCAAAGCAAGTTGGTCACAGGTCCCCTACACAGCTGCCCCGTTAAGTTACCCGACATTTTTATTGTATTAGTGTTCAATAAGTTTCCTTTTTCCTTTGTCAATGGGAGTACATTAGGGAGTAGTTCTATGACGGACGGGTCGACAGTGTGGTACAAGCCAATGTAAACAGATACAGCTGGCGGAAAAAATTCATTCAATGGTTGGAAAACCTTTGGGGCCAACTGTTGAGCTGTTATCAGCCATTTCCCTTGAAACTTATCAACATTAAAAAGGGATGGTGGGAGGGCTGAATATCATGTGATATAATAATAAATACAAATAAAAATAATAATAAATATTTTTAGTGGCCACACAGTCAGGAGATCTGCAAGACCTGGGTTCAAATCTCCGTTGGGCATCTCTGTGTGGAGTTTGCATGTTCTCCCTGTGCGTGCGTGGGTTTTCTCCGGGTACTCCGGTTTCCTCCCACATTCCAAAAACATGCATGTTAGGTTAATTGGCGACTCTAAATTGTCCATAGGTATGAATGTGAGTGTGACTGGTTGTTTGTCTATATGTGCCCTGCGATTGACTGGCGACCAGTCCAGGGTGTACCCCGCCTCTAGCCCAAAGTCTGCTGGGATAGGCTCCAGCATCCCCGTGACCCTAATGAGGATAAGCGGCATAGAAAATGGATGGATGGTTGGAATATTTTTAGATAATAAGAGACCCAAAGTGATTCACACTGATAGCCTATTATTTTATTTACTCCATAGCCACACTCTGGTGGTAATCTGCGTAAACTGACAAAAATGTGGCTGCCAATTAGTGTGAATGGCTTCTCCGACCGCCAAATATTCATTCGCATTTATATGCCAGTGTGGACTGCACCGAAGGCAAAGTAGGTGAAGTGCCCAAGGACACAGCAGCAACAACTGGGATAGAGAAAGCAGCATTCAAACATGCAACCCTGCAGTTTTTGGACAACCTGCTCTACCTCCTGATCCACTGATGCTTAAAAAATATGTCCAAGGCAGTATTATAAAAACAGCTAGCTAATTAGTAATTCCAAGAAGAAACCAACTGTAATTGAAAAAAATAATATTTTGCTCCTGATTCCCCCTGATTTGATAATGATGCTAAAGATGAGCAAACAAATATAATTACAACATCTTGTGTTTTTTTATATTTAAAATATATTATTGCTGATATTTCACACTGCCTTTCACTGGACAAAATAAACAAGTCTTCAAAATAACTGCACAAATATGAGACAATGGTAATGGTACATTTTTAATTTATTTTGAGCATGCATACATGTTATATTGGAATACATCACAGTTAAGTTCTACACCAAAAAGAAGTAGGAAGAAACAGATCTTATTTAATCCTACCCACCGTTATTAATAGTACGTAGTTGACAGAAATATAGTTGGATAATTAGTGATAATGTACTCATAAGTATATCATAATAATCATAATAGTCATAATAATAATAAGAGTTAGCTGTCAGTGCCTGAGGGATTGGACACAGCATGGTATGTTCAGAGTAGTTCAGGACTCTTCTTCCTTGTCAATCGCTGATTTTTTTGCATTCCTTGAGTTCTTTACTCAGTCCGTTCCATAATTTAACTCCACATACTGAAAAGTGGAATATCCATCCATCCATCCATTTTCCACCGCTTATCCGGGTCCGGGTCGCGGGGGCAGCAGCTTCAGTAGGGAAGTCCAGACTTCCCGGTCCCCAGCGACCTCTTCCAGCTCCATCGGGAGGACACCAAGGCGTTCCCAGGCCAGCTGTGAGACATAGTCCCTCCAGCGTGTCCTAGGTCTTCCCGGGGGCCTTCTCCCGACTGGGCATGCCCGAAACACCTCACCAGGGAGGCGCCCGGGAGGCATCCGGACTAGATGCCCGAGCCACCTCAACTGGCTCCTCTCGATGTGAAGGAGCAGCGGCTCTACTCTGAGCTCCTCCCGGATGGCCGAGCTCCTCACCCTATCTCTTAGGGTGAGTCCAGCCACCCTACGAAGGAAACTCATTTCCGCCGCTTGTATCCGCGATCTCATTCTTTCGGTCATGACCCATAACTCATGACCATAGGTGAGGGTGGGAACGTAGATCGATCGGTAAACAGAGAGCTTTGCCTTCCGGCTCAGCTCTCTCTTCACCACGACGGTCCGGTACAGCGACCGCATTACTGCAGATGCTGCACCGATCCGTCTGTCGATCTCACGCTCCAACCTTCCCTCACTCGTGAACAAGAACCCGAGATACTTGAACTCCTCCACCTGAGGCAAGACCTCACTCCCAACCCGGAGGGTACAGTCCACCCGTTTCCGACTGAGAACCATGGCCTCGGATTTGGAGGTGCTGAGTCTCATCCCAGAAGCTTCACACTCAGCTGCAAACCGCTCCAGTAAACGCTGAAGGTCACAGCCTGATGAGGCCATAAGGACCACATCGTCTGCAAATAGCAGAGACGAGATCCTAAGGTCACCAAGCTGGACTCCCTCAACACCTTGACTGCGCCTAGAAATTCTGTCCATGAAGATTATGAACAGAATCGGTGACAAAGGGCAGCCTTGGCGGAGGCCAACGTTCACCGGAAACAAGCTCGACTTACTGCTGGCAATGCGAACCAGGCTCCTGCTTCGATTGTACAAGGACCGAATGGCACGTAGAAGCGGACCATCAATCCCGTACTCCCGGAGCACCCCCCACAGGACACCACGAGGGACACGGTCGAATGCCTTTTCCAGGTCTACAAAGCACATGTAGACTGGTTGGGCAAACTCCCACATACCCTCGAGTACCCTTGCAAGGGTGTAGAGCTGGTCCAGTGTTCCGCGACCGGGACGAAAACCACATTGCAGCTCCTCTAACCGAGGTTCGACTAACGGTCGTACCCTTCTCTCCAGCACCCTGGAGTAGACTTTCCCAGGAAGGCTGAGGAGTGTGATCCCCCTATAGTAGGAACACACCCTCCGGTCACCCTTTTTAAAAATGGGGACCACCACCCCGGTCTGCCAATCCAGAGGTACTGTTCCTGACTTCCATGCAATGTTATAGAGGCGTGTCAAAAGTGGAATAATGATATTATATGTGCATTAGAAGAAAATTTACATCCACTACTGTTAGTACTTTAGGTCCTTAATACAACTTTTTTTCATGTTTCATTCCTAAAATATTTTCCTGTGCTCATTTCTAAGTTGTACTTTGCAAAACAATATCTCTCCCGTCACGAAGTTCCTTCCCTTCTATGAATCATGTAAATAATGCTGTTTTGTTGTTAACCTCAGCATTTGTGCAGATATCGCATTTGCTGCCTCAAATGTTGTGGTTTCACATTGCAGCGTCTGTTTGTTTTACACATAAGTGTATTGATCCTCTAACTAATTGCACACAATAGTACACAAACATGGGGGACAGAGACCACCTGAGAGATGGGCCTTGGTCTGCTTGGCAGCAAACTATAGCACGGAGTGAGGAAAGTGTAAATCCGACCGCAAAAAGGCATCAAAACATTGGATATCATGTCACTAAATTCCATTGATTGAGTGATTCTGTTTCTTCATATACATTCTTGTCTCCATTCCAATAAGTATGGATTGCCAATACAAATTTACTCCTTCACTTGAATTTGCCAAGTTAAGTCTTGTGAACTTGTGACATAGATGTGCTGTAGGTGGGGCTTTCCCCAGAGGGGCCCTGATAGGAGGCGGGACTTGTAAAATGATGTCATCATGAGCTTTATTATTTGGGTTTAAACGGCCACCTGTGGTTTTTTCCGCTACTGGTACTGTAGTTGACCAAAGCTTACTGAACACTTGTTGACACTTGTCAACAAGCACAATCTTCCCTGTTTATAAATGATTTATAGTTGTACATATAATATAATAATAATTAATAAGTAATATCGTGTATTATTTGGTGTACATGACATGACACTGTGGCCACACAGTCAGGAGATTTGGAAGTCTTCTGGTCAGATCTCCGTTGGGCATCTCTGTGTGGAGTTTGCATGTTCTCCCCGTGTGTGCGTGGGTTTTCTCCGGGTACTTCGATTTCCTCCCACATTCAAAAACATGGATGTTAGGTTAATTGGTGATTCTAAATTGTCCATAGGTATAAATGTGAGTGCGAATGGTTGTTTGTCCACCCTGGGAATGACTGGCGACCAGTCCAGGGTGTACCCCGCCTCTTGGGATAGGCTCCAGCATATGTGCAACCCTAGTGAGGATAAGCAGCATAGAAAGTGGATGAATAGATAAAATAAAGTGAACATTTTTAGAAATGTTCACACTGCCCAGTCGTGAGTAGTAAAAAGTATACGCTCATCTATCCATCCGTCCATTTTCATGCTTCATGTCTTCACTAGGGCCACAGGGACCTGACTTTGGGCAAGAGGTGGGAAACACCCCGGATTGGTCGCCAGCCAATCACATGGCATGGACACTGAAAAATAATGTCCAAGACCTGGATTAAGCTGCAGTGGATTTGTATGACACACTACTTACTCTTCTTAATGTTCGACTTTCTCTGAAGGTCAGTCTGGCCATTAGCTAGATCAGCCTAATACTGCATGCCCCACCCCTCTACTATAATTCTTCACACCTCTCCTTACTTCTCTTGCCCCTGACCCAAACAGAGAAGTGACGTATCTAAACTTATCTTCAAAGCTAAGATCCCAACTAGGTAACTAATAACTGATCACAATAACTTCACTAGTCTGAAACGTCCGTCAAAATAACATGCTCCCATTTGTCCTCTACCCCTTTACACCATCTTTCTTCTTTTTATCCTTGGCTTGATCCTCCCATCCCTTGTTTTATTAACAACGGGACTAGTGGTTCGTGATAACTGGTCACTCCTCCAGGCGTTGAAAGGCAAGGACACTCTATTATCCTTGCTAGATGGATGAGGTGAAATATTGCCTGCAAGTGGCGGAGCTCGCTGCAGGAGCTTTTCCAGACGTAAAACCCCTTTGTCTCTGACAAGGAGAAAAATTAGTGACAGTGCCAGGTTTCTGGATCGTGATATGCTTCTTTGAATACAAGATGTGGGGAAAAAGTGTGTCAGGAAATCCAGAAAATACACATTGTGGGTTTTGAATGTAAGGCGTTTATGGAAAACGGCTGTGTTGCTGTTGATACCTACTGTTTAAATCCCTAATTCCCATTCCTCCCCTCATTTCCCAAGTGGTACGCATATGAAAAAAGGAAAGAACAAAGGTAAGAGTCTGAAGTATGTATTCTAAAATAAGTTGTGAAGGAGAGTGACTTTGTGTTATTATGTTTGCTTTTTCACTCCTTGTTGCCATTTTGCATCATGACCATTAGGCTTTCTTACAAAAACAAAACAGTAGCAAATGTGTTGTGTTTCTCCACACGTGCATGGGTTTTCCACAGGTACTCTGCCTTCCTCCAGCTTCCCAGATAGATGCACATAAATGCTAATTGGAAAACTCGGAATGGTGTATACAGTAGGTGTGAATGTCAGTGTGAATGCTTGTATGTACGCTGACTATCCAGATATACCCCGCCTCTCGTCCAAAGTCAGCTGGGATAGGCTCCATCTCTAAACAATACAAACGTGAACACAAACCATAGTGAACTGTAATCTGGCGTACCAGACTACAAATGTAAATGCACTATCGATATGCAAAAAGGGATAATTGTAGGGGAAAATATTTGCTTTTGCAATACCAGAAATGTCTCCCCTAATTATGAGCACATGTAATGTTGTTACTTTGAGATTAAATTAAAATATATCACATCTTGAATTTAAGTTGGTTTGCACCTCAAACATGCTCCTTTTCCTGCAAGTAGAAAGTCACACCTTTGATGATGTGCAAGCAGCGCGTTTCACTTCATTGGCTTTGCCATGTTCTAGCATCAATCAGTTCAGTGCAGTTGCAGGGACGTCTCAAAGTTTGGTAAAGTAAGTAAAGCGTGGCCATGCTGGAAACACCTAGTACTTGACCTTCCTAAAAATATATACTTTTTAAGTTGTAGCGCACTATTTGAACTTGTTTAGTCGTTCGACACGTCCCCTTTGAATGAAATAGCTTTTCAGTGGGCTCTTTTTTTGATCAAGTACTGCCGCGGTGTCAACACAAGCTACATTTTCAAAAGCCTTTCTGAAGTGAAATTGAGGTTGAGTTCGAATCGACGGTAAAAATAAAAGAAGATCATAAAGTGACACAAACTATGTAACCGACAGAAGGAGGTAAAAATCACGAGGGCATCGATCCTTGTGCTGGCACCCCTAAGCTTGCTGGGAACTGCTATTGTTCTTGGAAGGTCGAGGGCAATTTACAAATAGCTCTTCAAACATCGTTTAACATCAGTAGCAAACAAACCTGTCAACTGAGTGTTTTTAATGACTTGAAATGAGCAGGACACTTTCAAATAATCTTACCAACAAATACCATTGCTGAATAAATACTGTAGAAAAAGTCATCATGGGCATAGAAGAAGTGTAAAGGTAGGGGAGAAGGAAGGCTCAGTTACTGTCTGAGGACTTTGAGCCGTTTCTGTTTTCCCGCATTGCACACCAACAGTCCATCTGGAGTAATGATCAACAATATATATATATGTGTATATACATATATGTATATATCCAAAGAGAGTCAAACAACACTTTTTTTGTGAGAAAAACATTTTTTACGTTCGATGGAACAATAATTTAATCGCAATTTCATCCCTTTTGGAAGAATACTTGCAAAAAGAGCCTTAAATATGTTCAGCTCAGAAGTTTATTGGCACCTCTGGGGACTTCTTATTCATCTCCACGTTTGTCGTTTTTTTTAATGAATTGAGGAGCACTTGGTGTGTCATCTCGCTTACTGTTAACTTGTAGGTGTACAAGGTTATTAAATAGAGAAGCATGTTAAGCCATTTGTTGTCCCTGGAATTCTAATAAACATGTTTGCTTAGGGCAAGACCTACAGGTTGTCTGCGCAGTTCAGATTGATATGACCGCCATAACTAGAGCTCACCTCGTTATCGTGTACGACGGTGAAAAGAGATGAAAGTGGGTGAGTGTGAACACAAGTCTGGAGGTGACAACGTACAGTCTATGCACACTCGTGTTTTTGTGTGGATGGGTTTAGAACAATTCACAAATAAACAATTATGTTAATAAGTTTTAGGGACTGACCGATTCATCTGCACTTATTTTCACTAAAATGCAGGTAGTATGGTGTTTTATGAAAATAATTATTGAGTATTACTTCAAACCATGTATATAAGTAATTTCAGGTTTGTGTCAAATAGTACAAAAATATTTACAAAAAAAGGAAATCCACCCAAATGTTCATCTTTTATTAATAACCTCTCAGCCAGGGGCCCTTGAAATTGGCCCGGGGGGCCAGGGCCCTGACCAATGCCACTCATCATAAATAAATTCAAAATGTACATTTAATTCTTAGGTGAGACTTGAACATGTATGTTTATCTTTACTGTTCATTCTAAACATATCTAAATAATGTACATAATGGCATGTAACTATTCCACCTATGAAGTCTTCTGAAAAAATCATCAATACTGCTCAATTTATATAATGTGACATTCATATTAACCAAGCTTGAGCAACACTGGTATTATTATTATTGTTACGCTGTTATGTTATTGTTATGCTAAAAACGACTTTACTCGGGCCACTACCGAAAGGTAACGTCACATATTGAAGCCGTCACTACTGCTGCTGTGTTTTTGTTTTTCAGTTTGGAAAAGACCGAAATGCTTGCTTGCTAGGCAATGCTTAAATCAACCAAAGTATGGATATTTTAATGTATTATTGTTTACAGCTAATAAAAACCAAAATTTCAGTAGCTCATAAAAATTGAAAAATGATCAGAAAGTTCAATGCTGTAAATTACTGCTAGTTAAAAAATGAACTACGAAAACCTCCTTAGCCTTTAATTTGTGTTTTTGTCTTAAAATGAACTCCTGAAATCATAAGATTCAGATATACGTCTGTACAAAAGTTAATTTTACAGCTTCCATTCTGCTGTGTTGCGGACACCAAATGTTGGCATCTCTGGGCATTTGAGTATGAATGTCTCATTTCTTTCATTTGCCAGTGGGTTTACTATAGATTATTATATACTATTTAATTTTTATTTATTTTGTGTTCATATTGTTCAGATGCTGCTTGTTCCACACAATACCTGATAATAAAAGTATTTGAAAAGATTAATAATGTCTCCTTTCAATTTCTATCTTTGTAATACATGTTTGGAACTATATTTAAGTCAGTAAAAGCCGGTATTTTGTTTTTTTTTTTAATTTAGAAAATGTGAACATTTAAATCAAACAATATATCGGTTATCAGAATTGACATCCCAAAAATCTCCTTATCGGTCGGTCCCTAATAAAAATGGTGTATTGCAAAATGATACAGCCATCCATTTGACTATACTATTTGTCTTTACTAGGGTCACCTGTGAACTTCAGCTGTCCCACCTGACTTTGGGTGAGAGGCTTGGTACAACCTGGACTGACTGCCAGTCAGTTACAGGATACAACCTTTCACACTCACATGTACACCTATGGAAAACTCCAATAACATGCATGTTTTTGACACGTGGTAGGAAGCCACGGAGTACCTGGAGAAAACCCATGCAGCCTTTGAGGCTGGCATACCCAAACTATGGAAACAGATGGCATGAGGGTATCCAGGCTAGTCTCAGATCCGCTTTTTTCAGCTGCTGTGATGGTCAGAAATTTCCCAACAATACTGTAACTACAGTATGTTGGAGTTGAGCAATTTTGTCAGAGCAAACGTGACTTTGAGTGTTACAGGCTTTGCCTCAGAGCCCCAAGTGTTTTCCATTCATGAGCACCATTTTTTTCTATTGTTAAAACAAGGCGATTAATGCTTAATTGTTTGTTCTTTTAAATGTTATTTCTTCTTGTGTAGAAAGCATGACCTCTTCATAGTGTTCCTCCATCCGTAATGGTAACCATCCTGCTCATTAGCCACTCAACATGAATATGCAGGCGCTGTTTTTTCAGGGGGTATGGTCTGTATTTGCACATTTGACAGCATAACCATATGGTTACTTTCTTCACTCAGACACCACTTTTTGTCTCTCACTTGGCTTGATATCTTCAAGGGCAACACACCCAAATCAAAGGTAATTTTTTTTAAAGAAAGAATATATATATATATATATATATATGTTAGTTGTGTAAGATTTCAGTGAGGATTGCAGCAACAAGGTCATGTTCCACAGTAAACTTTTGTAGTTGGGCATGTAGAATGGGGCGTCATTATATTTGGGCTTAGCCTGGTTAATGCCCACTGTTGGTATAGATGTGAGTCGATGTAAAGGCAGACGAGAGACTAAAAAAAGAGAAAAATGTCACAATCTGTGTGTTTTGTATGCGTGAGTGTGTTTTAGCTCCGAGTATTATGGTTTTGTCGTGTCTTTTCCCCGCCTTCTCTGTTTTGACATTCCTGTAAATTACGCGCACTTGTTTCATGTTTGGGGCTTTTAGTATTTAAGTTCAGGTGTGCAGAGTGGTCTTTGTTGGAGCATTGTTTTCTGTCGGTTGTGTTTGTGTTACTTCCAGTTCTGTTTTTCCGCTGCCGCTGCGCTGCAGCACAATTCTTCATCAAAAGAACTTTCTCCTTACCTGCTTGGCGTCCAGCTCTCTGCATCCTCGGGATCGTACGCCATGCCAAGAAGACGGAAACGTGACAGAAAAAGGCATTTAACCTCATTGTCCCAATTATACTAGACCACAGCCCATGATGATTTTGCTGACTAGTTTTTCCTTAGCTCAAGTACTGGTTCTTGACACATATACCCCCCTGGGCTTCCCGTTGAAGAAGGCTTGATTTGGCTAATTGCTACCAAAGCTGTTAATTGGGACTGTGGAAAAAAAAAGAAATGCAGAATCACAAGATACTCTCTTGGGAAATAATGTTTGTTCAACCTAATTTCCTACCTTTACACATTGTTCATCTTTGTTGGAATTAATGTCAGAGAACACATAACGTTGTTGTCATAACAAAATGCCCTACAGAGACATGCATTATGAAAACAAACACATTGGCTTAAAGCAACACACACAATGCAATTTGGAATCTAAATTCCTTATGGAAATCTGTGCTTTTGAATATAGTTACATGTTAAAGTTTTGCTAAATAATTAGAATTTGACCAAAAAGTTGATTTATTTCAGTAATTTAATTGAAAAAGTGAAACTAGAATATTTTATACAGTACATTCATTACACACATACAGACATTTCAATTGTTTATTTATTTTCATTTTAATGATTATAACTGAAAACTCATAAAAATCCCAATTTCAGTATCTCAGAAAATGAGAATATTACTTATGACAATTAAAAAATATATTTTACAAATGTTGGCAACTAAGAAGTATGAACAGCACTTAGTTGGGGGTTCATTTTGCCTGAATTACTGCAGCAATACCGTGTGGCACAGAGTCTGTCTGCACATGAGGGTCCAGGTTGTTCTGATCGTGGCTTTCAGCTCTTCTGCATTGTTGGGTCTGGGATATCACATTTTCTTCTAAATATTACCCCGTAGTTTGTCAATGGGGTTGAGGTCAGGCAAGTTTGATTGCCTGATTAAGTACCTGATTTAAGTAGATTTGGCACTGTGTGCAGGTGCCAAGTCCAGGAAATCTGCATCTCCATAAGGTTGGTAAGCAGTGGGAAGCATGAAGTGCTTTCTGGTACTGTAGTGTTCTAAATAATAGAAGTCCAATGTGACTAACCAGAGTAAGTACCGTTATTAGAATATTTTTATTCTAATGAATGGTAAATTAGTTGAAGCGGGTGTGTTAAAAAAATGCTGTGTGGTATTCAATCAGTGTTCAGTGATCAATTTTGTGAAAAAAAAACAAGTGTGAATCAGGTGACCCCTATTTAAGGATGAAACTACAGTAGCACTTGTTGAACATGCATGGCTCTTTGAAAGCCTGAGGAAAATGAGTCGTTCAAAAGTTTATTGGAGAGGGGAAAACGTATGAGGAGCTAAAATGATCTCCAATGCCTTAAAATGGAGAGCAAAACCACAGAGACGAGGCAGAAAACGGAAGAACTATCAAAATGGATGAAAGAATAACCAGAATGGCAAAGGGTGAGCCAATTATAAGCTTCAGGATGATCAAAGACAGTCTCGAGTTACCTGTATGTACTGTGACAGTTAGAACATGAATTTATCTATATGTATAAAATATAATAATGAAAAAAATACAAGTCTTAACCTTCAGTCCAATTAATAATACAAAAGAAATAGTGCAAATCCCCTTAAATAATGACACATCTCTTCCAAGCACAGATAAATGAATAGAAGTATTTGTCACATGAGTGCAATGATAATGCTGTTTTAGCTTAAACAATTAAAGATTCCCATTCATAGTGTTTTCACCACACGAGGTGCAATATTTAGTAATTTAAGTAATCAAGTTACAAAGCAGGAAAGTTACCATACTCGCCTTTGTGGTCTGGCTGGTCAAGCTTTGTTTTCGTTCCAAACTTTGGCGTTCAAACGGCGGCTACCTCGCCCCATGCTAAGGAGCATGTGTCCGCCTAACAATGCACCATTTTCGGCCAGGCCAGATGGCTCACCCCGCTATATACTCTGGTTCTTCTGACACCCATTGCTGCAGCAAGGCTTCTCAGAAAGCGTGTCCGCCCACAATGCACCTTCTTCTGCCATGGCAGGTGGCTCACCCAGCTGGGCTGCAGCCATGACAAGTTATGGAGCATGTGCGACAATCAGGCGGCCCAGTGTCACACGTTATGTTTATTTGACTCTTGCTTCTCTCGCGATCTTTGGTGCAACTCTTCACATTTTATTCATCTAAAGATTTATAGTTGATTATATCAATACAAAAGTAATCGACCTGCGCATCTGAATAGTCACGTCCTCAAACTGGATATCTGGTCCAATCGGTTTAATGTTAACATCTCTATTAATGAGTAGTAATCTAAAGAAGATTAGGAAACATTTACATTTGAATAGTTTTTTTAATTAGTTTATTTGTAAGGGATAATGCAATTTCATGAAACACATGCAAAAACATAAGTTTTTGCATGGTAACCAGTTCTGCATGAGTTAACCAAAAGGTCAAGTTTGATCCCTCTCCCTAACACAGGACGAGATCCACCCCGGCGGCATTGCGCCTTGCACATGCATGATTAGAGCTCCACTATGCTCTCAAGTTGCCATAAGAGCTGACAGTGCACTGACGGATTGTGACTGCTTTTACTTACGTGAATACGTGCTTTCACTATTATATCCCCAAAAAGCAGAAAACTCTCGACACCAGAAAAAGGAGCTGGACTTGTTGCAAATCATTTTTCAGAAGTTATGTTGCCAAGAGAGTTTGGGATGTCGCCAGATTTAGTGACAAAATTGCCAAGACATTGGTGATATGTTGGTAATTGTTCAGGAAGTTTAGAGGTTCAATTAGGTGCTCTGTTTTTTAAAGGGTTGTTAAATTAGAGCAAATCCAGATCTCAGTGGGCTAAGAAATTTTCCATTGATAATTTGAATATTAACGTGCTCACCTCCAGTTTGACCCTCGGCCCATACCGTAGTTTGAGGAACCACAGTGGCGGCAATTTTGTGTGAAGCTAGAAGCTGGAGCAACTACTGAAATAGGCAATAAAATGGGTATTTTGAATGATTAGTTTAGCTTCAAAGGCCCTATGACTGTCTCAACTAGACCAAAGTTATTTTTGTTGCTCTGAATTAAGTTGTCACGAAGTACGTTGCTTCTGGGAGAAGTGAGAAGTTACTTGCATAGTGCAGGTATTGTTTTGTCATTTATACAGTGGTAACTTAGCGTTAAGTGCCCCAACTAATGAGTGGTTTTAGATGCGAGCCGTTTCTCGTTTTGCTTTTTGCTTTTGCTAAAATTTAGGCTGGGAGCTGCTAGTTACCAGCAGAGCCAATGAGAGCTATTTGGGGCACTAGCCCCATAGTGTCACTATGCCATTGACACTAGTAATATAGCAATTGTACGTACATTAATGCCATCTAATTTATCTTATTCAGTATGGATTGTGCAAAACTATGAAAGAAACAACATCAAATTTAAAGCACTAAATGAAACAACAAAACCACCATCCACCCAGAGTTTGTGTACCACATACATGCACATTAGCACTCAATAAAGTCATCAGATCTTACCTTTTTGCATTCTCATGTAGTATCAGCATTTGGGTGCAAATATGAGGTAAAAGAAAAAAAAAGAAAAAAGAAAGGGTAAAAATATAATATAGTAGTCTTATCTGTGTAGTGTGTGGGAACGAAGATGGTGCATTCAAGGACCGTCTAACAGGGGGACAAATCGCCGCTTATATTATGTTGTATTATATAATACAATGAAAATAATATAAAAGAGAATATCATCCACAATATGGTGACTACAAGTAAATTAAATGCTTAATTATAAGTTAACTATGGACAAAGTGTGATTGATCACCATTAAATATTTTAATTGATTCACAGCCCTAGTGTGTGTGTGTATACATCTATGCCCCGATATTGGCATAAAAATGTAATATTGGTCAATATCGGTATTGTTTTTTATTTCCTTATAATTAAAACCGATACAGCTAGGGGTCAATTGGCCAGCGATCATTGTCGGCTGACTTGTGTGAACACTCACAAGATCAGCCAAGCCTTCAATGCACTGTTGCAGCCCACGGTAATCATTTGGTTCAGTGTAGTATCTTGACCTAACATCTTTGGCAGCATCGTCTTCCCACTTTCCCCGCCCACAAAACAAGTTCAAACGCGGCATGTGGCAAACACTCGCGCAAGTGTGTGTAGCAGTTAGAAAGCTAGGATAATAACCCGAACCCCAAAAAAAAAGAGTTGAGCAGCCTTTCACAGCAGTAGAAGATGCAGAGTCGCTGAGTGCTTCATGTACCTGGAAGTTCCACCAATGTACTCTCACATCCTATGTCACCATGCAGTCAAATGTTCTCTTTAAAAAGTAAGTCTAATATGTTTTTGTCTGAATTAGGGTGATTTCATGTTTTTTTTAATATACTGTATCATATAGCAATCATGCACCCACCCCCACTTATTAATTCATTTCTAATTTGAATAGTAATTACCTATTTTTTGGGCCCCTTGACAGTCAAGGGACATTGGAATCGTCCAGACTTTTCCCTTTTATACGGCACCCACGGCCAATAGCGCTCATTATATATGAAGAGGGGAAAAAAACCACGTATCGCTATTGGTTGATATTGGAATAGGAAACTTGATATCGCCATTTCAGCAAAAAAGCCATAAAAAGCCATCCCTTTTATAAATTATATATAACAGTAAAATAAACAAACGTATCTTTAATAACTAATTGACAAAAGGACAGGGTGTCTTGATACACTCCCTAAGTTTGTATATTTTTTACTGTCAGGTTTGTAAAGAGATGCTACCTTCCTGCCACTCTGCAGAAGCCTCTTTCTGCGAACCATGGGAATGTGGTGACTAAATCGATGACCACCATTAAACACTTTCCAGTGGAAAAATCCGTCTGCCAAGGCAACAGATGTTAAGGCAGCTTTTGATGTGCTGCCCGGCACTGAAAACCCATGGAGCTCAAATCTGGATACTAACAAAAATTCTTGACATGCACAACAAGCCCACACAAGCACGGCCAGTTTTGCAGTCAAGGACTTTGTGTATCTTATTTTTCCCAGACTACTGTTAAAGAATAAAAGCTTATTTTGACATAAACCTAAATTCAGTTTAAAAATAACTTATATTTACTTAAGTTTAAAAATAAGTATTCATATTGCACTGCAAACTGTAAGACTAAAAGAAGCTATCCAATATTTATGGATTCACTTGTGTGTGCAATGGATGCCAGCTGGTTCAGTTGTGTGAACCTTAAGAGTCGTACTAGACATTGAGCTTTTAGCTCCATGGCTAATACTCTCAACTCTCATTTTGAGCTGGAGAGGAACACGTGGCTGGCTGAACCAGGCGTGTTACGTGCCATAACCCCGATGAGTGTGAGTCACCTACCACTTGAGTCTATAACTCATGCGAAGCTGTGAAGTATAGTACATTGTTAAGCTGATTTGTGTAGATCCCAAAGTATTGCATAGCTACGATTAAAAAATCTTGATTTTATTTCTTCAAATGGGAGTGAAGTTATGTACATGTGCCATGTTGTGTTCTTTCTATATTACTATAATACGAGTGTAATTGTGACTATAAAGGTGTTCTAATAATAAGGCTCTAATAATGTTTTAAACAAAAACATATGTAGATGGTCTTAATCATGTTTTATGTGATATAACCACAAAATTATTTGATTTACAAATGAGGAATCCGGTCACGTTTTCGTCTTGGCATTGTGGCGACGACCCCGGTGATGCAGAGTTGCAGGACTCAGAACACAGGTAAGAATTACTTTTAATGATATCTGCTGCCAGACAGCGAGAGCAAACAAAAAACGCCAGCAGAGGCAACAGGCAACGAATGACAACCCATCTGAACTAATTAATCCAATCAAAATTAGGAGCAGGTGAGAAAGAAAGAGAAAGTAAAGTATTGGGGAAACTGAACAGAACAGGAAGTACTATCAAAATAAGAGTGCAAAACAGGACACAAGGATGGAATGAAAAGCAAACAAGGATGGAATGAAAAGCAAACAAGGACGGAATAAAAACAAAAGCAGTATTGTCACGCGGGCTAAAACACGGATCATGACAAATCCTACTTTGTGGAATTTTTTCTCACTATGGTCCGGTCTGGAACCAATTAACTGTGATAAATGCGGGATTGGTATGTTTTATTCATTCATTCATTTTCTATACCTCTTATCCTGTACTCTAAAATAAATGAAATAAAGTACAAATCAATATTTATGACTGAAAATGTCTAATTTAGGCAAAAAAACTTACAATTTGGCTAAAGATGCATACTTATTCAAAAATACAGTAATAGGCCATATTCAACCGCAAAACAGCAAAATGTACTAATTAATATATGCTTTAAAAATACTGTGATAGAGTGAACCATGAGCATCAAACCATGATATTATGTATTGTGCTTCTTTCATGCTGTACACATACACATTTAAACATGAATACATAAAGTATATATTTGCAGGCTCCCACAGCTCAATAACACTCATTAGCCAGTCAAAGGCTCATGAAAGCCAAACCAAACAAATTCAGCTCAACACAAGGGTTACAATAAAGTATAGCAGATTGGATTTAATTAAAAAAAACTACAAATACAGAATTAAAAACTTTATTCTCACGTAGTCAGCCTCTATAGACCTAGTGGTCTTTGAAGGCATCATTAACTGGTTTTATCAGCACATTGACCCTAAAACTTGTACCTGAGGGGCCTTACTATAGTGTTTCTGGCATAATCGTATGAGTCTTGGTTGGATGAAATAAGACTTTGAAGTGGAATATCTATTTGAAGGATACTCTAGGGATTTTAATTCATGCCCAGTTTTTTTGTCTTAGAGGCTACACAGTTGTGTAGGCGAGTTATCGTTGCCAAAAAATATATTTTTTTAAATGCATTTGTAGTGGACATTTACTGTATTTTGGACTGCACATTATATGGCACGGATACACCATCAAACACATAGTAAGGAAAACATAAAACGATAAATACTTGTTTCGACTATCTTCATTATAAAATGATTACCATTTATGATTGTGAGACCACCACGTGGCCCAGGTTGATGCTTGCTTAGCTGCTATGTCGCACACAGTAGTTGGTATGTAATGTACACTGTGGCTTTAATGGAGAAGGATGTTCACGTGTAAAACTCGTCCAACTCATAACATTACCACCCCTGTAGAAAAAAACAATAGAAAAAATTCACATGATAGCATGGTGCCTGAGGACAATGGGTGTTAATGTATAAGAATCACCAATTGTCTTTTTGCATTTTATGGAATTGTTCAGTAAATTAAATTTCTAAATACTTTTCAATAAAATTATTATTATTATACTACACATGGGATTGTGCCGAGACAATGATTTGTATTTCATATGGATTTTCCTAATCCGAGTTTATGTTGTCATGACCTACTTTAGTTATGACATATCCCTTACATGCTAATCCTTGAACATAATGAAGAAGAACCCTTGGATCATCATTGACCTATTTCAATAAAAAAAAACACATTGGTTTTGAAGCAGTCTTCTAAGCCATTCCACTGTATCTTCAGCATAAAGTATGCTCAAAGAATTCAAAGCTGCAATGCACAATTGTCGTTTTAAATTGCCCCTATTAGTTTCTTTGTTAGTAGTATCATGCAGCATCTTCCTCAATTCCTCTGACAGTGGGGTTTCTGGAGGGTTGTGTGTTATTTTGATTTAGGCACGTAACCAAGAGCGTTTTCAACTATGTAAGTACTGCTGTTTTTTGTTTGTAATGCAGTCCTCTGTCTCTCGGAGCATATTTGGTTCAAGTACCATTCATACAATGCTCCGGGGAGAAAATGTTAAAATGTAATTCTTATTTTACAACCCTTAGATTTTTTCCCAATGGCAGTTCTAACCTTGAGCAGTCAAAACAGATAAATCTTTGCAGATTGTATTCTGATTGGATTATCCGCTTAATCTGCAACACTTGCATGCCTCTGCAAGCGGTGTGCACATTACTTGAAAGGCAAACAAAATACAATAAAGCCTCAATGCTTGTTTGGCAGATAGAATGATACCTTCTGCATACAATATTAGTGGCGAGCCAACGACCAACACGACCTAAAAATCTTTAGGACTGGCCATATTTACATCATGAACCTCTTGCCTTTGCAATTTTGTGTTAACCCTTTAGGTGCCAGTTTTTTTCATTTAAATATTCAGTGTAGTTTTTTTTCAAACGGTTGTAGCCTGAAAATGGTTAGAGATAAAGGTATACTGTAAATGAGAAAAATCATCGGTATGACCCAGTGTGTGTGATTGGAGTAAATTCACTAATGTGATTTGCAGACTATGACATCACCAGGCTCAGAAACGGTCAGATCCCACTTGTGATACTCTTCCTCATCTCTCAGGCAAACCCAGCCATCGTCATCATTTCCAGCGGGATCTTGAAAGCCACTGCTGCCTCCTCCGCTATAAGCAGTGTATTTTCGGCCCCAGATTGTACCGCGACTGCAGCTGTTGCTGTGTTTTTTTTTACATTCCGGCCACCTGTGCTGCATGCACCATACATCGTCTTCTAGGAGAAACATATCTAGACAAAATTTAAATTAAAATGAGACTGATCTCAAATTTGTATTCGGAGCTGTAGAAGAGCAAGCTTTGAGAGGAGGCAAAGCATCGGCAGTGCGGTGCTTGTGGATCGTAATGGCGAGCTGATTTTGCACAGAACCACGCTAAGAAATGTGCTCAGATTGAAGTCACATATGTACGCCATCTTCCTGGTGTAAACTAGCAACTACTTGAGGCGTCATTATTTAAATGATACAAAAATGTCCAATCTGATTGTACGTATTATTTGTACATTTCCAAACATTTACAGTGAAAGATCCTGACGTCAACAAAACATTACACAAAAAAATATACATTATTGTGCAAAACAAAAAAAGACAAAGAAGCGTCCAGGTAACAGACTTTTTTTTGCTAGACTTGAAGTGAAGCTTGGAATTCAGAACCATAAAGTGCCTCAACTTGTGTTTTTTGATGCTAATTTTCCACAACTTTCCAGCATGTAGTCTATAATTATGTAGCAACATTCTTTCTACCTCATTGGTCTCCCTCCCTCCCTCCTGTTCGTGTGCTCAAGACTGTGATGTGTGTGTAACCTCTACCCCACCATGCTGCCTAGTGTCGACACATTCTGCGCCGCACATTTTGACCAATCACATGGTCAAAACGCTTTAGGAGAAAAAACGAAGAGAAAAAAAGCCATCTGATTCCCTTCAAAGAGCCAGGTTTCCGCCGTTCACTTCAAAGAGCCGGATAGATATGTGCATAACGGTGTGTTTAATGACCATTAATCAATTACATTGCAGCAATGCTTCTCAAACAGTGGGGTGGGCGGTTGGTTGTGGGTTCCGTGGTGAAGTGTCGGGGGGCTGGGAGTACTTTTAATGTTAGTTCAGACCTGCCAACAAATTCATGCTTATATGCTTCACAGCTCTCCATTTTGTTGCATTTTCCTGGTACAATACAGAGAAATAAATGGATATTAGGATATTATCAGTTTCTCAATAGTATTTCAAATGGGGTGGGCAAAAACATTTCTGTCCCATAAGGGAGCCAGACAAACAATAACTGAGAAGCACTGTATTGCAGGAATGTATTTTCAGAATCACTGGGACTACATTGTGTATCCACAAGACAGAGTCCATTTCCCTTGGTTTGTAATGTACAGGAATGCGTTGCACAGTGTGCTGTTGCTATTGTTATCTAATCCTTACTGTTCTGATGGCTGTAGAAGATGCTTCCATTCGTTTACACTTTGATTAAGATTCCCGACAGTTTTGACACCCATGTCTGTTCTGCAGCACTCAATTATGGAAACGTTTTAAAAATAAGCGTTTTGATCCAAAATATGGCACCTATTAGGGCTTGTCTCTGACAGTAACTCATAGTGTGCTTGAAGTGCCAAAAAATAAATGAAATAAATATATTGGAAGGATAAGATCAGTTATGGCAAGATATTTTTAAAGCGTCTCTCTGAATGTAACCGAATCACCTATTTGATTCGCTTCTCAGTATTTTGGGACGAAGAGTTTGATTGTTGAAAAGGATTACAGTACGTAAAGCAGAATGGAAACACACGACGCAATGCATTTCAGTTGGGTTCGATCCATGCAGTCATGTTACCACCATTACATTACACTTGTTTCTTCAGTCTCTTGGTGCTTTAATGCCTGGTACTGTACAGTAGTGTAATACTGTATTTTCGGACAAATACTGTATATTCATGTCAAACAAAATGCTGTAGTTAAAATATTCAGTCATTTCCAAGGTCACCCCTTTTTGTTGATTAGGAAGAATTGTTTTGTGTTGAATACAATGATTTGCCAAGAGAGACAAACTCCTGTCTGCGAGCTTCTGCTTATTACGTTTATGGCCAAAGGAAATGCGGGCCATTCGGCAGCAGGGTTACTATATCTATTATGAGGCCCTTATTGGCCTTCAGTGATGAATAACTAAATGATGTAGCTCTCATATGCTGTAGAAGCTTAGTTATATTGCCATTAGAAGTCTGTTAGTTACTTTAATACCTTCTCAGGTTTCAGTGTAGTTATGAGTTTTGTTTAAACAAAATACATTTTGTTTGAATGCAGAGATGATGAAATACATTATTTAAAAAAATATACCTCTTTATCTCAAAATGCTGGTGAAGCAAACAAACTCATGTTGTAATTTCATATCTTGTGCAGTGTCAGTTCGGGCTGCAGCCTGTTTCAGCTGATATGTCGACAAACAACCTTTCACATTCACATTCTGACTCAAAGCCAATTAACAGACTTCAGTTGACGTAACATGCATGGTTTTCAGAATGCGGGAGAGTGACCGAAGAGAAGCCACACAATTACCTGGTGAACATGCACATAAACCCCTTAAACATTAGTGTGTTCATGTTTTTTCATGCATGATTGTTATTAGCCTTCTCCTTCAGTCGTGCAGGAGTTAGCAATTCAAAGAATGGAAATGCAAGCCATAGGACCAAAGGGGATAGTGTAAATCACTAACTATAGCTAACAATTTCCTAATAAATATGGGTCTGTAACACTGAAGTTTATACATTCCCACGGTTGCACCGGGACAAAAGAATTATATAAAAACATAGTTATGTCACTATGTATGTCTTTCCATGTAATACATTATTACCATTATCACTTTTATGTTGTAGGTTGTTATATATGAATATAATAATGATAGCAATGATGGCAATGGACATAATCAAGTAAGTGACCTATTATTGACATGGAATATTCTACATTCCGTCATACCATGCTCTGCTAGATTTTCCATCATAATGTATCTGTTCAAGGTTCCAATCATAAATTCATTTCAGGAAGGATCCCAACACCAAATGGCTCACTATAGACTTTGGCTTTGTGTAAGAAATTATGTGTCATTAAAAACTCAATCTATAACAGTGGTTTTCAAACTGGAGGGCGCGCCCCTTAGGGGGCATTATGACAGGGGGGGCTACCATGCACACTTTTCATTCTTAACGGGGTGCTACTTTTTTTTCTCCCTTAGAACCCTGCTACTTTAATAACGAAGCGGGTTGGTGGACAGGCCTGAGGTGGGCCTAAAAATAATTTTATCTCCAAAAGGGGGACGAGGCAAAAAAAGTTTTGGAACCACTGATCTATAAGATGTTGATTTTGGTGATGTAGCATCTTTTCAACTGTGCATTGATTCAGAAGTAGCATGGCGAACCACAGAACAGTTATCCCTGGTTTATCGTGGTAAATTGGTTCTGGATGCAACTGTTTGGTTTTGGTTTGGTTTAATTTGTTTGGAACATGCATACATTGTACAAAGAATTATTCATGTTACATTCCTCAGTTCTACATGTTCGAAAAGGAGTAGGAAGAAGCAGAGCTTATTTTTATCCTACCCCCTTCTCACATGATAATGTGCTAATACATACATGTGATACGTGAATTTATAAAACCGGTTTCTGGACAGTCCTGTTCAGTTCTCAGTGTGTATTGTCTTAACAATGTACAGTAACATAATTTACCATTACTAAATACTACATATCACCACGTGTCTTTAAGTGTGTTTCCTGAATGCTTTTACTTCCAATTTAGTTCATTTAGGCATTTTTTTGGGCTGGAAATGATGAATTTGGGCAAAAACATTCGTTTTGCTTAAATATGCATTTTTTTTTTAAATGCCATAGTCAACCACAAAACAGCAATGATTTATTAATGAATGTATTTTGAAAAACAGCTAGAGGGACGACTGTATTTATTACATAGGATATATTCTGCATAATTTCATTCTCTTAAGCAAAACTTGTATCAATCTTCTCTGCTGTATAAATCATACATATTTACATTTACTTCCACTCTTGCTTTTCACTTAGGCACTGATTTATGTAATTCCCCCAGTTGGATTATAATGAAAAGCCATTGCATTTTGTCTTTATTTTGACGAAGGTGTGTTTATTTGTCTATATGTGCCCTGTGATTGACTGGCGACCAGTCCAGGGTGTACCCCACCTCTCGCACAAAGCCAGCTGGGATAGGCTCCAGCATACCCGCGACCCTAATGAGGATAAGCGGCTTAGAAAATGAATGAAGAAGGTGTTTTCAAGCACTGTCATGTCTAAAATACACGATGAGGAAAAGACAACACTAAAGAATGGTAGCAATTTCATCCAAGTCAAACGTGTTTACCCTCTCCCTCAATCAAGAATTACCTGTCACATCAAAATTGTGTTTATATACTGGTATTGTTTCCCCCAATTACATTTAGCTGAGCCGTGTAATCACTGCCTGGATTATGTTTGCAGCAAACTGGATTTTTCAGATTGAAGCCAATAGATTTATGGACTTGGCTGTCGCCACAGGGAAGTAGTCTCAGTTAAAGGATCATTACAGTTTATTTCCACCTGCCGTATTTCCCATGAGTCAGAGAGACTTTATGTTGGAGAGATTGTGTGAAATTGAGAATCTGATTTTCAAAGGAAGTTGGGGACAAATTACCTGGAACAACTTCCCCGATAGACATGGATTGTTGAAAACGGTTGTTTGTACCGCTGAACTGGTTTTCATTGACAAATCACATTGAAGGAGTCTCTTGTGTGCTATATGCTTAATTGTTACGCCTCTTTTGAGCTCTAAGACAGAGCTGAAGAGTCAGATGATGGCCTGATCTATAGCAAAGGATAGGCACCGTTATGAGAATCAATAATAGGGCACTTTGCTTTGGTCATGGAGACTGTTTCTTGTCAATTTGCAATAGTCTGGTCTTTTTATGCTTTCGGGGAGGCCTTTTGACTTAATCTTTGCCTTATCTAAATTAGCTGTCATTTGCTATTTGAAGCAAAAAACAGCTTTTTGCCTGCATTCTATATGCAAAATACAAGCGAGTGGGTATGTTGCCTGCATATTCCAAAGTATTTTCTTTCTCGCTGCCTAATAAAAAAACATTTTTGCTTATCAATATGCGGGGTGAGACTTCTGAAGGGATTTAGTGTGGAACTCAAGAAGTGTACAAATACTGTATGAGACGGTTTAAAATGATGTATGAAAATATAATTCTTAAAAGGTATGCAGATGAAGGAGATGTGGCCAATCACGAGGTGTTTTATTTTTGGTCATTATATTGGAACATCGTGTGACTGCACAGGAGTGCACAGGATGTGTATGAGGCTATCAGCGGATGCATGTGTTAGACTTGGAAAGAAGCCGATGTTGATATGTGCTTAAGGACAGGGGGTGGGAGTAAATAAGTCTTACTTCTTCTCACTCCTTTTCAAATATACAATAGATTATGTTTCTTATCATTTATTTCGACTTATTTCAAATGACTATTGTTGTTATTTGGGAGAGGAAAACTGTGCTTATTCATTGTTTTGTGCCTGATTAAAAAATATTCGAAATAAACATTTCAATCAATCAATAATACAATAAAGTGCATGTAAGAATTGAATTGCATTTTATTACTTTTCCAGTAGGGTACAAGTAAATCATAACAAAAAACAGGGGTTACAAAAATGAATAATATGATGATTGTACAGCAATACCTTGTTTATCGCAAGTTAATTGGTTCCAGACCAGACAGTGCTAAGTGAATTTCCACAAAGTAGGATTAATTACAGCGTATGTAAATAGAATATTTTCATAGTTAGAGCACAGAAAACCTGTTTACAACCTTCTGAATGAAGTTTTCAACATTATTAGAGTCCCTTAGAGAAGATCTAACACACTTTAGTCACCTTACACTCGTGTTACCCCATATAGTAGGCATAATACGAGTAAAAAAAAGCCATTTAAGTTATTAAAAAAATGATGCATTTGTGTGTTACTATGTATAAGTGTGTTCCTTTTCCTCTGCGTTGCATGTGCAAATCCAGAAAAGCAAATATTTTTTGCCATTATTTAAAGCTCACATGTTGAAGACAAAATTAAATCGTTAATTCTTTATAAATGGAATATTTTCATACTCATAGCCTAGAAAAACAGTTTAAGAGCTTTTAAATACTAGTGATCTAGATATGAACTATCCCCAATATAGTCACCTTTAACCAATGTAGTACACACAATGAAAGAAAATTGGAGCTTGTGTCATTTTTATACAATAATAATATTATATAATATTATTATTATCACGTTATTTTTATTGCGCCTCAATAGATGGCCACAGCAGTAGTCCAATTTGTCGTTATGAATGTTATCATTATTACGTTATTATTGTTGAGCCTTTGTGAGATTATTTAAATCTGTAAAGGTAAAATAAAGTAAAGCTAATTGTAAAGATAAAAGGCTGTATCTTCCTGTATTTATATTTTACTTCATTTAGCCATTTTAATGTTTAAAAATACTTAACTTAGGCAAAGAAAGATGTAATATTGGCTAAATATGCATTTTTTACTCATAGGAAGTATTCAGCTACAAAACAGCATGATTTATTAATAAGTGTATTATTAGATGAAGCCGCGAGGAATGACTGTACTTGTGTTTTGTGAAATTAAGTTCCGGAATTTCTATCATGCAGGGTTTGTGTGTTGTTTGCTTTTGCACCATTTTTCCTCTGCATTTTTCTTGACCCCGCATTGTTTATGTGGTCACATTTCCCAGCAAATGTGCAGAATTTCCCTTTTAATGTGTTATATTAAATTGTTAAATTGTTCCAGGGCATGCAGAGTTTGGAGGTTGTTGTGCGTTTGCCACTGTCCGTAACAACAACAACAACAACAAATCCACCACTTATCATTCTTTATCTGTATCCCATTCATATTCCCAACCCTGCTGTAATGTAAGTATTTCACATTCTCTTTATGTCTCAGCCTTCTTTTGCTTTTTTGTTTCTCTGTTCCTCTTTCTTCCTTCTTGCTGCCACATCCCTGATGGATGCAGCTCTAATAACCACTGAAGGATGGTCACAGTTTTTTTCTCTTCTCTCTGGCTTATATCTACCTCTGGGAGAAGTTAGGCCTACAATGTGTGGATCAAATGCAAATAAAGTCATCAAGGGTTTTTTTTTTTTTTTGCATTCGCAGTGAGAAGGAGCATTTGTGTATAAAAAGGGGTCATGAAGAACTGGCCTTGTATTCCTTGTAAATGTCAGGACTTTGAAGAACTTCAGAGATTGTATTTCTGATGCTGGCCCTTCAAACAGGAATGTGCATGTATTATAGAGAAAAAAAGCAAATTTAAATGACAGAGGCATCAGTTTGTTGAGCGACACCAAGTGTTGTTTGAACAGTGGTCATCCGGGAATTTACAGTAGAGTATAGTACGCCTTTGTTGTTGTTGGTTTCCTGTGCTAAGTTATTTCAGAAGTTTGGACCATCTTCAGTCAAGTAAACATGTCACATTGATTTTTTCTTTTCTATTCTCTATATTTCTGTCTTTTCCCCACAGTATCAACTGGGGCAAAACTGCTTGTAGATATGCAGGTTTTGTAATAATCAACCTCTGTCTTTTTTTTAACGTTTAAATAAGATGTACTTTTTATTGAGCTCTGCTCCAAGGATCAACACAGACAAAGGCTTTAAAGGAAAACTGCACTTTTTTGGAATTTAGCCCGTCCACAATTGTTAGTGGAGTCATGAACACGTCTTTCCCTGTTCTGTGCATTCTAAAGAAATTAACAGCAAAAAGTGGTTAACAATGCATTTATGGGCATTCACCTATTTCACATAGGTAGCCCTCTAAAAAAAAAAAAAAAAAAACAAAAAAGGAAAAAAAAAAAAAAACAAAAAAATTAAAAAAAACAAAAAACCATTCTATTGATCCTGTTCTTGACTGTCTTTGAAAAGAAAGACATTCTTTTATTTTCTGAATAATTTCCTGTTTATTTTAATTTAATTTTTTAATTAGAATGGCTTCCCATTTTATGTACAGCCCAGTCTTGACTTAGTAATTCTTGCTAAATTTGACTTTCCAAACCTTATTTTTTTCAAAACGACTAGAGAAAAATGTAAATACTTTTCCAGACATCTTTTGGGAATGGGAGATATTTCTGGTATTTGCATTTTTTTCACCAAAAAAGTAGTTTATTGATGACCGAGCAGCACCTTGAGAGAGCAGTCCGGGCACAGTGACGGAGGACTACCGCTGTAGCTACAGAGGCGACTATCCAACGTCCAACATTACCATGGAGTTGTAATGGCCACGTGAGTCCTTAGCTGAGGTAGTAGATGTCCTTACGCACTTCTGTAACAGATACTCAGCTGGAAAAAAAATTGTTGTCATCCCGTGTAAGATGAACACTTACAGGCTGTCTATTGTATATGTAATATACAATATCATAACATAGTATATCATCAGGGGTTGTAATATCTGTCATTTGTGCCGTTGGGGTAAAAGTTTGGGAAAAGAGCGCGCCTGGGGGGGTAGGCAGGTGCTGCACGCCAGGTGCGCAAAAACAGTGACGTCGCGCGCCAACCTGGGATCCTGCAGTGCAGCGCTTGAGACCACAGAGGCAAACTTTTGAGGGCACGTTTTTGGGGGTAATGTGTACTTCCTCCTTGCTGCTGGATTTACTTTTCGCCGCGGACTTCTGGGCGGTTCTCCAGCAGGTGGTTTTAATTGATGAGCTCCTTCCCTCAAATAAAAGGTGGTTTGATCATTAAAAACACCTGCTGTGTCTCGGGCCTCCGTGGCACGAGTTTGACACCCCTGGTCTAGATGCATTCACGGACTTGGCAACGAGTCAGATATTTCATATTCTTTTCGAAAAATGCACATTTCCCCTACTTCGGTGTTAAAGAAAATCACCGCGGGTAGCGAACAGAGTTGTACCATGAGGCTAAAGAGCCGCATGCCGCTCCAAAGCCGCGGGTTGCCGACCCCTGTTATAGATCATGCCTTTTACATGTACAGCAAAAGGGGGGTACAATAAGATGAAAAATTGCTCAACCTTGAAGTTCTACGCCAGTGCTCCCCAAACTACAGCCCGCCCCCATATTTGACGCCGCCCCCTGAACAATACCAGAGACGCATTACGATTTTTTTTTCAGTCCGGCCACACGAACACGGCTGGCCCTGTCTACACGTAGCCATAGTTTTTGCAAACAGGTGATATTTTTCTGTGTTTTGCCCTGTCATCCACACGTCCGCAGGTCTTTTTTCTTGTTAAAACATTTCTAAACGCTCCAGCCAAAGAGGAGGTTTGCGGATTTTTCCAGATGCACGTCATCACTCTACACACGTCGATCACACACATACCTCAAGCAGTTCTCGCCTTTGTTTGACAGCGGGTGTACTGCTCACCTGCTCGGTGTCTGACATTTCAGGATGCAGTTTTTTTAAACAATCGAGGCAGTGTGGACAGAATTTTTTCCTACATGGAGCGAGGGGAGATATTTGGTTTTAAAAACATCTGCTACGCGTAGACAGGGCCAATACAAGCTTTTTTTCTGTGAAGAACCCAGAGAGGGTTACTCGGTTATTATTTATTTTAGAAATGGTGTTATTTTTTTCCTTAATAGTGATATTATTTATTTTCTGACTTATTTCTTGTAAATATAACGGAAAAGGTTATTTATATTTGGTTATGCGTGGCTTTCTAGAAAACAATACAGTAAATGTTTACGTTTAGGCAGCCCCGCGATAGTCAAACTTTTTTCTGTTACAAACCCCGGCCCCCCATCAGAGCAGGAAAAAGTTTGGGGACCCCTGTTCTACACGCTAACAACTAAAAATCCAGACATTGCAAGGAAGACTCCGCTAGATGCTCCTTTGGTCTCAGCGTTTTTTACCAGAAGACTATGCTGAATTTACAACACGGAGCATAAATCTTATCCCATCAGTCAGCATCCAAAGTGAGTGAGGACATTGTAAGTGACGTGTTATGTTCTTATTTTGCCATTGAAATGTTTAGCACTGCTGCTATTAGAATGACTTAGTTTTTCACTATAGATGGATCTGCCAGGCACCCAGCAACGTTATTCTCTACCTAGGAAGAGTAAAAGTAAAATGTCAGCTCTCACAAAGTCTGGCATGAATGCTGTTGTTGTCGTTGCTCTGGGCTCTGGAAACTGAATGCGGCCAAGAAGGAAGTTCCGGTAATGCTTAAAATGACCAAAATACGGAAAAATAGTATCACATGTTGTCATGAATGTGCCTGTTACCACATAGTCAGGGAATGTATATAAAACATTAAACCGTGGATGGAGGTTTTTTATTAGAAGGCTTTCTTGGCGTGCATTATTATTATTATTATTATTATTATATGCACGTCTTGCATTATTTGCTGCCTTGCGCTAGTGGTTTTTCAGTATTTATAAGCATTGTTACCAATAGTGGTTTAAGACAGGCGTACCCAACTACCAGGCCGCGGCCTAGTACCAGTCCAAGGGTGGAGTCCAACCAAGCTTTGGATAACTTTCAGGTGCAATTATTTAAAAAAGAATACACACACTTAAAAACAAATCACTTTATGTCAATGCAAATCAATATAGGTAGAAACCCCACCCCCAATCCCATTTGCATATTTGTTGTTTTGTTTCATTGTGTTTTGGCAATTCCCACTTTGTTTGACGTCCCATTGTCACATAGTAGTTGTGTGTGTTTGCTAACTTTCTCCAAAGCCTTTCAACTCCTATTTGTTCCTAAAAGCCTTCATATGAAAAACGATACGGACAAACAGTTATACATATATACATACAGTTATACACATCAAAATGCATAGAACGTCAAAGTACCTCAAAACGCCATTTATGCTGACGAGGACTACACGGTGCAAAATCAAACGCTCTCAAAGAATTAAAATACAAGAATGAAGCTATAGAAATAACACTGTCTATACTAGCTGTACACTGACGACTCCATTGTCATTTTGTAAAAGTAGCTCTCACAAGAAAAAACGTTGGTGACCTCTGCTCTAAATAATATCCAAGCTTCATTTCTGTAGTAGTGTTTCCTTTTTATATTGATATGTCATAAACCAGTATATCTTAGGCTAGTATCATTGAAAATACTTCATATCTAACATTACACAAGTTCAGTTTCATAAATGGTATTTTTTTTACTTTCTATTCAGTTTTTGTTCCAGATGTGACAAATTCACACAAAGTGAGCATAGTTAATAAACATAAACACTACCAAAGGAAGGTACTTGCATTTTTTGGTCTCAAATGGGGTTTTTTTTTGTACTTGTCCTGATTGATTCTCTGGACTCACAGCTCTCTCTGGTCATCTACAAGTTGTAGCAGTTCTCCGTGAACTGGTGTGTTTTGTGGTTGAAAAATGCTGTTCAATTGCTTAGTCCAGCATATTGCATGTAGTTCTTCCCTGCTTTCATTGTGGACATAGAAGTTTTTACGGTGGCCTTCAGTAGCATTTTTGGCAGGTAAATGAGAATGTAATCCATGAGAACGTAAGTGTGCCCAGCATGGACACATTTGGTTGGTTAGGGAGTTGACGTACTTGTTTGCATGCAAATCAGTGTGACATGGGTTTGGTGACAATAATGAAGATCATCCAAAATGTGCAAGGAAGCTTGGTCAAAATTGTACGGTTCAACATCATTTGAGAATTTGTGCAATTGCGAAATATGTGAGGTTCTGCTATAAGAGTCTAGTCATATTTTGGACTGCATTCTATTGTATTAAGCAAGATTATATTTTTATATTTTATACTTTTGCAAGCATCGTCCTCTTTTCTTCTAGCTTAGTCACAAGGGTTAGCGGTTCTTGCTCTGTAATTCTTGCATTTCAATGAATAATGGAAGAGACATTCAGAGAGTAGGTGCATCATGCACTTCTGAAGCCCATGGTTCCCAATTAGGAGCATGGATTGGTGCCAGAGCACATGTTTTTCTACTGTATTTGTTGGCACTTTTGAGACATACCCTCCTGAAGAATTAATGAGACCAGCAAACAAAGCAGTACTTGCCAGGGATATTTCATGCTGCATTCACAAGTTTGCTACTGTGCA
The DNA here is from genome assembly GCA_024372805.1 of Oostethus manadensis. Lineage (NCBI taxonomy): Eukaryota > Metazoa > Chordata > Actinopteri > Syngnathiformes > Syngnathidae > Oostethus > Oostethus manadensis. The sequence continues at coordinate 869,358 of QODF01000006.1, forward strand.
GCACGGGATTGTCACATCGCATGCCCGTACGCATCTGGTTTCCTAAATGGCTAAGGGAGCAGCATCTATTTGTATATGCAGAATCTTTCTCACTGCTTTGCTTCCCGGTAGCGCAGGTCACTTCTTGTATTTGTCATCAACACAAAAATGGAGAGAGGAGTAATCTTATCACACATTCTTTTTATGGTTTCTCATTCTTAACTAAATCCAACAGCTATCCTTGAGGGATCCACTTTAGATTTAAACTGCCTTGAGGCACTGAAGTCTTCTTCATTTATGTTGACAAAACATATCGCCCGGTATCCCAAAGAAATAAAACATGACTTCTTATGCTTTCTATAGACTCCCACAGTGCACAGTGTAGATCACTAAGCAGATAGCCCTGAACACAAACAAAATGTTGTCGCTTGGCCAAGCGTTTATGGTACCCCATGCCAAGATGTTGCTTTTGGTCTTACATCCTTATTGCATTATTTGAGGTTTTATTTCCTGTTGTTTTCGTCTGAATATTACATGAAACCTCCTGTAGTCCGGCCCAGCACAGCAACAATCCCATTAAAAGCATTTGTGTGTTTTTATGTCTGAAGATTAAATATTAAAACCCTCACATCATTATTTAACAATTGCCCCAAAAAAACTACATTAAACACCGTTCTAGGAAAAAGGCAGGCAATTAATTAATACCGTGTAGAGATTGGTGTTTGGGTAAGAGCAAAAATAAGCTGTGACATCTACCTTTTTTTGTCCTAGAAACATTTTTCAATTCTGTCTTAAAAATAGTTGCACTCTACTGCATGAGTACCTATCAAGAGGCTGAGGGATGTCAGACACATGCACATTCACTGACTCTTCATAAAGCCAATGAATATGCTCTTTGAGGCACCCAAATGGGTTGCACGAGCAAATGCCGACACACAAAGTCCTATACAATTTCTTTCCCAATCTAATAATAACACAGGAAGTCATTGAGCACATTGTAAAACGTCTCAATTGTTTACTATAATAAAATGAATTGAAGCCTTTGCAGCTATAATGGTTTCAATTACAATGATGACAATTTTTAAAGGGGATCTAAATAACAGACTGACTTCTTCTCATTTTTCAATCTGTAACAAACAATATAGAAATCGTGGTTTGGAGTGGCCACTTGCTGGTTTGCTCTGGCGAGCCAACACACTTGGCCGTGCAACATACTGTATTCTCTGAGTGAAATTCAGTGTCTGTTGTACAGTATGTCTTGTCTTTGTGAGAAAACTGTCCAGTGTCCTTGGAGTGTACCATGGAGGTCAGCTTTCATAGATTTGTCTCTTTTGTTGTTCCTCTTTCAGTCATTCTCTGGCTGATCCCTTCAAAGCTCCGCACTCGTCCAGCAAACCAAGGCAAATAACTGAGTCGCTTTTGTAGGTCGGGCGAATTACACGACATGTCATGTTGGTAGTGTCGCAGGTAGCAGGTCTCTTGGGAGATTTACTGGCTTTAATTACATTTCTCTTGCCGGCCGTTGAGTAGAAAGGAATTAAATGGGACTGTTTTCTTAATCAGCTCTCTCTCAGTGGATAACCACCCTGGCTTTCCAAATGAAAAAATGCATTGATGCATAAACTCTGTGCTGCATCCAGTCATGCTTGTGCAGTAAACAATAGCGCATAGTTGTGTGTGTGGTGTGTGTGTGGGGGGGTGCGCGTGTGTATGTATGAGTATTTTTTGAGAATGGACATGTGGTCTCTTCAGAGTGGGCTTTGCTTTATCTGAAGAGCTGGATGGAAATGTGTTTCTGTTGATTGCTGTCCTTGGAAACTGAACAGATGCTGGCAGTGGTGTTGCAGGAAAATAGTCTCAGCATAAGGAACGTGAACCTTTTGTATGAACACAAACATTGCATGGGTACGCAGAGCGGCAGAAAAATAGCTCTAGGAAATGGAGTGCGTGATTCATTGGCTGTACAAATCTTATTTCATACATGCAATGCATAATTGTAACTACACTATACATACAGTACAAGTTGCTCTTTGTAGCTCCACCTCTCACTCAGTTCTTTTCACTCCTTCCACAATATTTTGAATGCTGATCACTCTTCATATCATTTAGTATTTTCTCCATGGATTTTTCATTTACTTTTCTATTTCGCCCTTCCGTGTTAGTCGTAGGTCAGCTTCAGTGTTGATTTTTCCTTTGGATGCACTCCGAGATGGTCGAGCCGGAGCTGAGAATTTACTGCCCTATCAGGTGCTTCTAATGTATAAAGTACAGCATATAATGGTTATTGAACAGGAGAGAGTTATGGTGCGAGATATTTATACCCTTGGCCCCTGAGTCTAATAACACGATATGGAGATTGAGCTGCCCGCCAAGCAAAAGGTGATTCGGGGTATACTGGACAGTCCACACATGTACATGCATGCACGCGCGCATAGACACGCATTCACACAAAGCTAGAACAGTGTACGGGGGCTCCTCTAAAATGAAATGGAGCCAGTGTCGTGTAAGATAAGGAGGTCCAGAGGTAAGGTGCAGTATTAATCCTGATATATTATGACATGGAAATGTCAGAGGTCAAGAAAGACGTGAAGGATGAAACCATGACCTTTAATCCAAGGCTGATGTTGAGGTTAAATTTGATGAGGCTTGACCTTGTTCCCCAGAGAAGAAAAAGCAAGGAAGCCAATAAACGTTAAACCTCACGTGGGATTAGGTTAGGGATACACTATGGTGTGTGTTTCTGTGTGCTCTGTGTATGTGTGTGTGTGTCCTCTACCAGCAGAGGTGTGTTTGTAAACACAGGACAGAAACCTGAGAGGCTGATGATCCTCTGTTTGGTGTTGACACTAAGAGAGGGGGACCACAGTGTGGATCAATAGCGAAAAGTGTTGGATAAGAGACACAAACCCAGAGCAAAGCAATATACAGTATATACGGAGTAGCAGAGGGCAGGAAGTTAAAAACAGCTGAATGATAAATGATTGCAGAAGGGGATCCGGGGCACCAAACCAAAAACAGCACTTCACTTCCCAAACAACTACACCCACAATGTTGCCAAGTGCTGAGATTTGTATCAAAGTTGCCGCTAGTGCAGAACACGTGCAAACACAATTTGAGTTTGACCTTGCTTGCAGAAGAAAACAAAATTGTGCATGTCACTGTACGTGGAGGAAGAGATCCGTCTTACAGCATGATGCAAAGCCTGACTGTCATACCTGGACTTATGATTTTACTTTGTGGTACTTCTGCTCAATTCTTTTTCAATCAAAGCACAGAAAGAAATACAACAAAGACAAATGACAAATGTTGTTGCTCACATCAGTGTGCTACAGAAACCTGGAATGTAAAAGATTTAGATCAATGGGGATCATTTAGACTGTCATATTTGACCAAGATGGCTAGATAGGAGCTCACGTATGAACCAGAATTGGACACTAACGGGTTAATAGAAGCCCTATTACCATTATCATGAGAGAGCTAGTGTTTGCTTTTTCTATTATACTTGTGTATCATTTTATATGCATGCATGCCTTGTGTGGGTGTGTTGTGTAGTTGGGGGAAATTGTAGTCAGGATGGTCCAAGCAGTGTCCAAACCCAATCATCCACCAACGGGCCTTCTCAAATAGATTTTCTTGGTATTTTATCTGGATTAAATTGCATGGCTCTGTGTTGTAGTTTTCATCACGATTTACTTTATCCTTCCTTCCACCGTCCAAATGAGCTCTTGCCCTCACATCTTTTCTGTCATAAGCTTTTGCCCAATTCCACCCTTTGAGCTGTGCAGACATAGTTGACCCAATCGACCATCAGGACTAGCTTCAAGTATGCTTCCGGTATTTTTCCAGGTAATTTATCTTCCCACGTGTTTCCAGCATACTGATGTGTGTTTGCCATTATTTTTGAGCATTCACTTGTAATTCTCTCTGTAGCAATTAAATCTATTCCGTATACAAGAAACACTTTATTTTGGAAATAACCTCATATTAGAACCATCTTACTAACCATTTAATTTCAAACTACTGAAGACACTGTTATATAGCTCTACTAAAAGCAAAATAAATGATTTTTTTCAAGCCATCATATTCAGGCATTCAATATAGGGTATATGGATTTCTTTGCATAGTTTAATGGCATTTATAGTTGACAGTCACTGACCCTTTTGGAGTGTTTTTTTTTTATATGTGAGCACTGGTCTGTCATTAAGAGAATAACAAGAAATGAACCAAATAATAACAAGAAGATAATATATATATATTTTTTTTAAGTCTTCAAATTGTTTTGAAATACTTTTTAGTCCCATTCGTTTATTTTTGTTTAGACTGAACTGAAAAAACCTGTTCCTACATTTTATTGTTATAGGAAGTACATGCAGCTTTTCCTTCTCAGAAAAAGTTATGATACTTTGTTGCAAAAGTCTTATCACCTCCTGGTGAGATTGGGTATTTAATCCTCCATCTTGACAGTCAACTGATTACTTCATTCAGTACAGCAGAAAGATATCTGGAAGGCATTTGACTTTCTGCTAGTTAGTGCTGCTGCTGTCAAGAAAACAAAAAAATGAACGGCAGTGACTCTTCCAGCTCACACATGCCTGACCCCTTTCAGGATGCAGTGGTTCTGCTCTCGTATGACAATTCTATGTATTTTAGTGTCCGATTAGCAAGAAATAATGATGTCACACTTACATTAAATAGATTGCTATCTACAGTACTGTAAAAAGTCATGCTATATAATACATGTTTCTGCAACATTATATTGTTGGCAACATGCCCACAAACAGAAATTGAGTGTGGTGTGGTGTGCACGCTCGAAAAAGCTTCACTTGATTAGGAAATGTGCAAATTCAGTGTTTTTTACCCAAGAACACGTACAGTAGATACCTTTACAACCCAGTTAAATGGACATGTTTTAATATTTGTTTTCAGTTATCATTATACGTTTTTTTAACCACGACTGCTCCCCTGATCGCACGTCACTGACGTGTAATAATGTCATATGTTGTACATTTTCGTGTACACTGCACTGCATAGCTATATACAATAATAGCTTTGGTGGCTCTGGAAGTAACTGTATGCCCAAATTTTTACAGCACAAAAATGATCATTTTTTTCCAATTAATTTCTTTACTTTAGCAGCTTGAAAAGAAATAATACTTTGTGGCTCACGGGGGAGCAGTTGAGGAACAATCCACAATTTTTGCAAAGTATTTACAGCATTCTGAATCCCGGTGTTGTATCGAATAACTGGTAAATTCACTTGCACATAGTTCATGATTACTAACTCCTATTTGTAAACCACTTGAAAGACGTGTTCAACATTTTGCTGCTTAGTAAAAGATCTCAGCATTTTCCTACTTTTGGCTTCCACTTGTGTTTTTTGTCCCATTTTCTCCTTTCTCATCAAAGTGGAAATGTGCTTCTGAGCTAAGAACTGAAGAGTGAGGTTGACCCCAGAGGCCATTTATGAGATCTGTGCCACTTTGGAAACAACAAACAACTTCAGCCAGTCAGCATCTTGACCCATCTGTGCATGTGATGCTGCATCCCCGCAGTACCTCCTACGACTGTCAAACTCGGTTAAATCCAACAATCTTACTTTTACTTAATAATGAGATACAGTATGCACCGTGGCCATCCCCCAGATAAAAAAAAAACAAAAAAACACTGTGTTCAGTGTGTGGTGGCCCATTTGAGGTGAGTGGAGCAGCAGCATTGGGGGATTTGTGAGTTTTGCCTGGTTTGGCAACAAATCTAAGATTCCAGGTTTTATACTGTGTGTTGTCGCAACCTGCTGTGAAGTCTTAAGAAGACTAGCCCATCAGGCCACACACACACACACACACACACACACACACACACACACACACACTGAGACAGAATCAATAAGTTGTCTTCCTTCACGATGCTGACCCAAATCAAATTGAAAATCCATGACAATGTTAAACAAAGTAGAGCAAAAACAATCGAATGTAGGAACCAATTATAGCATAAAAATGGCTCATGACAGAGCAAATGTCATTATAGTCAAAAAATATCGGTTTTTTTTATTATTCTGAGGCCAGCTCAATATAAATACAGCAGTAAAGTAAAGCAGCCCCTAACTATCTAAACTGGAATTTATATACAGTGTATCTGTTTTTGTTTTGTTTTGGCAATACAATTTTACACAGCAACGACTGATAATGTCCTGTCTTTGAGTGTGTGCAACCGGGGTGTGTTCCCACTCGAATGGTGCCTATGCTCGCCACCGACACGTGTAACGGTCTAAAGTATGCAGATGAAACAATATGACAAAGTGGAAGAAAAGTAATACTAACTTACTAAAGGTAATCTGCAGAACTGAGTAAGCTCTCTAGAAGTTCTCTAAAAAGTTTAATTAATGTATACAATGTGTTCCATGGTCATTTTTCTTGTTGTTCCATAAGAACTATTGTTCAAACTTCCAAAGATGATTCATCGTGTAACTTACGTGTGTAGCATAAACTGGCAACTTGGTTTCCATAAATGATAAAGTTACCATAATATGATGTATTCAAAGATTGCAATTAAAGGTTGCAAGCAAACTGTTTATCCTATGTCTGCAACATTTCGTGTGTTGGCCCCTCTGTGTTTTCTGCTTGACCTTCATAGAAAATCTAGTAAGGAGGAATACATGTACATACAAGTCAGTAAAGATCAATTAAGTCATGAAGAAACTAGAATGTGGGCTATTTGGGGAAATAAATTGGTGGTAAATGCAGGCCTGGCTCAACACATTCATGGCATGTCAGACATCTTTATGAAACACTTGAAGCTTTCCTTGAATCATTGACAGAATGAGGGCCCGGTATAAATAATTAGCAACATTTTCAACATGTTTATCATCGGTGTCGACAGAGTCTGTCTTAAAATGCTACAGATTAGTAGACTTATAGACGATTCTACATAAAGTACTGGACTGAAGTGAAAGAGAAACTGAAGCGGAAGCTGTGCTTCAGACAGATAAAATAAATAAATCAGCCTCTCTACCGCTGTGTGTCACTGGATCTGTGAATGGCAATGGCACATGAACACGGTGCCAGTGCAGAACCGCTGCTACCCCCATTCCCTTCCTTTAAAACTAGCACAAGTCTCCGGGGGGCACGCGGGAGATTGCTTGAAATTGATAATCACTGGTGTTCATTATCAGAGATCCTGGATTTACTTTTGAGTTCATTTCCTAATTACTTGATTATATATCGGAAATTATTCATTAATGTTTCTCACTTGCAATGGTTTGCGCAAGTCATTAATTACTTTGCGAGTCTCTCGATAAGTAATGACTGGGTCCCACTCTGACAGAAGCCCCCGCCCGCCCTGCAGATTCCTTGCAGAAAATTAATTTGAGAGGACATAGCGCCGCTACGTCCAAAATGTATCCGTACTGACATAAAGACATTTTTAAATGTCACGTTAAAATGTACTTTGGTGCCAATTGTATATTTGGTTGTACTTGACAAATTCCACTCTACACTTAAAGTAGCGTCAAGGAATAATTGTTTCTTTTGTAAAATAATTACATACCAGGCTCTGCTACAGTTTAGCCATGTAACTTACCTTTTAGCCACTGTGGTGAATACAAATTGCACACAACTCCGATCTCAAATCAGCACTATATTGTCTTTCAATTGAACTTATCACTAACACGAATGCCAACACACACAGAAAAGACTCCAACTGCAGCACACACCACAAAAAATGTAGACGTGCTGTACCAACAATCCCACGGAAGCGCTACATAAACTCCACAATTTTGCAGCAGTTTTGCAGGCAGGGTACTGCCTGTGAATATTCTCATCCATCCAGGTCATTGTATTGTCAGGGCAGGCGCATGGCATGCTAACTCTTCAGGTCAAGACTCTGTGATTTACCCGCACCTCAAAGAGAGAGAGCACTATTTTGCGGACAAAAATCTACATATTCTGGGAAGGGAAGAAGAATGATTTGAAAGAGGAGAGATGAAAGCCATTTACGTTAAGGTTGAGAAACCACCTCTGAATGGGCAGGAGGTCTATGGCCTTTCTCCCACATACAATGCCGTCCTTCCCAAAAGACTCATTGAGTCGCTAAGTAATAAACAGTGCACAGCCACCTTGGTTTCAGATGGGTCCATGACCATCATTATATCTGAATGGGTTGCTAACTAGGGTCCAATCTAGTCTGACTGGTGTCTGTTCCACCGAGTCTTTGAGCATGAACTGATGAAGCCTGCTCGGGTGAGAGGCGAAACATCTTCTAAGACAACCTTTAGGGGACTATTTTTGAAATAATTACAAAGAAAGCATATTTTTCACATGCTTCTGCCTTATATTAATAGGGCAATACATTTTGTGCTACTGCATTGCTGTGAAAAACAAGCTCAGCATGCACAGTCGACTGCTACTGCATTCTGTGTGACACAGTATATGCATATACCTTAAAGCAGTGTTTAGAATTATTATGGTGTAGCTGCGGGCTGGTGTAATCACGATAAACTAATACCATTGGGATCTTGAGTTTAAATAAGCTTGTTATCTATGACATTGCTTTTCGGGTGACCCTACTCTATTACGCTACTAACAGCTACAGCTTTCCTGGTTGACTGTAGAGCAATAAATACAAAGTCAGCAATAAACTTTCCTTAATATAAACTCTAGTCTTTTTTTCTCTCTTAAATGACAGCTTCCCAGTACAATGAAGAAAATACAGTGCAGTCGTCCCTTGTTAATCGGGGTTAATTGGTTGCAGACCCGATTGCGCTAAGAAAAATTTGCAAAGTGGTATTAATATTAATAAAAGGAATATATTTTTTAAAGTTACAACAACAACTTTAAACAGCCTGTTTGACTTTCTTAATTTTTTTTTAACCAGTTAGAGCCCCGTAGACATGAAATAATAACCCTATAGTCACCTTTACACTCGTGTTACTTTTTGTTTAGAATAAATATTGCCACACTGATGCCCAGGCTACGGGATCACTGCAGGGACATAAGAGAAGGCAGCTGTTCTAGCATATAGCAAGCTTCTGAGCTAAATAGTTAGCCTCCAATGTGTTTGCTCTAAACTCTTCAAAATACCTTCAAAATACCTTTTAACTTCCTAGTGTGAGGTTGACTGTGTACACTGTTATTTTTTCAGCAATAAATCCTGAATTACTGATCATTAAGAAATATTTGCGTTTTGCTTTCTAAAACAGGGCAAGCTCCAGGCATGCGTGATAAAGTTGCACTAGTGATGCGTAGAGCTCCAAATTATGCTCTCAGCGTGCCAAAAAACTGTAAACTGCCGGCTTGTGACTGCCTTTGGGTGGGGCGGACATGTCAACAGCACCCGCTGCAGCTCAGTGAGAATACAAAATGCAGAACTTTATGGGCTTTCACAATACCAGAAAACTGCAGTTGAAATTGTTCTTGCGACTTTAGAGGGTTTTTTTATATTTATGTGGCAGGTATTTGACCTAAAGTACCTTCATTCTGTTTTTCTACTCATTTTTGTCCCAGTTTTTGAACTTTAAAATGTATTGAAATTAAATGTAATCTTTAAGTTTTCTTTAATCAAAAAAAGGTCTATGGCCTAGATTATTTTTTCCTGGAGAACAAGTTACATGAACACCAAATATCCCCCACTGATACAATGACTGCATATCTTAATCCAGGTGGATAATTTCATTGTATTCATCTGCAAATGGAAAAGGCTTGTTTATCATTTGATATCAAAACAATTGCTGATAGAACCTATAAGCAATAAAAACTCACAGTTGATTCATACAGAGAATGTGGATTATGGATACATAAAACATGAATGTTTGCCAGTCTGTGTACAGATTGTAGTTTTTAAATTCTGATATGATGTAGGTTATCTTGGGTTTGTTACCATAAGGTTTATATGTCTTATATTCTGAAAATCAAACTGCATGCAATTCATCTTTGGAAATATGTCATTGTTTTGCATTCCATCTGAAGATTTTGAATATATTTGTAATGCATTAGTCCTTTGTTTCATTTCCAGTTCCTTATAGCTCCTTTTATCTCGTTTCAGCAGCAAAAAACAAAAGCTGAAGTGCCATTAGAATGCGTTTAGATCCGCTGTAAGTGCGTTTCAAAGTATGGCAGGCATCCTTTGGGAGAACACAGATGGACTGTTTACCATCCTTGTGTCATTGCGTGTTTCCTCATTTCATGTTAACTTTTGAATCCTCTCAGTTGGACATCTCTTCCTCCTTTTCCTTTTTTCATTATTTACAAATGATTCACCCCAGATGTATGGCATGTGACATTTTAGGGCAATGACTGATCCAGGACTCGCAAGAGATGTTGACAGTTCCTTAAAAGCTTTTACTCGCCGGCAGAATTTGGACTTTGGACAGCTTGTGATATTTTTAGACACGACAATCACATACATATATAGAGATACAGTAGACAGATTTAATTTTATTAAAATACAATTGTTTCATGCTTGCTTATATTTTATTTCTCTTATTAGTCGATGGAGGGCAGACACTGAAACAGTTTTATTTGCGGACAACAGCAGTGACATTTTTAAAGAGTTGAACTGTAGGAAAGGAAGAAAAACCAAACTGAGGAATAGCGAGGGGGAACAAGAGACATATGGCGTGACAAGACATCTTTTAGCCACTTTTGGTTAAACATCACTATTTCCTCCCCTTACTTCCCGATTGCTGCCTCCTCCTTTGAAGAAGTCAATGGAGATCATTGTAAAAGTCATTTGGCTCATTTGTTATTCAGAATATGCGGAGAACTGTATGGTTATGGTCTGAACCTGTCAGATTTGGGGCCAAAATAGTATGAAGGGGAGTTCTGTCTTCCAGAAACAAGAGGCACTTTTTACCGATTATTTTTGCACCATTTGACCGAGCTGTCGAGTGAGTGTGCACCAGGACAGAAACTGCATGTCTGCTCTGTGCATGGATGTTTTGGAATAAGTATGGTTTTGGAATGTTTTTCTTAAATGACATCTTCATTAGGGTGGCAGGGGGCCTATCCTAGCTGACTTTGGGCAAGAGGCGAGGTACAGTGTACCCTGGACGGGTCGCCAGCCAATCTCAGGGCAATAATAAATGCGATAAAAACATCCTCATCCTCATTAGGGTCACGGGGATGCTGGAGCCTATCCCAGCAGACTTTGGGCGAGAGGCGGGGTACACCCTGGACTGGTCGCCAGTCAATCGCAGGGCACATATAGACAAACAACCAGTCACACTCACATTCATACCGATGGACAATTTAGAGTGGCCAATTAACCTAACATGCATGTTTTTGGAATGTGGGAGGAAACCGGAGTACCCGGAGAAAACCCACACACGCACGGGGAGAACATGCAAACTCCACACAGAGATGCCCAACGGAGATTTGAACCCAGGTCTTCCAGATCTCCCGACTGTGTGGCCAATGTGCTAACCACTCAGCCACCGTGCGGCCTGCGATAATAACATACTGTATATAATTATTCCTTAAGCGAGCTTTACATCCCGGCGTACGTGCTGGCTACGTGCAAAAATGGGGAAAATCGCAAGAGACACACACAAATTTCCAAACCCACAGATATCACGCAAAACCCGTAGGAAGAAAATTGGAATGCAAATTATTTTGTGCGTGTACGCAGGAAAACCTTGGGCGGAGCCAGTTCGGAAGGCAGGGGAGGGATTCACCCTAAATTTACAGAGGTACAGGACCGTGAAAGTAGACCTGGACAAGCTTAGTCTTACCTTTTTGTTCCTACAGCATAATATTCGCCTCAGCAGTCGGCATTATCTTCTATTTAGACAGTTAATGTCATTGTTTGTGTCTCCGCATAACATGCAGTACAATTGGCAGGTTTATACTGTACAGAGGGAATGAAAAGTAACTTCCTGTTTTAAAATACTTAATTAGAATTCATACTGTATGTTGCAATGTTTTTCTCTTTTTTAGTGTATGTTCTATGGTTTATGGGCAAGTCTATTCTACCAAACCAACAATTTTGGAAGAGCTTCAAGGGTGAATACAAGAAGTTATGTCTTCCATCCCACAAGAGTTCCCCACGAATTCAGTTCAAGCGTTTCCCAGGCGGTCAAAGATACTGGTGGCGAATGATGGCGCCCGTATCGAACTTGAAATAAAAAGCCATGCAGTTCACTTTCTTCTCATGCTCATTTTATATTAAATGACAAGTACTTAAAATGGGCCGCACGGTGGCTGACTGGGTAGCACGTTGGCCTCACAGTCAGGGGGTTCTGGGTTCGAATCTCCGTTGGGCATCTCTGTGTGGAGTTTGCATGTTCTCCCCGTGCGTGTGTGGGTTTTCTCCGGGTACTCCGGTTTCCTCCCACATTCCAAAAACATGCATGTTAGGTTAATTGGCAACTCTAAATTGTCCATTAGAGTGTGAATGTGAGTGTGAATGTTTGTATGTCTTTGTTGGTCTATATGTGCCCTGCGTTTGACCGGCGACCAGTCCAGGGTGTACCCCGCCTCTCGCCCAAAGTCTGCTGGGATAGGCTCCAGCATCCCCGTGACCCTAATGAGGATAAGCGGTATAGAAAATGAATGAATGAATGAAGTACTTAAAATAGGGAGTTACTTTTCAATCAACCTGTATATATTATGTATCTCAGAAATACTTTACAAGTATTTAGTTTTTTGTTCGACAATTGACATGTATTGGCATGCTAGTCTGTGAAAGAATCGCTGTGTTTTTACGAGGCTCTGTGAGCACCTGAGGTGCTCGTTGAGCAGACCCCTTTTATCAGAGCCGAGCAGCAGGATGGAAGAGCAAATCTTGGGCAGATAGTGGGGCTGCTGCTTCTAACTAATCCTGCTCTCTGCTAGAGAAATAACAAAATACACAAGGACTTGAAAAAGGTGGGGGGTTGAAAAAAATCTGTTGTATAGAGAACAGTTCAAAGGTTTTCAGCCATATAGAAGAAATCGCTAGTTCTGATCCAAAGATAAAGATGGAGCTGCAGGGAGAGTGTATTTGTCAGGAAATGCTGATGGATTGTGATGTGTGTGTGTGTGTGTCTTTCATCTGTATCTGAGTATCTGTGAGTGAGCACTGCACATTTAAAAACATTTGATCGATTTTCATAAATCAAGTTTTCAGGTTGACCCTGGGAGGATATTACATTTGAGAAGGCTTCATGTGTACATGTAGAATAGACCCATTCAATTGTAATGGCCTGTACACTCCATGACGATCCTCTGTACCTTTTTATGGTGTCTGGGTTCAAATAGTCTAATAGCTTTGGACATCCAAGACATGCATTAGAGTGGGTGATGGAGGGGAAGAATGCTCAATGTGCTGCAATTGATCAGCTTTGCTTGTGAAAATCACATCGCTTCTTTAAACGGTTGACAACTGCAGTCCGATGTTGCAGACTTCCCTACTCATTTGGATGTAGACAACAATAAAAAGCAGGTTTGCAAGTGTCGTTTGTGCAGTATGAGTGCACCGCTGCCCACAAAGCTGATGTTGGTCGTATGTTGCTAAATTATGTCACGTTTCAGCATGCAAAAATGTTTGCATGAATTTATCAGTCAGCAGACAATATGGTGCGCTGATATTTATCACAAAATTTCCTCGTTAGCATTGTGTTAGCCAGAAGCCATCGTCCTCCATCCCCATTGCCCATCTATGATGTCATCAGCGGATAACGCTGTAGTGCTTTGCTAAGGGTAAAAGTGACATTAAATGCTAATTTATCCCTTTGATTCATTTATATGTAAAGTATACATGCGTTTCAAAATGTTCTTTGCATGCAAAACTATAGTTGTAAACCTCAAGAATCACAAAATGTTGTGAGTTAACATTTTTGGGTGTACAGAACGGATGTTTTGGATTAGCATTTCTCATGGGAAAAATGTATTCAGTTAAAGCAGGGGTCCCCAACGTTTTTCTTGTGAGAGATGTTTTTACAAAATGAAAATGGTTTGTATTTCAGAATACATTTCTTTCTAGTGTTCCCATATTATTACCTGAAAACCCAAATGAAAAGCAGGCTTGCGGGCACCTCATGCAGCCGCGGCCCCGGGTTAGAATATGTATTGGGGTATGGATTCTGACCTTTTGGAGTGGATTGACAAGGTTCCACTGTAATTGCGCACACCTCTAAGTATTATGCATTAGAGAACATCACATTCAAATCACAATAAACATATTGGCAAAATGTCTCTGACAATGTCAAACATAACACTCTCAAACAAAATATATTTAACAAAATAATGTTATTTGTTTAGATGCCATTATACTGCTACGTGTAAAAACACAAGACAACCCTGTAATTGATGGGTGTAATTTATGGCTCCAGTAACACTGTAGACAAGATTAGAATGGTTAATTAATATATTTTCTAATTTAATTTGATTAATAATAGGCAATGAATAACATAATCTCTACGGTTTAATCTGATTTTCTGCAATCTAGAACAATAAACTATGTGAGGCTCCTCTAAATGATTAGTGCTAAGAAGATTCATGAACTAAATGGCTAGATAAGCCATTTCCCATCCAAACCAAAAAAAGCAATATAAAGATTGCTAAATAAATAAAATCACCTTCCAGCAAAGTACTGTGATTTTTCTGCGAAAGGGAGGTGGAATGACTGAAGCTTGGGGAAGTATTGTAATTCTTTGTAGTATATTTTGCCCATGTTGTGTGTTTTCAATGCTAAATGGATAATGTAGCAATCCAGAGACCTGCGAGTACCCCACCCCAGAGCCTGTGTCAGCTGCACTGAATATGGCTGATGGTCTGCCCAGAGGCAAAGTGTGGCAATGAAAGCCTTTCAGCCTGACAGGTTGTCAGTGCATGCTCACTTACGGATGCTGCGATTGTGCATCAGTCTGTATTTAAAAGAGTCCTCTACAGAGCAGCACGCTTACATACTGTATATTGTCGAACTTAACCTAAAAAGCTTTTGACCAAAAGAGCGCATGTCTACATACCAAAGCAAAATGTTTAACTAATAAACGATTCCGTATACGATTCGATTTGGAGGACCCTGATTTGACTGTCAACCTAGCAGTTGAATCGCAGGGCTGTCTTTGACAAGTTTTTCACGGCTGACTCTATTGAGTGATCGTTTTCAATGCCGTCTGTCCCTGTTGCTCGCTCTAGCAGTGCAGCAGCACAATGCATTTGTTTCCACGGCACACTACAAATTGTATGTACACAGTAATTCTGGGGCAAAATTCTATATCCGATAGTTCTTGTCGGGTGTAACGTGTTCAACCAGATCCAATATGAACAAAGTAGTAACTACAAAACTGCAAATCTGGAAAAAAATGCTGTGCTTTGCTTTTGCTTCTGTTAGAAAAACATATTTTTAAATTCTTTATTAACACAAATGAGGCTGAATTTGTATCAAAATAAGCTATGTATAACAAAAACAAAGACATTCTATGTAAACATGTATGCTCTGCTGCAGCAGTGGGCATCCCCGTGCAATCACAATGGTACGATCTTGATCCCATGACATTTTCATATGATTTGACAGTGAGATTGATAGTCGACTCACACTCAAATAGCTGCACTAGAATTGTCAAATAGTCGACTATTCTAAGACATCCATACTACCGAGCATACATTTTTACAGAGAATGTTTTTGTTTGCTACGCCCACTTGCCGACAGTGACTGTTGCAGTTGATCTTGCTTTCTGTGTCACTAAATACATAAAGGTACTGTTGTTGCACACCTACCATGTTTGTAGGTGTGTTGTAGCATTTTTCTTTGAGGTGGAAAACTTGCAAATGAGATCTGTTTATTTGTAGATACCTTTTGCTGTTCTCTAAAAAAGCAAGCAAACAAAAAAAACCCAACATTCGACGATTAGTTGACTATGAATCAAATCTAACGAATCAGATTTGACTTTGAAAATCCTTCGTCAAAGCTCTTATTATTGGCAATTATTGGCATATACATGATTTAGAATTCAAGGTGAAACACAGGCAAGTGTTGAACTAAAGTGTGCTGTTTGTCCTGCATGCATGCAGTTTTTGCCTTCAGCTGTGTGCACCCTGACAAGAACAAGGCAGTGATGCCCATTGTTGTGAAAATACATGCATGTAAAATGCATGTAGCCCTATCCAACCAATTAATTCGAAGTGCAACATCATCATTATCATCAATTACTGTAATTTCATGTGTATAAGCCGCTACTTTTTTCTCATGCTTTGAACACCACAGTTTATGCAGTGGAGCTGCTAATATGTGGTCACATTCTGGTCTTGTGACATCTTGTGTGCTTCCGAGCAGCATCCTCATCATGTGAGGAAGACATAAGACGGCACACCATGTCTAATTCTGGACAAAGGGCAGCCATTCCATTCTAATTTGTATGGCCAAAATAAAAATATGCCAAAAGTGAAACATCATTGCTCATAATAATAATAATAATTGATTGGCTTTACATAGCACTATCCTATGCACTTAATGTGCTTTACACTGACGCATTTTTTTATTCACTCCCCAGTCACACACTGGTGGTGGTAATCTATCTGTAACCACAGCTGCCCTCGGGCACACTGATGGAAATGTAGCAGCCAAGACGTGCCAACGGCCTCGCCAACCACCACCATTCATCTTGCCGCCAGTGTCAACAACTCTCAGCCAACTCTCAAGTTACTGAATGACCAGTTACACATCCTTTTATCCATTTCTAAGCCTACCTGTATGAGAGTTTAATGGGAAGGATTTTACCTTTGCCTTCTGAGTTGAAGGGTTTCAGAAAAAACTGTACGATGCAAATGAAAATTCTTATAGTGCCATGTAATACTATGAACAAACAAAGGCAATGGAAACCCTTTGAGCATCGTAAAAATCCAGGTAAAATGATTGAATCGGGCCTAAATTAGGAATTTCCAAGCATAAAAATGGCTAAATGAACTAAAAGGGAGTGTAAGGCATTCAAACAAGTATTAAGAAACACTGATATAGTTTTTCCTGCGATTGACTGGCGACCAGTCCAGGGTGTACCCCGCCTCTCGCACAAAGTCTGCTGGGATAGGATCCAGCATCCCCGCGACCCTAATGAGGATAAGCGGTATAGAAAATGAATGAATGAATGAATGATATAGTATTCTACGCTCGTCACCAGGTGTCAGTAATGTTACTGTAATGTTTGATGAGTAACAAAATCACCAGAATTAATCGCCAGAACAACAGGTTTTACTTCAAGTTTGAATTATCTCACAACAGGAACAATAATTCTTAATAAAAATTCCTTAAAAACAACAACAACAACAAAACCACGGTAAGATGAACCTCAACTCTGAAAATGTCACTTCCTGTCCATCACTTACTTGGCTCCCCGCAGGAAAACATTTCTAGCAACACACACTTCATATATGAACTATATTTGGTAACACAAGTCTAAAGGGTGCAAGGGTTTTTGAGGTGACAGTGGTTCAGGAGGCAGAGCAGGTCGTCCACAAACAGGATAGTTGGCTCCCACAATCCCATCAATGTTGTTGTGTCCCTGGGCATGACACTTCACCCATCTTGCCTTCAGCGGTGCCCACACTGGTGTATGAATGTGAATGAATGTTTGGTGGTGGTCTGAGAGGCTGTGGCCAAAGAGGCCTCATTTTTGTCAGACTAGCCCAGGGCACAGCGGCAGTGGTCATCCAAGAAGGGGAAGCTTATTTTTTTTCCGACCTACATCAAAAATGTGTTTATTTATATGTAAATTCTACCCATCATTCCTAGTCGATTTTAACAGGGAATCAGTGAATTCTCTTGTTCCAACAAAATCCAACGCAACAATAGAACGGAAAACTTGAAAAACGCGACAGTGGAGGTTTATACTTCAAATTCGTTGATTCGCTCATTTCTCTGTCAATCAGAAATAGATTCCACCGCAGACAGATCATCCAATCATCGTCGAGCAAGCAAGTCGAGCATTCGTGCCAGCTCACTGCCCCATACACCCCCAGAGACGCTGAGCGTCCGATGGGCGGGACAAAGTCCAGCATTTATCCGATGACCGTTCAGTTTTGTGCAGTAGAACAACCCACTCTACGCTTCCCCATCTAACTCAGCAGGAAAAAAAACGCCGTGGTACTGCGTGGATGAATGAGAAGTAAGTAGTGTCAGTTAACTGTGATAAGTACCTGAACAGAAGATGATGGTATTCCAGCACATATTTAGTCAATGAATATATGCACATAGCAGTACATGTTTCACCACTTTTTTGGGACATTTTCAGGAAAGCTGATCGTCCCTGGCAGTCTTAAAGCAATCGCCACTGCCATGTCAACTGTGGCTACAGATGTAGATTACTAGTGTGTGACTGAAGAGTAAGTGAATAATAGACAAAAAAACCCATCCACACTCACATTCATACTTATGGACAATTTAGTGTCTCCAATTAACCCAACGTGCATAATTTTGGAATATTGGAGGAAACCAGAGCACCCAGAGAAACATGCTAACCACTAGGCCAGTTCATGTCTCTTATGATGGTAAACACCATATTTAGAAGTGTATGTATGTATGAAAAGCTTAAATATGTATTTGTATACAGTATGGATGTAGAAATTCCATCCATTCATTTTCCATACCGGTTATCCTCATTAAGGTCACCGGTATGCTGGAGCCTATCCCAGTTGACTTTGGGCGGGCTGGACTGGTCGCCAGGCAATCGCAGGGCAGACAGCCAACCATTTACACTGACATTCATACCTATGGACAATTTAGAGTCGCCAACCAACCTAACATGCATGTTTTTGGAATGTGGGAGGGAACCAGAGTACCCAGAGAAAGCCCACGCACGCACGGGGAGAACATGCAAACTCCACACAGACCCTCCACACAGACACAACCCTGTACCTCCTGACTGTGAGGCCAATATGCTACCCATTCATCCAGCGTGTGGCCCGGATGTAGAAATCCAGGGTGCGAAACCAATAGACTGCGATAAACGAGGGAAAACTGTACTGACAAGCTACCATCAAACGTCACAGAAAAGGGAATGACATGTCACCAATGTCATTCTTTTCAATGCTGCATTCCTTCCATGTAGATTGAAATAAAGAAATACATCCTTCTCCGGACTTACGTGAGAGACATGCTACACGCTCCCATTCCCCTTGCATCCACTTCCTTTGAAAAGATGACAGCTACATCACAGTGAGTCAAAATTGTGAAGCCAATACTTGACACCCCAGCTGTATTTTTTCCTTCACTGAGAAGCAGAAAGCTGCAATCCTACAGACATCACAGAATTCACTTTATTTCCCTTGCTGTGTGTCCTCCCTCTGTTGTTATTCTCTCAAGGCTCTGTGTCTGTGGGACCTCTTCCCAAATACCCACAACCCCCAGACACACTTTGTTGTCATTTCAATATTAAAATATTATCAGGATTACTTGGGGATTTGAAGTGTACATCATGTACCATGTCTACAAAATTGCCACTCAATTCAAGGGAAAAGCGTAAATGTTAAAAGTTACAAAGAATATCTGCATGGCTGTATGTGATGAGCCAAGGGCATATTCTAAGAACCGCAGTAACCCAGAGCAGTACATAATCAATACTCGCTAGTTAAAGAGCAAAGTGGGAAGACATACAGTAAGAAGACGAGAGAAGAAGAAGTGTCTCTAGATGTCGGGTTAGCCTCGGTATGTAGCCTAATGCAGACTTTACCCACGATTCAGTGGTCACACACATCATCTTCCCATATTGCACACGAAGGTTCCCTTGTTACTGGAAGCCAGTGCTGCAAACAACTCCACCTAAACCATTAGTACCACTCATTGGCAAACATATTAAAAAGTCTGCTGTAAAATTATGTTTTTCACACTGCATAATCTTTCACAAAGACAGCTCTGCATAAATAAAGTTGTTTGAGTTCAAAAATGATCTTTTTGTCAGGTTCACTTTGCAATTTTCCATCAAACAGAAGGCTTTACAGGACACTCGCAAGGGTAAGGCGAGGGTTCTCAGAGGTGAGCACTGCTCCACTGTTCTCCATTTATCACCACAACAGTGAGGATAGAGACATGCTGTGAATGCAGAGTGGTATTATGGGATGCCGTTTTTTTTTTTTATCTTGTCGGTGATAAACATTACACTGGAGGCCCAGTGTGTCTTCCAGTGCTCTTTAAATCGGAATTCCTTCCCTGCAGTCTGACAAGGATTACTTATAACTGTTATGTTTGCAAACATGCTTTGTGTTTTTATTAGTCTGGTAAAGGACACGTCCGAATGCTTGCCTTACCTATGAATGATTTCATGATAAACTCACAGGCCACAGCATTTTGTACATTTGAACTTGGTTTTCAAATAGGTGCCAAAAGAGTAGCAAAATTGTGAGAGTGCGACTAGTTGATGCCGTTCAAATTAAAGTTCACGTTATCAGAGTTGCCTTAGACCTCATCTTTGCTGCAAACCACAGCAAAGTATGAGTCAAGCAGAGGTTGGCAGCATAAGTCACAAGTGCATGTGCTGCTGCAGAAAGTTTATACAGTAATCCGTTGCCACTTTGTCCTCGATCACTTAAAAAAAAAATACAGTATATTAATAAGTCACGGCTGTTTTGTGTTTGAATACAGCCTATTATAGGTAAAAATGTATTATTGTTAACGCAAATTTGATGTAATTTAAATTAGGCATTTTCAAGAATAAAAATGGACAGAAAGTAAAAAAAAAAGGAACCCTGCCAATGCTAACATGTGACTATATTATGTCTTATTTATGTGCATATCTAAAATGCTTTAATAATGTCAAAACTGCATTTATAAGGTTGTAAACAGGTTTCCTATGCTCTGACTACAAAAAATATTAGATTTATAAATAAGGAATTCTAATTCACTTATCAAGCTTGGGTCTGGAATCAAATAACTGCAATAAACGTGAAATAACTGTACACATTATGTGCAGCAGCTGCACAAAAACAGATGCAATTACAATGTAAAGTATGATACAAGCCACACCCTATGCTATGTTAGGAGCATTTACATTGTTCCAGAGTCCTGCCTTTATTGGTTCAGCACCTAAAAACTTGGTAACATGTATAGGAAGCTTTCCAATGTAACAAAGTCGT
Organism: Oostethus manadensis; assembly: GCA_024372805.1. Classification (NCBI taxonomy): domain Eukaryota; kingdom Metazoa; phylum Chordata; class Actinopteri; order Syngnathiformes; family Syngnathidae; genus Oostethus; species Oostethus manadensis. The sequence continues at coordinate 890,372 of QODF01000006.1, forward strand.
GTTCCAATTGCATTCATTTGCACAAATTCTCCTTCTGTCTATCCCTTGCTTTCTCTGTAAAACTCTTTGAAAGAGAAAGGCCAACGTTAACCGATTTTCATTTTATGAAATCATAAACAACGCTGTTAGTCAGTGTCAACAACCATTTATTCAGAAGGTCATTAAAATCAATGCTTTTGCACAAAATAACAAATTAAGTCATCATTAAACAATTAAAACACAAAACAAATTGAACAACAGCGCGGTAACAGCTGAGCGATGGCAAGGTGCAAAGCAGAAATCCTTAATTTTTGTCTGTCATCTCATAACGTGTCATATCAAGAGCTATGATGATTAAAAATAATTTCAGAGCTGAAAATACATATCTACTAAATACGTTCACAACAGATTCATGTATAAATAGAAGCCTCAATGTCAAAAAGACAGAAGACGATTTCTGCATTATAGCGAGTGGTTGGAAGGAACAATTAAGGATTCTTCTTTCAACAAGAACAACAACAACAAACACTGCAGTAGCAGTTTTTGTGTCATTAATCAAGTTGCTATAACTTAGATCACAGGGAAATGTTTGACTGGCTTGTGAGTCCTCTGTATCCTATTCCTAGGGGGAAGGGTAACAATGCAGCCATTCTCTTGTTGCTGTTAAAAAACGGAGGTGATCATGCTTTATAAAATGACACCCTTTCATCCCCGCAACATCCTCTCTTGCAATGTCACTGCATATATCCCAGCTTTATTTCTCCTTTGTGCTTCTAGAGGAAAAAGACAGGTGACATAAAACGGTCCCCATTTGTCTGTCTTTAAAAAGCAAACAACCAAATATTTAATCCAGTTTGTGAAGAAGTTGCAGAGAGGAGTCGTGTCATTTTTCCCAAACCAGCAACCAGTAAAGTTTTACCATGTCTTTGCACCAGAAACATCACCATTACCTCAACCTCAAACACGCAAAAACCAGAAACACCTTCCCTAACACTCCTGAAAAAAAGGTTGTGAAGGGACATAACGGAATTGAACCTCCCTGCAGACACATTTCCTTTGACAATTGTAAGAATCTCCCTCAATTTTATTCACTCCCCCGGTCTTTATATTTTAAGCTTTTAGTGCTGCTGAGCTCATTTTGCTTCTGCTAAGCTGCTCCGCGCTTTCTGTCCACACGTCCTAGTAATGAGCTTTCCTTACACACACAAAAGGCTGAACTTGACATCTACTGTACCTTGAGCTGTCAGAGTTTGTTGGCAGGCTGACAAATTGCCAAGAGAACTAAGGACTTGCACCCTCTCTAGCTAATTAGTTAGGATGAGGAAGTGCATGCACGTTGAACGAATTACGGTTTTCTTAAAATAAATTAAATATATAAATAAATAAATATATCGGTATCGACCGATTTCTTTCGACAATATGTATGCAATAGGATATATGCTTTATATGGTCTATTCCAATATCGATCATCCAGGACTAAAATCAGCCGATACCGATCACATGGATTAATTATACCGTTTGAAATGTATTTATGATGTGTGCTATTGGCCACGGGTGCCGTATAAATGAGAAAAGACAGGACAATTTCAAGGTCCCTTGAATGTCAGGCCGACAAGAAATAGGTAATTACTGCTAAAATTCATTAACGGGGGGCAACACGTTTTTTTCATGGGACCCAGATTTCCAAGCTGCACGTCTGCTATTGGCTATAGGATATCAAAAAAATCAACCATAAAATCACCTTAATTCAGACATTAACATTTTACTTTTGTTGGAAAACTTCATACAGGATATCACTCTGAAACTCACAGAACTCTGTGTCTTCCGCCGGCGAGAAGGAGTCTGATTAATTTAGTAATTTTCTGGGTTAGCTGTCTGACTGTCACACACATGTTCTTGTTCTTCAAATGCTTTTTTAAAGATTTTTTACGTGCTACTCCACATAGCAGACATGATTCGCGGTCCGTTATTATCGGTCCGATATTGGCATTAAAATGTGATGTCAGTCAATATCTGTATAGTTTTTTTCCCTTAATGAAAACTCATATAGCTAGGGGTTGATCGGCCACCGGTCAGAATCGGCCAATTTCCGTGGAAACTCACAAGATCAGCAAATGTTGTTCAATGCCAATCACCAGTGCCAAGCACTATTGCAGTGTTTAATGGCTGTTTTGCAATAACTTGCTTACTTTTAAAAAATGTCTCTTTCATTTCTTCTTTTTTTCATTTTGAATCTCTACGTGGAACCTCCATATGATCCAACAGTGCACATTGTAAATTATTAAAAAATTTTAAATGTTTTGCTCAGTAGTGAAATCTATGTATACTGTACATTAAATAAACTACAAAATAATATATTCGATTTATATGCACACACATATACGTACATACAGTATATTCAATGCACATAAAGATCAATACACACTTTCCTTGGGGGAGGTGACACAGGCTGCAGAGGGAGTGTGTAGTGGCATAGAATTACCATGAATAATTAAAAGACTGGTGTGAGCATTCTGGTAGCTCTTTGATTGACTCTGAAAGCCCCGGGAAGAAATTGGCAGATGAGAGCGAAACTGCAAAATGGCCAGCTCTTTGCTTTCAGCTCTTTGCCTAGGATTTGCCAGGCTAAAACCTTGAATCAGCAATGTGTTACAATGCACTTTTTGTGTCTGCCTGCCCCAGAGTGAGGTCTAAATTTAAAAGACCCAAAAGAACCTAAGTTAGCATTTCTGGAATAAGAGATGACATGGGGGGTTTTGGAGAACGGCCCATGTGATCTTTGTGCGATAGTTCCCTGCATCAGTGTTTCTCAATTGGTGGCCCACAGGTCAGATGTGCTTTTCTTTTTTGCCCGCCAAATATCATCCAAATATAATGAGCCGTTCAGTCTAACTATTATTTGGATTTATTTGTATTTGTATTTGGTAGTATTTGGAAACTGAGCCTTCTGTGGGCTGCAGAGATTTTTTTTCGCCAGACACCATGTGAGGTAGTATCCAAAACGCTACAATACTGATCATACGGATTTAAAACCACTGTCCCCCATGTAGAGCAACAGATTGGTTAGGAATTAGTTACCAATATGCAGAATGTCCCCCTATATTAAAAAAACTGTCACCAATATGCCTGACTTCCATTACTGCTTATAGCTTGAAGTTAGTGACTAGTTAACACTAGTGATCAACAATACGTTGGTGCTTGTAAAGTTGGTGCTCAGTCAGATATGACAAATGATAAGTGATTAAAGGTTCAGACAACTCCAAACATCTACACTGCAACATCATCTGAAACCATCAACATTAATCCAATAACAGGACAGAGATATCTACTTCTCGTCAGTCAGCGACTTTAGGCATGACTTATCTTATTGAACAGTTTTGCTTCTGATAATGGTTAGGCCAGCAGAGAAGGCCTTGCTGGCTCTGACTGCATGCCACTGATGAAATCAAATCTTTTTTGGGTGTGTCTGTCAAAAAAAATGATGGCCCTTGGGCAAATGTAATTAAGGATCCCTTTTATATTGAATGTAACTTCTCAAGTCATAGCATGTTGAGCAGAAATAATCAAAATGGCTGACAGACTTCATTTCCAGGGAGAGTAACCCACTGGGTGACATAGACAAATATGCTGAGTACACAGGGAGGAGAGGTCAACAGGGAGTGAAGATTGGCAACAGCCCCTCACCTTCCCACACTGTCCGGATGCGGGCGGCATCCCATTACTCATCCATATCAATTTGCCAAGCCACCATTGGTGACCTTATATATGTGCCATGAAGGTCAATGAGTGAAATAAAACTTGTAGGTGACCCAGATTGTTCTTTTTTAGCGAGTAACCAACACCAATAGGTGTCTACATGCGGCACTGTTATGGGCTATATTGCATTGGTTTTATAAAATGGTGTGTTGAAAAAATAGCATAACTTTGCTGCCCACCCTTGAAATTCTTGGAAATTTCATTATGGTGCTGATGACATTTTTATGTGTTCTATTTGTCTTTTCAGCTTCCAGTGCCTTTTTTTTCCGAATGTTGGTATGACATTATAAAGCTGCACCAGAGGCAGGTTTATATTTACGGTCACTAGTGCTGTTTTTTGTTCCCTCAAATAGATATTTTATATTTCATACAGACCAGTGCTAGATACAGTTAAATATACAAATATCGGTAGGAGGTTCATGAGACTTCATTTCGGTATCAAAATGGACTCATGAAATACAGTACATACATTCATTCATTTTCTATACTGCTTATCCTCATTAGGGTCACTGGGATGGTGGTGCCTATCCCAGCAGACTTTGGGCGAGAGGCGGGGTCCACCCATAATACATAAAAACCATAGTTCTTATTATCCATACAGCTTGAAAGTGTGTGCAGTCAGATTGTTTTATGAAATAAGACATATTGTAATGGTTGAATTTATTTTAAACAGGCTTGCATTGAAATACTTCATGTTACAATTCACAATTCCACATGTTCGAAAAGGAGTGGGCAGAAGCAAAGTTTTATCCTAAGCCCCTCTTAGTTTCACATTAATTGCTAATGCATTTGTTCCCTTCCTGTATTCAACATGCACTAATTCACTATGTATTATTAGTTTTCCTTACAATAAAAGCGGTTGTTTGTAAACAAACTTTTTTCATTTTCCCTTGTTGTTTTCGGGAGCTATACCATTCTCTATTCCAATTGTTTGTGGTTTGGATGGCTAAAGGTTTCCACATCCAGGTTTTTCTGTCCTTCCGTCTTTTGTGTTGTAGATAGATTGACTCCTGTTTCCAGAACGTCTTACTGGCCAGGACCCGCAAACGTGGTAGTGAGGTCAAATGTCAGATGTTATTGAACGTAATCCTTCCAACTGCTTGGTTCTTTTTTGTGGGCTGTGCCCTCAATTTTCCTTGCTGTCATGGTGATGTGATCTTTAGTATTTATCTGAATTGTTGATATTTTGGCAACAGGCACTCTTGCCTCCGCTGGTCTGCCATTAAGCTTGATGACGATTTTGCCGTTGGTGCCCCAAGTACTTTGTCTCTTTCCCTGCTTCCTCAAGTCTTGTGCTTCCCTGGCAATGTCAACGTCGCGTTTTGTCAGATGCTCATTCACGTAGACTTTTAGCTTCTTCCCCTGTTTTGGCAGTGCGGTTTTGAATTTCCTATAGTTAAACTTAACAATAATGACAGGTGTGGTGCTGTTTTTGCCGTGCGGTTTGATGCAAGTATTGATCCAGCCACCTCTTTTGATTGTAGGAAAGTGGCAATCTGTTTCATCTGGTTCTCATTTGTTCTGAACTGCCCTGTAATTTGACCTGGGTATAATTTGAGATCATATCGTTAATTTGTGCATTCTGTTCACTCTTATCAATTGTATTTTCCATTTACTCAATAATATGTTCCTTTTCTGAGTTTAAAGTGCATGCAAGAAAGCAATATCATTGAGTAGTGCTTTTATAGTACCTTGATACCATTGCATCGTGCTTGTATTTTCCTCCGTGGAATTTTTAACCTCCTTTAGAGCAGCACGCAAGGTACTATAATCATCCAGTAGTGCTTTTATATCATCCTGAAGTACCTTGACATCATTGCATAGATTTCCTGCCTGGGTTTTTAACCTCCTTGAGCGAAGCACACAAGGCAGTATTATCATACTGTCATATCTTGATATTATATCATAGTTCCTTGGTATCCTCGCACAGTGCTCAATTTCCCTCCTTAAGGTTTAGGACTTCATCATAGACCTTTGAGAAGCTGTTCTGAAATTTTACATTTCCAATTTGTGTTAAAAGGTCTCGTAGATCGAGCCTTATTTGTACTACAGATTTGGAGCTCTGTCATTTCCTTTTCTATTAAACAACAATTCTCCCTATCTGTTCTTGCATTTGCAATGTTGCACTCAAAATGCACTCAATAGCATCAAACAGTATCAATTGTGTTAATTTTCATGTCACATATGTCTTTCACAATACCGAAACTCAATAATTTCACGCACTTTTAATATACCATATATGAACAATCCAATACAAAGTCCATCCATCCATTTTTTTCCCGCTTATACGAGGTCAGGTCGCAGTGGCAACAGCCTAAGCAGGGAAGCCCAGACTTCCCTCTCCCCGGCCACTTTGTCTAGCTTCTCCCGGCGGATCTCGAGGCGTTCCCCGGCCAGTTGAGAGACATAGTCTCTCCAACAGGTCCTGGGTCTCCCCGAGATCTCCTACCGTTCGGACGTGCCCTGAACACCTCCCCAGGGAGGCGTCTGGGGGGGATCCTACCCAAATGCCTAAACCACCTCATCTGGCTCCTCTCAATGTGGAAGAGCAGTGGTTCTACTCCGAGGCTCTCCCAAATGACAGTGCTTCCCACCTTATCTCTAAGGGAGAGCCCAGCCACCCTGCGGAGAAAACTAAACCATCCTTCCCAAACTCGTGAACAAGACCCCAAGGTATTTAAACTCCTCCACTTGGGGCAGGATATCATTCGCGACCCGGAGACGGCACTCCACCCTTTTTAGGGCGAGGACCATGGACTTTGACTTGGAGGTGCTGATTCTCATCCCAGCCCCTTCACACTCAGCCATGCAGAGTTCCGACTTCAGAGTTGAAGGGCACAGCTTAAGGAAGCCAACAGGACCACATCATCTGTAAAAAGAAGAGACCCAATCCTGTGGAATCGGTGACAAAGGGCAGCCCTGGAAAAGTCCAACCCTCACTGGAAATAGGTCCGACTTATAACTGGCAATGCGAGCCAAATTCTGACATCGATCATACAGGCAACAAACCACCTGAATTAGGTTGTTTGACACCTTATATTCCCAGAGTATTCCCCACAGTATTTGCAGAGGAACACAAAACACAGGTTGACTGGTTGGGCAAACTCCAGGGGTGGTGGTTCCGCTTTTTAAAAGGGGGATCGAAGAGTAGGTTCCAACTATCATGGGATCACACTCCTCAGCCTCCCTGGTAAGGTTTATTCAGGGGTTCTGTAGAGAAAGTTCCGCCGGATAGCCAAATCTTGGATTCAGGAGGAGCAGTGTGGTTTTCATCCCGGTCGTGAAACTCTCGACCAGGTCTATAACAGGCTCCTTGAGGGTGCATGGGAGTTTGCCCTTCCAGTCAATACAAAGTCACCTTAAGGAATATTAATTTGATTGACCAACACTGTGTATTTTCTGTGTGATGACATTCACATTGTGGTTTTGCTGCTTTACAAGTCTCTTAAATGTTTACATGTAAGTAACTCATTTTGTTTACACTGACATAGTTTCATCTTAATATTACTGCTTTCTTGAATGCTTTTTTGATATATTTTTCTCTCAATAACACAAATCCCAAGTAGGAAAACGTAAACAAATGCACTCCTTATGGTTACGTGTATGAACACATTATAGTTAAATGACTCTTGGATTCTAACACAAGTTACCATGGCTACGGAGATGAACTTCAACATGACATACTAACATCCAACCACACATGCACACAGGGGAACTACTAAGTAACAACAAGCTACACGTATTTTTGTACGTCATAGTTCAGTCAAAACATGTTAGTAAAAGTTTATAATTGTTGATGAATTGTGTTCATGTTACATGTCTGGGATAATGTAAGGAAAGTATTTTGTGGTTCTTGTGGCAGCACTTTTGCCAAGTTTTCAGTAAGAAAAGTAGCTATTGGTTGTCCTAGAAGTCACTAGATAACACCATTGTCTAATTTGTGTATCATTTGCATATTATGTTGTAAATTCTGTAGGAAAAAAGCATAACCTCGTGGGAGAGACAAAGAAAGTGAGGGAAAAACACCTTAATTCAGTTTAAAACTACAAATCAACTTGATTCTTGGTTTGTTAATTTAGAATTGGCCGTATTTCATCAAAATGAAATAACTAATATTTTTTGTCAGCCTCTCAAAGCTATCCCAACACAGTTAAAATTAGCAAAGTTGAACAGCGAATAACCGATTATATGTTAATTCTATGGCTCGCATTAACGTGACTCAGTGTGGTTTGTGAGTCGCACACTCTTCTGGTGAATATATGTAATAACAACTGAGATTCGTTTGAAAAATAAAGAGCAGCAATAGACTAACAATAACATATAAACACAATAAACACATCCTCCTCTTTTATCAAGGCTTACTTGCTTAACTAAAGGTTAAGAACCATTTGAGTTTTAGATCTGGTTGTGTGAATCAGGACGAGCTCCACCCACGCAGCATGCGTGATTTATTTGCACTTTGGATGCGTAGAGCTCCACATTATGCTTTCAGTGTGGCATGGAAGCTAAGTTTGTGACTGCCTTTGGGAGGGCGGAACTGTCAACAGCACCAGTCCCCAAATACCAGATAAATCCCCAACACTGCCAGAAAAAGTCACTAGATTTGTTGCTAGATTTTTTTTTTAGAGAACATTTGTCTTCAAATAGGGTTGGAATGTCACCATATCTAGCGACAAAATTGCCAAGTTGGCAACATTGCGTGGCAGTCTGTGGCCAATATGCAAAAAGGAAGGATCAGCCAAGCATCTCCCACTCACTACTTTCTGTGATACTCCTCATGCTGGCATAGCAGAATTATGCAGCAAGTGTGGCACTTAATCTGCTTTATACACTCCAACGCGACCTTCTTAAAAATATGCATGTAACATAAATTATACAGGCCACACAATAGTCATATTTTTACATATTAAATAAACAATTGTGACAACTATTTCTAGGCTTTCCACGAGGAAAGCCTAGAAATAGTTAGTATCTAGCTAGGATGTCCTTTCCAGTCAACAACAACAACAAATTTGGATGTTGTTCTGGTTGATATGGTCTTCCATTTGTGTGAATATGTTGAGGTTTCACATCACCATAATTTTAGACGAGCTTTAATGAATCTTTAAATGTATTCAGCCACACACATGTTAAGCTGGCAGTCATCAGATATAACACACACACACACACACGCACACGTAACATGTCACTCAACACAAAGGCTCTATTCAGTCTAAATCACCACCAAAGAAATGTCAAATACCTGTCTACCTTCCTGACTGCCTGAATTCGCCGTTTGATGCCCTTTTGTACACTGTGAGGAAAAAAAACTGGTTGCCACGGTAAAATCCTGTAAGAATGATCGTTTGAAGTCACTCGGAATGGCCTTCTTGACTACTGAAAAAAGACAATTAAAAAAATCGACACTCATCACATTTTAATATATATTCTTAATATATATTCTTCTAAATCATAAATGCGTGCACCTATTAAGGAATCTGTTCAGTGCAACATGGCGGTGTGTCGCTAAGGACCATTAATATTAGAACTGTTTATATACTAAAGCAATGTTCCCTATAAGCTGTGCACATCCATAATTGTGCACTGCTGTTGCATTCTCAGTGCACAACGAATCCATGCTGAGCACAAAATACAATCCAACTTGACTTGTAAATGAAATAAACACATAGCAATTGATTCTGCACCATTTTGCATTGTAACAATGATAACATCCTGTTTTCATGTATATACTTTCGCAGACGATCAATTCATTATCAGCATGTTACGTAGAACATACTGATATTTAGAAGGGTATTGATGACTAATGCCGCAGCGGAATTAGGGCAGCTAAAAGCTGCTTGATAATGTGTAGTATGGCTAAACAAACAGGCAGTGCAAGATCCACTCACAAAGCTAAAGTAAAAGTAAAAAGTGGTTAATTTAGGGTGTACTGGCTGTTCAGACTGGCTGGCTGAGTATGTGCAAACAGAAGAACAAGAGGCAAAACTGGGGGAGATTTTTTTCATTTTTAATTAGAAAGTGTTAGGCAGTGGTGTTCCTGTAGCGTATGGAAATGTCAAGACGTCAGCGTCAAGCATTAGGAGATATTTTATTAATCATTCTAGTCAGACTGCAGCCATGAACATATCACAGAAGTTTGGCTCAAGCAATATGAAGTGTGCTTGATATGTCATATTCTAAAGCAGCAACATATTGCCAGACATATTGGCCCTACTCTTTTAGATCGACATATACTGAGTTTCCTTGTCCTGCTGGGTGACTCCAACGCTCATGTTGGCAGTGACAGTGAGACCTGCAGAGGTGTAATTGGGAGGAATGGCCCCCTGATCTTAACCCGAGCTGGGTTTTGTTATTGGACGTCTGTGGTCGTCAGGGATTGTCTATAACGAAGACCATGTTCAAGCACAAGGGTGTTCATGTGTGCACTTGGCACCAGGACACCCTGGGCCACAGTTGGATGACTGACTTTCTGGTTGTGTCGTCGGACTTGCGGCCACATGTTTTGGACACCCGGGTGAAGAGGGGGCGGAGCTGTCAACCGATCACCACCTGCTGGTGAGTTGGTTCCGATGGTGGGGGAAGATTCCGGTCAGACCTGGCACATCTAAACCCATTGTGAGGGTCTGCTGGGAGCGTCTGGCAGAGTCACCTGTCAGAAGGAGTTCCAACTCCCCCCTTTAGTTAGAGCTTTGATCATGTTCCGAGGGAGGCAGCGGACACTGAGTCCGAGTGGTTTTATGCCATGTTTCATGCCTCCATTGTCGATGCGGCTGATCGGAGCTGTGGTCGTAAGGTGGTCGGTGCCTGTTGTGGCGGTAATCCCAGAACCCGTTGGTGGACACCGGTGGTGAGGGATGCCATCAAGCTGAAGAAAGAGTCCTATCAGACTGTTTTGGCCCATGGGACTCCGGAGGCAGCTGACAGGTACCATCAGGCCAAGAGGTCTGCGGCTCTGGCAGTCACTGAGGCAAAAACTTTTACATGGGAGGAGTTCTGAAAGGCCATGGAAAACGACTTCTGGATGGCTTTGAAAAGATTCTGGACCACCATCCACCGTCTCAGGAGGGGGAAGCAGTGCACAGTCAACACCTTGTATGGTGGGGTGGTGTGCTGCTGTTGTGGACAGGTGGAAGGATTACTTTGAAGACCTCCTCAATACCACTGACACGTCTTCCAGCAAGAAAGCAGTGCCTGGGGACTCTGAGGTGGGTTCTCCTATCTCTAGGGCTGAGGTTACCGAGGCCCTGGATGTTGTGGGCGTGTCTTGGTTGACACGACTCTGCAGCATTGCCTGGACATTGGGGTCGGTGCCCCTGGACTGGCAGACCGGGGTGCTGGTCCCACTTTTCATAAAGGAAGGCAGGGGGAAAAAAAAAAAAAAAAAAGGAAAAAAAAAAAAAAACATACAGGAAAGGAAAAATAAAGGGATATAGAGAGGAGGATCTGCCGGATAGTCGAATTTTGGATTCAGGAGGATCAGTATGGTTTCCGTCCTAGTCGTGGAACTGTGGACCAACTCTATACTCTCGGTAGGGTCCTTGAGGGTGCATGGGAGTTTGCCCAACCAGTCTACATGTGTTTTGTGGACTTGGAGAAGGCATTCAACCGTGTTCCTTGGGGAATACTGTGACGAGTGCTCTGGTAGTATGGGTTATCGGACCACCTAATTCAGGCGGTCTGTTCCCTGTATGACCAGTGTCAGAGTTTGGTTCACATTGCCAGCAATAAGTCGGACCCATTTCCAGTAAAGGGTCACATGGTCATGAGGTTTGGGTAGTGACCGAAAGGTCAAGATCGCGGGTACAACCGGATGAAATTAGATTTTTCCGCACGGTGGCTGGGCTTTCCCCTTAGAGATAGGATGAGATGCACTGTCATCCGGGAGAGACACAGAGTGGAACTGCTGCTCCTCCCTATTGAGAGGAGCCAGATGAGGTGGCTCGGGCATCTGGTTAGGATGCCTCTCGGAAGCCTCCCTGGAGAGGTGTTTAGGGCACGTCCAACCGGTAGGAGGCACTAGGGACTCCAACCCAGGACACGTTGGAGAGACTATGTCTCTCAGTTTGCTGGAACGCATCGGCATCTGCCGGGAAGAGCTGGACGAAGTGGCTGGGGAGAGGGAAGTCTGGGCTTCCCTGCTTAAACTGCTGCCCCTGCGACCCAACCTCGGATAAGCGGAAGAAAATGGATGGATGGATGGATGGATGGGTGGGTATACTGAGTTTTTTATATTCAATATAATGCATTAGGGCTTCATTTTACTTGTTAAGTATTGTATAATATTGTATTACATTGTCATTGTAGTCAAGACTTACAACAATATTATCATAGCAGCTCAGTGTCTGAAATATTGTTCGGTTACAGCTGTGAAATATTGTAATATTGGCAGAATGATGATGGGGCAGTGTAGCTGCACAAACTAGGCTTTTATTGGCATTTGCCTTACAGCAAGACACCCGATACAGTACAGCTTAGCAACTCTTCTTCCTTACTGGGCTGGCTCTACTTTGCAGTCAAACGCCACTGTCCTTGAAGGCGAAACCCCTGAATCATAGTTCAGAACCATACAAAATACTCTAGATGCTACATATATCATATGAAAACAGAAAAATCAAAGTGAAAATCTGCACAAATAGAGGACACCAATGACAATCAAAGACATTAGCTAGAAAGACTTGACTTCCACTTGCAAAAATACACGCTGCACTGCTGTTGAGGCCATGGTGGAAAGCAAAATCTAGAAACTTCGCTTTGTGAACAAGTACACTGCACACTGTTCAACCATTAAAGCCCCATCCAGACGAAGACGATCCAAGGTCTAAATGCACAAATACTTCACCAAACCCGTGCATCATCCAGACGAAGCCGGCGTTTTCAGGGCGTGTAAACGAACACTTTTGAAACCCGGTCCCAGGACGGCGTTTTCCCGGCTCCGTAGTTATGGCCTCTCCCCAGCTTCTAAGAAAACGCTTGCGCCATAGTTCCACCCCTTTACAAATGCGCATGTGCTAAAACAGCAAACACGGATACAACAATGGCGCCGTACATTGTTGCTTTTGTCCTGCCGAATCAAGTGAGCCTACAGTCGCTATCGCAGCAAAATCAACTTCTTATTAATTTTAAAAAAGAACAACAAATACTGGAAGACAAAAGCACATCCCTTTATTCTGGCTTTATAATCCAGTGTGACTCAAAGAAACAGTTCCACTTCATCGTCGGCCCAGTTCGGCCTCTCAAACTTACAGCCAAGTTTTCTGTTTACAGGCCGTCTGTGCAACTGTGCATGCCCAGTGTTCGGTTGCTGGTCTGTCTCGGGTTTCCGCTTTCCGAGTGTCACAGCGCCACTGACAGGTTTGGCATATGTATTACATCCTTTTCAGTACATTCATTTCTAAACTGGCTCCATCATTACAGAAAACGTAATGTATGACAATCCATTGTGTAAATATTTTGTGTTAATTATCAATATTCTGCAATGTAAGTACCTTTAGGTCAAATTTCTGTTGTGCCTTATGGGCAAACTACACAGTTACATGCATTTGCAGCAAAGTGGACAGTCTCACTATCGAGTTTCTTTGATATCAACACACTGCTGTAGGTTGAAAAATCCATTATTGCCCATGCCGCCGTACATCTCTGGCAAAAGTCACAAGTAAATGTGCAAGCAGTTGTTGGTTGCTTATGTCGATGTCAGCCGGCTACTCTGAGGCATGTCAAGATAAGCAGATTCTACTGTAGAAAGAACATTGTTCAATGCCATGCCTGCATCAGCCTTGTGTTAGAGTGCATTTACGAACCTGAGTGACGTTATATGACAAGACAGACCTTTTTGTGGAAAACTTCAAATTTCTAAAACGTTTCATGTTAAACAGTCATTTACCACAATGACAATATGAAACAAGCAGTACTGTGTTGGTTTTAAAACCTATTGTCACATTGAGAGTTGCCGGCCCACAACTTCATTGTCTGCCACTCGTTCAGCACGAGGACGTGTCACCAGTAAGTAAAGCACTTAAGGGCAAGCTCTCTGCAAAATTTCACATGAGCTGACAACAGTTTATATAGTACACTTACTGCATATGTAAGCTTCTGCAGTCCTCCGGTGGAGTACGATTTGTCAGCTTTTAGTGACAATACATATATTGCTGACAGAGAATGTACCGTACATATATTGTCCTATGTAAAAAGCGGACCTCCGTCAACTCTTAACTGATGTGAACAAAACTTTTGCTGTGTAAGCAGGGTCAAAATCTATGTCAACTCATGTTTTATCCCGATTTGATTCAGATGCATTTGCACATTTGGTAACACATTTGAGAGAGAAATCTTGCAAGATGTTGAAATGTTTACGTGTGTCAAATCCCACCAGAGCAGCTTACAGTACAGTATGTTGTTCTCATGTAGGATCCAATTTTTTAATTTGTTTAATATCTAATTTCCCCCCTTCTTATGCATTACAGTTTTGAAATCTGGACCAAACCTAACCTGTATTTAACTGTGAAGATCATAGAGCTGTTATCATGTGTCAAATCCACATTTACAGTACGTATACAGAGTTCTCCTGTTGCAAACCGTTCTAAAGAACAGAAATCCTGCTAAATGCAACTCCTCCAATGGTAAACAATTTGTCTGGTCGTTTTCCAGCCTTTTCCGTTAAAATCCCATGTCCCTATTGCTCTCCATTACAGTGTTAACGCCTTGACAGGGCGATTGAACAAAAAAGAGAGGAATGGAGGTGTGAAAAGCCTCCATAAGTCACTGTCAGTCATATGTACTTTCTCAACCAGTAGTTGCTCGTCCCCATGCAGCAAGCATGAATGCAGCAGAAGATGACCCACAATTTTCTACTGCTTTCTATATTACCCATGACTGCTAAAAAGCCTGTGGCAAAATATACCTTGAAACTACCTTTGGAGAGAATCGCAAATGTGTGCGCATGTTTGAGAAAGAGGACAGGGTGATGGCAAAAGAAGAGGAAGAGAGAGAGAGAGGGAGGAAAAGCACAGTAGGTAGGAGTGAAAGTAATGGTTCTGTTTATGGATTGGGGCTATTTTGTACATCAAAGTATACAAAAAAGGAGAAAGAGAGGAAAAGAAGGGAGGGGAGTCTGCTGCAGGCCATTTGATTGTCATTGTTTCTCCCAGGTCATGTGGGAGTGCATACGCTGCCGTTTTAATTCTTTTTGTTGTCCTTTCTCTGTTCTCCATTTCGCTGCAGTAATATCAAGCAGCACTGTTGAAAATGCTATTGACATGAGCCTGTAACACGCACAGCGAGCTCCTCTTTGTTGTTTCCATGGATGAAAAACTCGAAAGATTGCTCTGTGTCCTGCCTCTCTCCTTGTCTTTTAATATGCCACACGCGACCCAGCCATCTAAGCCTTTCATAATCATTTTAAAGTAGTCAGTCCTAATCGCGTCATTCCTCCCCTTAATCTCATCATACCTGTTCTTTTAATCTCCCAGAGAACTAGCCTGTCTGCAGACACAGTTATCCTCGGTGTAATTAGAAGGGATACAGTGTATGCTCTAGATGTCCTTTTTAAATGTTATTTTGGGCAAGAGAATTAATTTCATTATTGTACGCTGATCTGGCTAACCGTTTGCGTGTAGTACCATAGAGCCACGGTACAGTATGCAACTGTAGTGCGGTGGTAGTTCAAGCTATGGAGCACATGGGAAATTTCCCAGAGTGGCATTTTCTGGGCGGGGTTGTCTCACATACTGCTCCGTTGAAGCTAGAACAGCCACTGCCGCAGTGTAACGTACATGCAAAGTGTAGTGTTTGTTGTAGAAAAGTTACACACCACTGGTGACACACTCAAGTAATGGGATGCTTCTCCCAATCCAGGGAGCCTCCTCGATTGCACTATCCTGGTTGGGGTACTTAAACCTAAAAGTCTTCGGTCACAGGCAGTGTGAAAGAGTGCACTCATGCACATTAATCTAACAGAATTTCCACAATTATAGAGAACAAATTCAATGAAAAATTTATTTATATCCTAAAAAGTACTTGGTTTTCTAATTTTGTTCTGTATGCCCTGGTTTTTGTAGGATTCATTTATTGTTGATAATTATTGCCAAAAATACAGTATGTCTTGGATTATGTACACGACCAAACAAACTAGTCAAGTAGTTCTTTCAGAGTTGGGACACCATAAGCAGATACCAGCCAGAGGATCCTCATTCATCTTTATTATGTGTGTGCAGGTGGTTTGTTGGTTCATAGAATGTACACAGGACGATGAACAACTCAGAGCTATCTCCTTAATGGGCCGATGGCTTGCATTCAGGAGCACTGCAAGGGTTGGACAATTTTCTAAAAAATTAAATAAGACTGCAAAAAAAAGTGTCAAGAAATAACTCTTAGCAAAGAGTGAAACTAGTGTAACTTATGATAAGATTGGAATATAATGGTTCCTAGTCAACACATGTTGCAGAGAAAAACACATTTGATGGAGAATAATTGCAGTTTTCCATACCAAAAACCAATAAGAAATACACACTGGCCTTGCTGACTTTCTGTAATGTGTCATTGTCAAACCATTTCATGTTATTTTAAGTGACTAGATTATTAGATTTACATTATTTGTACAAATGTGCAAAAACTGAATCTGTTTTTGAAGGTGCTGATTGATGATGAAAACCGAAGTTTCACACTAGGAATGTTATATAAATGTATATATTGCCATATACGTATGTCAAGAATACGTTAGGTCAGAAACATTAGGTATGAAAGTTTAATGGTCATAATATATCATAAAAATTGGACACTGTCTAGTGGGATACAATGTTGTCATCTGCAATCATCATTTTTTAATTATATTAGTTTTAAAAATGCTTCTTCCATTGCCAAGACAAAGGTAAGTAATAAAAATCTACATGTCATGCTTTGCAGAACGTTACTACTGTGTTCATCTTAAAGTATCACAATTGTCTCTTCCTTTTCTTTGACAATGTCAGGAGTGTCCTTCAGGTCTCCTTGCATGCAACATCATGTGAGAGAGCCTGTCCAAAGAGATTTGACAAGGGCCCTGCTAGGAGAATGAAATAAAACGCAAAGAGATGAGGCAAACATATTAATCTTGTTAAGTTAAAGCCAAGCCCCATCTTCTTCTGCAGCACTCACCCCCTGTTTACTCTTCTCCTCCGTTGCCTACCTAGACAATATGCAGTGCTCACAGTGAAAAATCAGCTAATTTCAGACCACAACTCAGTGTGACTTACAGAGGCTCTTAGGAGGTTGCTGAGCTCTGTACCCTGCCATTAGACGCCCCCCACCACTGTCCCTGCCTCACTCTGTCGCTCTTTCTGTGCCTCCCTGACACACAGAAACACATTCAGTCACATTCTGTCTCCATTTCGCTCCCCTCACACACACACACTTACAGGAAAGCCCTCACACACACACATGTATCTCCGTCCTTCATCCTTGTTCTGTCAATGACCTTGAAATGTATGATGGATGCGGGTCTTGGGTTTAAGTGAGATTTAAGTTTTAGATTGACTTTGATGGACCATGTTGATCACGTTACAGAGCGAGAGAGAGGAAGTGGCCGAGAGACAGACATACAGTCGTACAAATTACGCAGTGGGAAAAAGAGGGGGAAAGAAGACATCCACTGTGGATGTGTACGTAGTTGGGCAATGTTTCCCCCTTGTGGTGCTGGCAAGCAGGTAGGATTTGTACTGTATTTGTTGTGTGTCTTAAATCCTAACGGAGCAGCAGAGGAAATAGAGGATTGTCGAAAGCAAGCATTGTTTCCCCTGCACAATAATGATTAAAAATGCCAAGGAAATGAAATTCATGTTCAATTTCAATCCTTGTGCAACCGTTTTCCTCATATTCCTGTTTTTTACCCTCACGCACAATTTTAATCATCTTCTCTGACTAGGTGTTACGGGTGTCATGCATCATTTTACATATCATTAAAGGAGGGCCAGGTTTTTACACACAGCCATGTACTTTGTTTAAATCAATGCCAGTGTATGTACATTAAGCATACGTGAATTAGTTTCACAAAAGCCTGTTTGCTGTCATGCACATACTGGAAAGTAACCACATTTGCTGAATATTGAACTATCCATCAAAGTGAAGCCAGCTGGGGAATGTTATCTGCCATCACGGCAGATGTCGGACATTACGCAGCAAAAGAGAAATAGCTTTTAAACTTTAACTTGCACTACTTTCCCCTTCCTTTTAAGTTTTCAGTGGCACAACAGACTGCCTGCAACGACTAATAAGATTATGCTTAAGTGACCAGTGAAAAGCCCACATATGTGTCATATCCGGACTGATTTCCTTTTTACTGTGCATCATCTGAATCGTCTTCCCTCTGGAGGACAACAGAGGCCAAGCCTCTAATGCTGACCACTGCTTCTCAGCTGGTACATGAGTGAAAGCGACAGACAGACCATAGTATGAAGAGAGACAAAGCTGCTAGTGCTGTTACAGAACTGCTGCGTCTCTGCACTTGAATAAACCACCAAGGTTGCCGTTCATTTTGAAGCTAGTTGGTGGTTTGGTAAATGTTTCCCTCTTTAAACAGATTAGAGAGTGGAAGAAAAACAGCTGAGGGAAGCAGTAGTTCTTTAGCAACAAGATTTCCAAGCTTCTGTCCACTAACAAGCAAATCATTACTGAGATATTGAACACCTGCTCTTCACAGTCACTATAATAATAATAATAATAATAATACATTTTATTTATACAGCGCCTTTCAAGAAACTCAAAGACGCGTTACAATACATTAAAGAATAAAAACAGCGCAACATTTACAGAATAAAATCAAACATTAGAAGCAGTTTTAAACAGATAAGTTTTAAGTTCTTTCTTGAAGGTGGGGAGGTCAGAGCAGTCACGGAGGGACAGAGGCAGAGAGTTCCAGAGGGTGGGGGCAGCGATGGAAAAAGCTCTGTGCCCCCAGGTTCGGAGCTTGGTCCTACAGGGCAGGGACAGAAGGTTGGAGTTGGAGGAGCGGAGGGAGCGGGATGGAGTGTAATGGTGGAGCAGGTCTGTGAGGTAAGGAGGGGCCAGGTTATGGAGTGCTGAGGGACAGGGAGCCAGTGGAGCTTGAGGAGGACAGGGGTGATGTGTTCACGGGAACGTGTGTGGGTGAGGAGCCGAGCGGCGGAGTTCTGAATGTACTGTCATCTGTTGAGGGTCTTTTGTTTGTATTTTTAACACAGGCCTTGTTAGATGTTAATGTGTCTGATTACTCAATGTCTTCATAATTATATCATGCAAACAATAATCTGAGCCCCACTCCTTAAAATGTCTACTTACATCTCTGGAACTGACCAACAGACAGAAGGCACGCTGCATCTTCTGTCACTTGGCAGTCAACAGTTGCTGGTACGGTCCGTGTTTGTGTTCACCAGTGTGTATGGGTGTGTGAGCGAGCATGTATCGACAACCAAATGTCCAAGCATATGGTCACCCTGTGGCTGTGTAGATGCCATTAATGCTGCACAGCACTGAGCGCTTATACTGTGTGCAACTCTCATCCTGCAATTGATGGCCTTGCCTGTCTCGACCATACGCCGCTGGTTTTAAGCCCTTGATGACACTGTACCATGAAAGATGAAGATTATTCCTCAATTGTGCAAGAGAGATGGGGCAGATTATCTCTGTGCAGAGCTCTCTCCTCTACAATAACGGAGTAGCGAAGCTCTCAGTTTCCCTAGCAGCCTAATAGTTGGTTGCACGCAGCTGAAAGCTTTGATTTATTCATGATATCAGAATGTGGCACTTTTTCGTAGGCTTCCTAAATGGAGTTACATAACAAGACAACCACAGTGCTAATGCTGCAAACGTCAACAAAAATTACAGCATTAAAAATACAAATACAAATGTTTACCATACACCCATCACTACCCTCATATAAGGATTCATTCTATTTTAGGTCTGCATATTATTGATGGCCTGAACATGTTTGATGGCTGACCACCAACATAAGTATGATAGAAGCGTTACATATAGTTTATGATATTATGCCCACTCTTTGTGTGATCAAAATCACGGCCCTCGAAATGAGACATTGGATACTCTGACTCAGATAAAGGAAAGTTTGGGACGGAATTTGCATGATCAGAGTGTGCTTCTACCATCGGCTGTCCTGACTGTCTTTCCTTGAACCATGGCTGACCCATTCCAGTGAATGTTATTGGTGTGAATATTTTTCTTTGTTTGCATCCATCTTTGCATGAATGGCTGTGTTTCGGTTTTGATAAGTCTGCTTGCCAAAAAGCATGCAGACCAAAAGGCTTCATTAAGTTAATACATTTCTTTTTGTTCTTCTGTCTTTCATGGGTGCAGGGTGATGCCCTTTGTATAGTTTGTAGTGTAAATGCAGTAGATGCGCACCATGGATAGATCTCATTAGGACTGTTGCAGTAAACTGAAAAATCAACTCCAGCCCATACTATTTGTATTTCAGCTAAAAGAGAGCAACGAACCTATTCAACAACAACTGCAGGAGAATAATTGGAGCACAAGAGGAAGCCTTACATTACCACATCATCAGGCTAAGTGCTCGGCAGGTTGTGTGAGTGAGCGCACAAAGAGAGTCAATGAGGATGGAAGCAGAATAAGAGAAGCGTACAGATAAAGAGACAGATTGACCTCAAAGGCGATGGATACTTTGCAGGTCAACGTAAAGTTAGTAATATGTTAAGACATTTTAAAGCTCCTCAGAGTAGGCTTATAAAATGAGTGTGCAGCATGCAACTTGGGAGAGTCGCTGCAACAATTGATCCTCCTGCATCTTACTGATGCAAAGAGAGATCATAATAACCAAAACGATTTCCAGGTGAAAAGTGGGTAAAGAGCAAACGTGATTAACTGTTTTATAATGTTGTGTTTGTCAGTCTTATTGTTTGTTTTTAAAAAGGTCCATTTCAGTCAACTAGATGCAAATGTTTTTATCGTCAATTTCACCGCTCCTCATAAATGTCAAGAACACAATATTTATCCTCTGGATTTTCTGCATTGACTTTGGCTGCCAATCATAGAGCAAAGAATAACGCAAGATTGAGAAAAGTTGCACAAAATAGTAAGTAGTAAAGGAAATGTCTGTGTTTCGGGTATGTTTTACACATACAGGTATATATACACTGTATGCACTGTTTATATTTAAAAGTCTTGTCAAACTTAGGTAAATATAAGTTTTCTTGCAGGCGCAGATAAAAAATGCGCAAAAAGCAAGAAGACGCAATAAAATAGAAAAAAGAGGCTTGGACAGTGTGGGAGAGGGAATTGCTGAGAAGAAAACATCACCAGAAGACAGTATGATCACTTATTAGTAGAAAGTTACAGGTAAGATCTAAAAGGCTATAGAAATTACAGGAGAATTCCTCTCCCGACTTGATCTCTCTCACGCTCCCTCTCTCTCTATACACACACACACACACACATATATATATATATATATACTGTATATAAATGAGGGATGTCAAAGTTAACGCATTGAGGCCTGAAGTGTTCTTTAACGCCACTAACTTTTTTGACGCGCAGTTAACGTGCACAAGTCCTGGACCTCGGGAGCGACTACTGAGCAGAAATTGGCAAAGAAATGAGTATTTTGAATGATAAGATGAGCTTCAAAGTCCTGGCAGATGGCTCTTTCAACAAGACCTCAATTTGTGTTGCTGTGACAAAGTACGTCGCCTCTGGGAGAAGTCAGAAGTTACTGGTGCAGTGCAGGCATTGTTTTGTCATTTATACAGTGGTACCTTGGCATAAAGTGTCCCAACTAACAAGTGTTTTATAGCTGCTAATTACCTATTTGGGGCACTAGCGTTATAGCGATTGTACATACATTATAGCCCATACATCCATTTTCTATGCCGCTTATTCTCATTAGGGTCGCGGGTATGCTGGAGCCTATCCCAGCTGACTTTCGGCAGGAGAAGGGGTACACCCTGGACTGGTCACGTACATTATGGCCATCTAATTTATCTTATTTAGTATGGTTTGTGGAAAATCATGACAGCAACAAATTTAAAAGTTTCTGACTGAGAACCATGGCCTCGGATTTGGAGGTGCTTGATTCTCATCCCAGAAGCTTCACACTCAGCTGGAAAGAGATCCTCAGGTCACCAAGCTGGGCTCCCTCAACGCCTTGACTGCGCCTACAAATTCTGTCCATGAAGGTTATGAACAGAATCAGTGACAAAGGGAGCCTTGGCGGAGGCCAACTTTCACCGGAAACAAGCTTGACTTACTGCTGGCAATGTGAACCTTGCTCCTGCTTCGATTGTACAAGGACCGAATGGCATGACTGAACTTCGTGCTCCGTAAGCTCACCGAACTCCTCCCACACCCGGGTTTTTCCCCTCAACCACCGCCAAAGCCACGTGCCGCTTGGCCTGCAGGTACCTGTCAGCTGCTTCGAAGTCCCGCAAGCCATCCATGATTGATAGGACTCCTTCCTCAGCTTGACAGCAGCCCTAAACCCCGGTGTCCACCATCGGGTTCGGGTCTTGCCGCCACGACTAGCACCGACCACCTTGTGGCCGCAACTACGTCTGGCTACCTCAGAAATGGTGGAACGGAATACGGCCCATTCGGACTTAATATCCTGGATGCAGGCGAAGCTCCGCCGCAGATGACAGTTGAAGACTCGACGAACGGGAGACTAAGCCAGGCGTTCCCAGCACACCCTCACTACGCGTTTGGGTCTACCAGGTCTGTCCGGCATCCTTCCCCGCCATCTAACCCAACTCATCACCAGGTGGTGATCAGTTGACAGCTCAGCCCTTCTCTTCACCCGCATGTCTAGAACATGCGGACGCAGGTCTGATGATACGACCACAAAGTTAATCATAGCCATGCGACCTAGGGTGTCCTGGTGCCAAGTGCACTTATGGACATCCTTATGTTCGAACATGGTGTTTGTTATGGACAAACTGTGGTTCGCACAGAAGTCCAGCAACAACACACCACACGGCTTCAGATCAGGGAGGTTGTTCCTCCCAACCACGCCCCTCCAAGTCACACTGTCATTGCCCACATAAGCGTTGAAGTCTCCCAGTAGAACTATGGAGTCACCAGCTGGGGTGCTCTCCAATACCCCTCTGATAGACTCCAAGAAGGCTGGGTACTCAGAACTGCTGTTTGGCACGTACGCACAAACAGTCAGAACCCTTTCCCCAGCCCAAAGGCGTAGGGAAATAACCCTCTCGTTCACCGGGGATGACTCCAACACAGAGGCACCAAGACGGGGGGCTTTCAGTAAGCCCACACTAGCTCGACGCCTCTCCCCTGCAGCAACTCCACAGTAGAACAAGGTCCAGCCCCTCTCAAGGAATTTGGTTCCCTAGCCCAAACTGTGATACAAAGATGATGATGTGATTAATCGCAATAAAATATTATTGCGACCCTAATATACAGTAAATATATACCTGTGTATAGATATATGTATAATATTTTATAATAATTTATATATATATATATATGACTTACATATATGTTTAAATAACATACATAAAAAGATATTCTGCTGTACAAATGGCAACCGTTGGATAGTAAAGGTAATTATGTAATCTTGTGTTATCTAGTGCAGGAGCATTTCATTGTTGTCACTAAAAGCTACTGGCATAAATAGATGAACAAAGATACATTACTTGTCGTAAATAAATAATCATTTTCTGACTAATTAAGTGCAATTGGATCATATCCTGTGGCACGTGCGATAAACTCTACTGTCCCGCGACACAGTGGTTGGAAATTACTGATATATACTGATATATATAAAATAAAAATAAAATAAAATAAAATTTTGTTTGCGGCCCTCAGAAATGTTTGGACACCTGTGTTGTAAGATATGAGGCCCAATATATTGAAGAAACCCACAACAGAACAAAAAACAAACATCGGTCACCTATGCCAAAGAACAATACTCTCTGCTGTGGAAAAGCTTGTCTACATGGATAATGTTTCAGTCGCATTTTTTTCTGACGTCAGTCTGAATTGATTCTGTTGTCAGCAGAAGTTGTACAACCATCGGAGAATGTCTACTGAACCACATTTTGTTATGCTTTTCTTGCTACTTCGCACTGTTTATGAACTTAATAAGAGTGAAAAGTGAGAATGGAAAAACACTGTTGTGCACTTGTTTTGCTTGAGTGCATCATAGTGTCGCATTTCCTCTAATGAGCAGCTTCGCTACATGTGTAGACATTGCAGAACAATGTTTCAGTTCTCAAACCAGATGTGATTGCTTTTGAGGCAGCTACTTCATTTCCTGTTGTTTGGGTTTGCTTTGTCGTTCTAGAGAGATTTAGAAAAACTGTGGCTGGCTTTTGTGTTTTTAATTAATGTTTTCATAAAAATAATAATATAATCTAACACGAAGCACAGCATGTTGTCAGCACTGATGCAATGTAATTTTAAGGATTTCACTTAAGTGTTTCTTTGCATGTGCGCTGAGCTTGCACAGGCATATAAAGGAGGAAGATTGTTTGGTTCCTTAAAGTCAAGCAATATTATTCACAATGAATATCTCATTTACAAATTAAATATGGCAAGGCAAGTCAAGTTTATTTATGGACCAAATTGTACGCAAGGTAATTCAAAGTGCTTTACAGAAAAGAAGGGTAAAATCACTTCATGAAATCATTCCATAAAACATAAAATGATTCTAAAAACATTACATTAAATTCCATGAATCTAAAAAAAAAAAAAAATAATAAATTCCAGTTTAAGAGTGACTACCCAGGGTAGCCAAGCCTGCTGGATTAGTCTCTCTAAATCTGTCTTAGACACTATTCTCTTGATTTTGGTTTGATTGTGGTAAAAAGCTGCTGATGTTATTGATTTAATGTGGCTGTTAAAGTTCATTATTATCCCTAGATTTCTAACCTCATGGTTAGGTTTTAGAGAGTCTCAAGGTGACTTATAACACTTTATCTTAGTTTACAGACATTGATTTCAGTTTTGTCTGAGTTTAGCTGGAGAACGTTTTTTTCATCTGTTTGATGCAGTAACAAAGTAAATTTGTAATTGCCTGTTCAACTGCTGCCAGATACACGTAGAGCTGAGTGTTGTCTGCATAGGTAGGACACATTATTAGCTGCATATTAGCTGGCCTGAAGGAATCATGTATGAACTGAACAATAGGAGTTCCAGGACTGACCCCTGGGAAATACCACAGGTCATAGCCAATGGTTTGACACACAGTTACCAGTTACCAACAACAAAGTAGTTCTTGTCCTCCAGATAGGACTTGCATCAGTTTAGAGCAGTACCAGAGATTTCCACTCAGTTTTCTGCCTCAAGGAACAATGAAATGAAACAATAATGACTGCAATTTTTAGAGGTGCAATAGTATTTATACGTTAACTTTGCCCGCCACGCCATTCACTTACCACCAGTCTGTGTAGCCCTGACTGTTTTATTTGTTGCTTAACAAGCCTGCACCAAACATTTGCATGAGGACAAAATTAGCGGGGGCTACATGTACATACATACACACCAATGTGAAATCCACGGGATATAAACTGTCTGAAAACATAACATACAGCATTGTTTTAAGTGGTATAGAAAACGAATGAATAAATGCACGTATGTTAGATTAAATACAGACTCTAAATTGTCCATAGGTGTGAGAATAGTACAATACAATACATCATCGCCTTATTCTGTCCTGTTCAGAAATAAAAGTACACATTTTGTAAAAGTTGATTGTGTTACTCTTGATATGCCAGTGCCAAAATTTCCTGTTGTCGCTGTCTCAAAGATGAACTATTGCTATACTGGTTGGAGGCATGTTTACGCTTCACACACCCAAGCATTGTTGGATACCATTGGTATGTCACTGCTCATGTATAATGCAGAAGACGTTTACCACAATGTGTGCTTCTGAATTGATTTACCCTGGAATAAAGTATGCATTCAGAAGGGTTGTGAACGATAAACCGATGCGGTCGGATATCCGGTTTGACGAGCTAATGATTTCGATGCCGCCAGTAGGAGCCTCCTGTATCGATAATAATAAGTTATGAATCTTTAGAATAATATACTGTGGAGACGAGTATCACGAGAGAAGCAATCAGATGACAGAGTGTCTTGAAAACAACGTGAGAGCCTGGGCTGCTGGCTAAAGGATTGTTGCGCATGTTCCACCGCTTACCATGACAGAAGACCAGAATGAGTGGCAGCTAGTGTGCCTGCCAGCTTGAACCGTCGATGAATTATTTTCAAGAAGGGTGCAAAACCTCACCTGAAATGTATGGTAACTTTTCTGCTTAGTAACTTGATTACTTTGAAACGTGTCTGGAATGTTAAAAACACTATGCTCAGTTTTGTATGAATACCGTTGATATGACAATTTCAGAATGTTATTCAGAATGAGTGTTTCAGGTTTTGCAGTATTCATTATTTTGTATTATTAATTGAACCGAAAGTTAAGACTTTTTTACTGTTAAATCTTATATAGATAGATAAATAAACAAAATATACAACAGAACTTAGTGTGGTGGCTCTTCTTCCATTTCTCGCAACATCAAACCATTTTCAAAAGCCAAATGTTCCAGAAGTAACAGGTATAAAAATATAGAATGTAAAGTATTAATCCCATCAAAGAAAAATATTTTAATTCAGCAAGTCTTTTTTTGATCTGTGTCTAAACAATTAATACATTTGATATGTTATTCTGTTGACTTTATTTTTTTGTTATTATATGTTATTAATTTTTTTTACAGTATGCTTGGGAATATTATGTGCTGTTTTACACATTTGAAAATACTGTAAGAATGACAATTTCATACAAATGCCATCTTTAATCTTTGATTTATAAAGATATATATGTATAAATATATATATATATATATATAAGATTGATATCTACAAACCGTACAATCAAATCAATTAGTAACGAATCCTATTGTTTTGAATTGTACTGTTTTTAAAATATATAATTTTCTAATCATCTAGATTCAAATCAAATCATCTACCAAAAAGAGGTTTACATCCCTAGTATTCAGTAATTATCGATATTGAAGGAACATGTTTGAAAATTATTTAGTTTCCATTATTCATGAACGTCCTCTCCCATTAGTTGTCTCGATCCATTGTGGTTCCTAAGCCGCATTGGCTGCCGTGCCAGTGTAGTACATTCAGAATCAACTGGATTGAGATGCAGATAAAAAGAGACAGAAAGACAGGGGTATATTGATAGAATGATAGAGTGAGTGTGTTACCTCCCTCTCTACCGTTCTCTCTTTGTACATGGTGAACTCCATCAGCTGACAGCTCCAGTGAAGAGTTATCATGGTAGGCAAGCACTCAGACCTTTGGAAAACAAAGAGTGCTCCCAAGCATAGCTGTCTTGGCACTGCTCTACACTGACAACACATATGGTACCTCATTCTCCTTAGTTTTGCTTTTTCACCTGACTCACCATTTTATCCACACTGTTTCCTATCGTGCCGCATTTTTTTTGTGCGGTATTCATGAAAAAGAAATCTTAAGAATGTGTTTGCCTTGTTGGAAGCATCATTGGAATTGCCTCGATCTGTATTCTTAATTTGTAGGAGGCAATGTTCAAAAGAGTGGTCCTTTGGTTGTTTTCTGAACACCAGCAGTGAGTAGCTGGAGGCCATTGCTTTCGTTTGCAGTGGATTTATGGAGCCCCGTTTAGTCTGTAAGGATTGCTAAGTAATTAATACCAGTAAACAGCAAAACACCAAGTAGATTTACCTAAAGTGGAGACTATAACTGAGCAAAGACTTGCAGTTGAAACTTCATTGGACAGTCATGGGCATTTTTTTAAACAGCTCGAAGACATTTGGGTTTTTAAGACATGCGGCATTTCTTCCATCATGTAAGCGTGTAACTCTACCCAAATGTTCCCAATCATCATGTGGCAGTATTTAGGCGTTGATGCTAACAACAATAACTGGTTGAGGACTTTAGTTGTTGGTATTTTGTTTCTATCATACACTACACCATCGGTTGTGGTTGAATGGCTTGACATCTTTTTCTGAATCTGGCAAGCAGCAGTGCTGTTAGACAATACTTTATGACTGACATGTTTGCTTTTTTGTACTCTACAACAGCATCTGCTCACAGTTTCACCATGGTACTAGAAAGAGTCTTAGGAATGACTCGTTGTAATGTGTTTTCAGAAGACTTACTTTGTTGGGACTAGACTATTTTCCAGCTACAAAATCAAGGTGATTCCTGTTGCAACCCACTTATCAAGCAAGGTGGACTTGCGGTGCTGAAAAGGCCAATAGAAGGCAAAATGTCAAAGTGGATTGGGCTTGTTATTATGAACAATGCATTGTTTAAAAAGCATTACTATTTGGAATATAGTAGGAGTTATATATATAGGAGTTCGGTGCAATGTAAAGCATTTTTTCATTGTAATGTATTTCTTAAAGTTATGGAATTATTTTCTGGCTAAACTTGGCACAGATGGTGAACAGAAAGCAGTGCAAAGGAAGATGGAAGGCATTTTTCACCAACACTGTTCACCCTAGAATACATAATAAAAATGTTGAAACACTATCTTGTATAAGTCAAAGCTCCAGTGAGGCTGCAGCACAAAGTAAACCTGAAAAAGTAAGCGTCAAGAAAAATAATGTTAATAATGTTGGATATAACAGCAAGAAAAAAGCCTTGCACTGGCATATTGACATGCAGAGAAGCCATGCATCCACCGTACAAGTGCCAACAGTAGTGGGGAAAATATGGAAGGAACTTGTGTAGTTGTCATCACGTAGTATATCTACATCATTTTCTTGCTTCAAAATGGCAGCATCTATCACATAATAATAACACTGCAGACAATGCTGGCTTTTACTTTTCGGTGTAAGGCTGTCAATCCACACAGTTGTAGTACATATTGCAGAAATCCCTGCAATATTTGGCCATTCAATAGACAGTATATGTAATAAATTGTTTGTTTAAGAACCCACTTTATGATGAAATATCATTCATAATCAGATCCGTGTTTCCTCAACTTCACATGCACATAATCAGAGATACCCATCTCACCATGACCAGCAGTGTTTGTAAAATACGGTTAAATAAAGAATATTGTACCACATACTGTATGTCAGAGATGGGCAAGTATTGACCGAGTTGTTCAGAAGTTTTCAGTTCAGAAGTTTCTGACTCATGGTATTCACGCTTAAGTGTATAATATGTTGTACTGACCCCATCATGTATTAGTTATACACATAGATATCTACATACCTAAGGGTATTTTTTGATTAAAAAGGTACATAGACTAGGATAGGTTTTATAGAACGAAGAGTATTGCCCTTTCCACCTACATCTTGTATTTTTGGTGCGTGATGGTGGCATTTAGAAAGCCATCTCAACATGTCAAAAAGACAGATAAGGAGAAACAAAAACAATCAGTCAGTGTTTCAGAGCATTTTATTTATATCTGTGTGTAATTTCCCTGGAGCTAAGGAGACCCATCGGTATCCGGCTGCAACCCTCCTGTCATTGCGCTAGGCGCACGCATTATCCCTTCTTCTCCATACACAAAGAATAAGCTTCTGGCTTTGTCCCTCTTGGGCTTTTTGAAGAGCGCTAGAACAGACTCCTTCAGCAGGGCATAGCATGTCTTTGTAGACTAAACACACTCTCTGCAAAAGCCAGGTTGCTTTAAGTGATCAAACAGCTCAAAGATGTAAGGCTATGTATATAAGAACGGGATCCGTCACTGTGTTCAGAAGGAGAATACGGTGATGACGTGATCTTTCTTGAGAGGCAGTTATTTAATCATGCTGAGTATTTTCTTTCTTTTTTCCATCCATCCATCCATTTTCTATGCCGCTTATCCTCATTAGGGTCACGGGGATGCTGGAGCCTATCCCAGCAGACTTTGGGCGAGAGGCGGGGTACACCCTGGACTGGTCGCCAGTCAATCGCAGGGCACATATAGACAAACAAACATTCACACTCATATTCATACCCTAATGGACAATTTAGAGTCGCCAATTAACCTAACATGCATGTTTTTGGAATGTGGGAGGAAACCGGAGTACCCGGAGAAAACCCACGCACGCACGGGGAGAACAAGCAACACACAGATAAATCCAACGGAGATTCAACTTCCAGATCTCCTGACTGTGTGGCCAATGTGCTAACCACTCAGCCACCGTGCGGCCCCTTTCTTTTTTCTTGATAAAAAATACAGTTATTAATAAATCGTGCTGTTTTGTGGTTGAATGAGGCTATTACTAGTTTAAAAAAATGCATCCTGAAGCATTTTTAAGTTAAGCATTTTCAAGTATAAAATTGGCCATATGAACTAAAATACAAATTTATGGTGTCCAGAAGACACATTCAAAGATGCTGTGAATGGTATGTAGGATTCCACACTGGTCACTAGGTGCCAGTAATGTTACAGTAATGTTAGGTGAGGAGACACACAAACACCAGATTTGCTTGCCGGAACAACAGGCTTTTATTGTAGGTTTGAATGGTTTAACAACAGGAACAATCACGTCTACTAAAAAAATGGCTTCCTGTTTAAACACAGCAGTGCAAGCAACATCAACAACATGTCAACAGCTTTAAGTAACCGGGCTTATTATAGAAACACCGCAGTGGCTCACCAAGCTAAAAGGGAAAAAGATGCATTTGTTTGAAATCCCCTTGCTTGTTTGTCTGCCTGAGCAGCCTTAATTTGGTTGTATCACATCTACGCCTCCTGGTTGATACTGAACCAGATTAGTCATCGAAAAATAGCAGATAGATCAGCCGCTTGTGTCCTGGAGGTAAAAGGTTGTAAGTCTGCTAGTAAATACACCCAGAAGGGAGCAAATCCTCTGAGACAAATATTAGCAAAAGTGAGGGAAAATAGAGGCTAGATTGTTGTATGTTCCTCACAGCTTATCTGACAGAATGCCCCTCGTTGGCAGTTGTATGCTTGATAATGGGAGTTCACCAAAGGAGGGGAAGATTATTAAAGCTTAATAAAGGGGGAACAGTCAAGGATATTCTCTTGCAACCCATCTCCAGCATGTCATATTGACCATCTAAAATGTGTTGATTAATCAGAGAAAGATATTGCAATAGTAGTGTATTTCTGAGGCCAGTTAATACCCTCGGTGCAATCTGCGGATTTCTGATATTAGCTCGTAAAATCTCTTGTCTTGACATAAGCTGGCATATGCTGAGTGGCTTTGCATGTTTATCTTTCATGCAACAAAAGCAAGGCCAAAGCACTTCAAAGACCTCTACGCTTGACTCCAGCATTAGATCCTGTTTTCCTTCTAATCAGCCGTTGACCATGTGGGCATTATGTGCATCTTAAATGGCTTCACAACATGTTCCTACTGAAAGCTGGGCTGATGCAAATTGGGTAGTTCTTACAGAAAAATGTTGCAAAAGAACACACAGTAAGCTTTTTATGAAGCAGCTCTTGAACTTCTTCAAGCTTTGATGCTCCTTCTTTAATGAACATGTTATGAGAAAATACACAGCATAACAGAACATGTTGGCAACATAGACATGTGTCAACCATGGGATTCTAATTATTTCACACATTTTTTGGAAGACACAGAATGTATGTGTGGAGCTCTTACAGCAGGGGTCTCAAACTCAATTTACCTTGGGGCCACATGAGGCGGAGTCTGGCTGAGACTAGGCCGCAGCCTCGGCGCACATGCACGTACGTGCGTTTAAATTAATTTTATTAATCCAATCTACTCAAATCTCTTTTTTTAATTTTTAAAAAAAAAAAAAAATAAAAAAAAAAAAAGAAAAAAAAAAATTTAAAGAAAAAAAAAAAAAAAAATGTCAGTCAATCAATGAACAAATAAATAAACAAACACAAAATAAAATGAACAAGTTGTATTTGGGTCGCACGGTGGCTGAATGGGTAGCATGTTGGCCTCACAGTCAGGAGGTTCTGGGTTCTCATCTCCGTTGGGCATCTCTGTGTGGCGTTTGCATGCTCTCCCCGTGCGTGTGTGGGTTTTCTCCGGGTACTCTGGTTTCCTCCCACATTCCAAAAACATGCATCTTAGGTTAATTGGTGACTCTAAAATATCCATAGGTGTGAATGTGAGTGTGACTGGTTGTTTGTCTATATGTGCCCTGCGATTGGCTGGCGACCAGTCTAGGGTGTACCCCGCCTCTCGCCCAAAGTCTGCTGGGATAGGCTCCAGCATCCCCGTGACCCTAATGAGGATAAGCGTCATAGAAAATGGATGGATGGATACTGTACTGTTAACTGTATCACTGTTTATCTACAAAAAACAAAACAACTAATAAATCAATCAATCAATCAACAAATACTTAAATTAAGAACTAATAAGTATTCAAATCTATAATAAAGTAGAGTTTTCAGTTAAATTGTACATTTCTTTAACCTGAGTCTGAAAATGACTTCTCATGCCTACTTTTTACTCCTAGGTACGTGGCAGCGCTTCCTCTCACATAGCTGAGCCACATTTGTTTTGAAAAATACATGTTTGGGTCTGTGGAATACACAGTATTTTAATTCACTTGGTGTGTCGTGTTTAGTCAATCCACGAAGAGCGATGCAGCCCTATAAATGGCCCTCATCAATTCCACTTCCACACCTCCCAGCATATGCTATGCTGAAATGATTTTTTAAAAAAGCAGGGAATACATCAGTGTGATCTTCACTGTGAACTAGACCAGTTCCAATGCGAGGGCACGCCACAACCAGACAGAACACGGCATGCGCCACAACCCCCATCCACAGCCATGACATCCAAGCACCTTTTTTTTTTCCATTTAACATCGGAGTGGATGGGGGCTACGACTGACCCACAGCTAGACTCAGCCCGACTCACCCCCACACAGATCCGACTGGACTCAGACGGCAAACCACAACAATGGGTTCCCCACCCTTCTTTTATCTCTCCGCGCACCATCACTTTGATTTATTCGGAGAGAGAGATAAGCTACATACATAGTATAATCACACTGGGCACCAACTTAAAACACTTTTTTGGACGTGAACAGCGCGCTGGGATGAATGTCTGCGCTTATGTAGCCAGGCACTAAAGAAAAATCTCCATGGCAACACTGCGTTAACTTTTACTCATTGAAAAATGTTTCTCTGCTTGCATCAAGCCCAGTCGGTGTCACGCCCCTGAGAGTCCCACTGTGATTGGTTGGTTCATCAGCCCCACACACAACACTGTAAAAAGTGGCATTCGTATTGTAGCATTGCTGTAAGAACTTCCGGCTTCCCAGTGTCCTTTGCGGCATTGTCTTACAAATGTCTGCTAGTTGCATGTTAGAGATGCCATTGTTGTTGTTTATTGTACTCTTGTTTCAAATGTAACCAGAGAAATGACGCCACTATTCTGGGAAACAAACAGTCCTTAAAAATAACACCAAAAACAACAAATAATGGGACTCCAATAAGTTTGTTCTGAGGGAAAAGTCAACCTTTTTTTTATCAACATGTTTATCAACATGTTATTCAAATGAGCCAGTTTAGATATGGATCAAGGCAGAAAAAAGAGGAACACATAAAATACAAATAATCAATTGTTATCAGATAGTAAACAGGCCCTTTTCAAAAGTGGAAATACATTTGCAGTACATATTGATCATATATCTTACTGTACCGTACAGCATTTTATTTGAATGATGCAACAGCATCGTACAGCAAGTGGATAGATCAAATACACCATGCCATTGTGAGCCTGACATCATTGTATGGTGATAATTTTTATTGCTGTTAATTGGATTTCGACCCGACTGCAATAAGTGAATTTCCGCAAAGTAGGATTTAATAATAATACATTAAATATTTTTGTAGTTATGGCCTCCAAAACCTTCTTTTAATTGCATCTTTTGACATTATTAGAGCACTCAAGACATGAAATACCAAACAGCCATATGGTCACCTTTACATTTGTATTACCCACTATACTGTGTGTGTGTGTGTGTCTATATATATTTACGGGATAAAATCTAGAAAAATCTGAGAAAATTAGACAGAAATAAATATGATAACATGGATTATAGCGTTTACGGTTAACGTTAGAGAGAGCTGAGCCGGAAGGCAAAGCTCTCTGTTTATAGATCAATGTACGTTCCCACCCTCACCTATGGTCCTAAGTTATGGGTCATGACCGAAAGAACACGATCGCGGAAATGAGTTTCCTCATTAAGGTGGCTGGACTCACCCTAAGAGATAGGGTGAGGAGCTCAGCCATCCGGGAGGAGCTCAGAGTAGAGCTGCTGCTCCTTCACATCGAGAGGAGCCAGTTGAGGTGGCTCGGGCATCTAGTCCGGATGCCTCCCGGGCGCCTCCCTGGTGAGGTGTTCCGGGCATGCCCAGTCGGGAGAAGGCCCCGCAGAAGACCTAGGACACGCTGGAGGGACTATGTTTCACAGCTGGCCTGGGAACGCCTTGGTGTCCTCCCGGTGGAGCTGGAAGAGGTCGCCGGGGACCGGGAAGTCTGGACTTCCCTACTGAAACTGCTGCCCCCGCGACCCGGACAAGCGGAGGTGAATGGAATGGGAATACACTCTCCTTGTAAGTGTTACAGTAAATGTGCTCACCAGGGAACCATAGTGGCTGGCGGACAAATGTGTTAAGGACAGGAAGTGTCATTGGAGGTTCAGAAATAAAATTTTAGCTTGTCGTGGGTTATGGCCCAGTAGTTATCTATGGTAATGGTAATGGTTTAATTTTATTTGAACACGCGTGTAAATTAAATTGGAATATATCACTTAATATAAATGACAGTCCTGCATGTCCAAAAGGAGTAGGAAGAAGCAAATCTTATTTAATCCTACCCCCGTAGGTTTTCCCATATTTCAATGCATATGAAGACTTCCTGCAGTTGGTACGTTTAAAATGCATAAGTAAGGTAATGTGACAATATTTTGAATAGCAGTCTTTCCTTATTTGTAGCTGCTGCACAACGTTGACACTTCTGCAGCTGTAGCTGCATTTTGGGTGTTGTGGGGTGTTTAGTACATGTAAAGACAATGGAATTTGATATGGGTCACTAGGTTATGCGTGTAAATAAAATAGGTGAATTACAATATGATATAGGCACTATACTAGAATTGTGCGCTTAGAGCTGAGGTGTAAATCCAGGTGCCACGTGCACGCAACAGTATTGTTACACACGTGATTACATACGTTGTTGAGCTACTTCTTGGCGTTAATTCTACACTGACGTAACATGAAGATCCTAATTAAATCCTCAGCAGTGTGATAAACACAATCATGACTGAACGGTGACCTTCTTAGCATACATTAGAGATCCATTTCCCTCTGAATATTGTCTATAGCCTCATGTCTTTCTATGCAGAATCGGGAAGTACTGTATTTACCTATTCTAATAAGGGCCACCTGACAGGCACTTGCAATGCACTTGGACTTGGATTTAGCACCACTGCTGTGAACACTTTAGAAACGTTTCATGACTCAGACGCAGACTTAAATGCAGGACTTTTTCAAGCAACATTCACTGATGCAAACAGATGTGTTCATATGAACTGTTTGTTGAATGAGGCCCGGTGGTCTTCCTTTACACCTTCTGCTAAGCACACAAGCAAAGTAAGGGACAAATGAAAGAGAAATGTGACAGAGCAAGAAAGCCCCAATGGAGTAATGAAATTAAACGACAGCTCTTGAGCAATGAGGGATGCCGTGACAGGGATGCTGTGAGAGAGGGTGAGAAAGAGAGTGAGTGGGGAGGGATATTGGGGGGGGGGGGATTGTGTCCAGCCAGGAAATTGAAGCCATCGCAAGCAAATTGAGTTCAGGTCATTTTGCTGGGCAAGAGCAGACCAATCAATTTGGCCTACTACTCAGTGCCTGTCAGCCTCACAGAAGGACACCTTGGTATCCAATAATAAGAGCACAGCAAACAACCGAAGCCCTGGCTCACTTACTCTTAGCTCACATCTAGCTCTCTGTAATAATTTATCCTTAGGGGAAACACACAAATATTACTGCGGTCTGCTGAATGAGCTACATTTGTGTTGATACCGGCTGTCAAGTTTTGACCAATACCTTTGAACGGCTCATCTAGCTACTGTTTGAATACTGACATACCACAAACACACTCATGCTACTGTGCATCAAAACTATCCTTACTGCCGATCGGTTTCTCCCACGTGCTTGAACTACACTAGACCACTTGTACCGTCCTGGACTTGGGAGTGATTTTCCACACTGGCCTGCGCTCACACTCAGGATCGTGCCACAGCCCAGTTGCTCGTCCCATCTTTTTTATTCTGCCGTAGTATTTCAACCTTCCTTGACTTTGTGGATTATTTCCTGTCTTGTGTTTCTGATTATTTCTTTTGTACAAGGTGCATGGAATCATGCCAAAGAGCCATGTCCTGCAGTGTGATCAGTGTGCTCACACCAGCCAAATATGCCTGATTTTAGGCATGGTGTGATTGACCCTAATAGGAGTGTCATTATTCAGTGGATATAAGCAGTAGATTACAGAAGACAGTTAATTCATTCATTCATTTTCTGTACCGCTTATCCTCATTAGGGTCACGGGGATGCTGGAGCCTGTCCCAGCTGGCTTTGGGCGAGAGGCGGGGTACGCCCTGGACTGGTCGCCAGTCAATCGCAGGGCACATACAGACAAACAAACATTCACACTCACATTCATACCTATGGACAATTTAGAGCGGCCAATTAACCTAACATGCATGTTTTTGGAATGTGGGAGGAAACCGGAGTACCCGGAGAAAACCCACACACGCACGGGGAGAACATGCAAACTCCACACAGAGATGCCCAACGGAGATTTGAACCCAGGTCTTCCAGATCTCCTGACTGTGTGGCCAATGTGCTAACCACTCAGCCACCGTGCGGCAAGACAGTTAATCAATGAAGAAAATATTCATCTTGTTTAGGATGGTGGACAATTACTTAAGTCAGCCTAAGCAACAGCCAGTCTCCAGGGTATCAATGGTTGAGGCCCAGTTAAGCAGAAGATGTTATTTTCCCAGGTACATTTTCCTCAATGCCTACATAACTTAAAGAGAAACATAGTAACATTGTTCTTTTTTTGTTTTGCCTTTTACCCTCTGCTAATCTTTGGGCAGTGACACAACATTCTTGCTAATTATCTCAATGACACAGCAGGAATGCACAACACCACTATTCTGAGGCAACAGGCGAAGAGGAGTGGAATCATACAGTATAACCCCAAAGGCCTAATTATCTCTGCTGGTTCCCAATTAATCCATTAAAATGTTTTGGCTCAGCTGGAAGAACCTAAGGCAGCCTTTTATATACAAAAATATTGCACCATCAAATAGACATGTTACAGGAGACTTTTTAGACCAGCACTTTGCTGATCATCCTACCTCTTTATTTACTTTCAAAAGGTATTAACAGTCATTTTCAGAAATCCATGGAATGTTAAAGACTTACCATAAAACCTTCTCAATAATTAACATCCACAAATGACCAGAGTAATCCAGCTCCCAATTTATGTACACCTGGGCTCTGCAAAAAAAGAAAACATACCTGATCTAGACCAATTTTCTTTTATTGTGGAACCTTGTAACTTTATGGCCTCATAGTGTTTTACCCCCACTGGCTTACAATGATGGAGTTGCAGCGCTTGCCATATGTAAAGCTGCACTAATGGTATTGATGACTTTCAAAGCAGTCAACGATTGTTTATGTGATAAGCCACTGGACTCGCGGGGGAAGCTAAGAGGAGCTTCAGGGCTGAGGAGGGTTATGAGATTCATGGTGGTACGAGACTGTATACATTAAGTTTGTTTACACACTGCCGGTAGAGTGCAGTCTGCCTTTGTGAGTGATTGTTTAAATATTGCTGCCATCTCTTTAAACTAATATTCATTCTGCATCCCGCTCCCTTACTCACACCCCACCAAAGCTGGTCTGTCATCCTTATTTTTTTTCACTCCAATATTAGTGTTCTATCAAAGAGGGGTAACAAGGGATGGTGACAGTAAAAACCAATATTCAGTACATTACTTTTTTTATTTATATGAAGGCAGCACTTTGTCTCAGTTGGATTTTTAGGAGGTTTGGAAGAGTCCCAAGTGAGCTCATGCAAATGTACACACACTTGTTTTTGAGTCTGTGTTCAATTATGTGGATAAGGAATAGAGTGCTACAAGACCACTGAGATTTATCCCATGTTTTCATACCCTCTAGGTTTTTTTATTTAATTATTTTGTGTGCAATATGTGATACATTTTTGGCTCCAGGATATTCTTGAATAATTAATTATTTTAAGCTACATGACTGAGAGAACACATCTTTGTGCAAAATGAGGGAAAATGGCACCTGTATATTCTGTGGCGAGTATGACATCGTGGCAGTTTTTCCACCTACACTACACTAAATATGGGCTTTTATTTTACATTAAAATACATTTATCCATTTTGTGTTGACACAGAAAAGTTTGTTTCTGCTATGTTGGCAATAGTTTTAATGCTTTTAACTTGGGTTTTAGTGCTGGAACTTGCCTTGCCAGATGTGTTGTGATTATCTCTCCACAGAGTACAATTACCCCCTTATAACACTGGTGTAGAAAGTAACTTGGTCAGCTTTTTTAGTGGCATTGGGGAAAAAAACGTGTTAAGTGAAGATATTGTCCCTAGATGGGTCCATACTACTTTGTGATGAACAGACATGAATTAAATATAATGCTTTGCTCAATCCAACATCTATATTTCAGAAGTTTGTTTCCCTTATTCACCATGAAATCAGTCAGGGGAATGTATTATGGGTAATGTTTATTGATATATGATAATTATCATCTTTCCATTTAATCAATAATGGCAGGAAAGTATCACGTGGTTTTGTGACATTCACAAACGAACCGGTTCTTTTGAATGGCTGGGCTGGGGACCGAGTCAAAGTCGGGAACCGTTCTTTCCCTCAAGCTGTTTGGCACGGAAATTCATTGTAGCCTGCTTTGTTTTTTTAATGTTTATACATGTTCAAGTCGTGGTTCACAGACATATACAGAATTTGTGCAAAGGGTAATTCAAAAGAGTGATGTCACTGCAGAGCAATATGGCTACATCCTAAAAAATATTTACAATGAATCCAGATCAGACTTTAAATTGAATTAACACTTGTCAAATAAGGTTATAATCAATATTTCAGAATAATTCAAACTCATATTGGTGGGGTATCTAAATGATTTACCTATTTCCAGGATAGAAGGGTCAAGGGCCAAGCTGATTTCTTAAAACCTTAATATAAATTAAAATATCAAAACAAGCTAGTTGTTTTTAACAACTCTTTCAAAGGAACGGATCACCAAGACTCGGCTCCCCTCAAAGAGCCATAAATCCCATCTCTACATAATTTGGCTTTTCAATACCAAGTCAAATTGCACCTTCTTTGGAATTTACATCTTCCTTAATCCACTAACATTGCGGTTAATTAATGAAAAGATGATGGATAGATAGATAGATAGATAGATAGATAGATAGATAGATAGATAGATAGATAGATAGATAGATAGATAGATAGATAGATAGATAGATAGATAGATAGATAGATAGATAGATAGATAGATAGATAGATAGATAGCACATAACCCAATATGTAGTGCAATAATACATAATCCGGAAAAGATTCCGAACACCAGCTGGCATGGGACTGCCTTGGTGTCCTCCCGGTGGAACTGGAAGAGGTGGCCAAGGACCGGGAAGTTTGGACTTCCCTACTGAGACTGATTCCCCTGCAATCCGGACCCGGATTAGCAAAGGAAAATGGAAAGGAATAATACATAATTAGGTAAAAAGTCCAGTCCTGTGTGACTTCTCAGTCTTTCAGTGGAGCAGGACAGTGATATTTGCCACTGAACCTGCTCTTATGTTAGGAGATGATGCTGTGCATTGGATGATGCTGGTTGTCCATAATAAAAAAGAGCCTCTTCAGTGTCCTTTGCTGTGCCACAGATGTCAGGCTGTCCAACTCAGTGCCAATGACAGCGCCTGCCTTCTTCACTAGTTTGTCTAGAAGTATGGCGTCCTCGTGCATACAGGAGGGCACTAGCTACCGTAGTCTGCTAGAAGATCTGTAGCAGCTTCTTGCATACGCTGAAGGACGCCAACCTTCTGAGGAAGTACAGACGACTCTATCCTTTCCTGCACAGAGCATCCTTGTTGGGAGTTATGTCCAGTTTGTGATCCAGATGCACTCCCAGGTATTTGTAGGTGTATACCACCTCTACACTGTCACCTTTAATGAGAACAGGTTCTGGGAGGGTCCTGTTTCTCCTAAAGTCCACCACCATTTCCGTGGTCTTGGTGGTGTTGACGTGCAGGTGGTTTTGTGTAACACCAATTGACAAAGTCCCAGCTCAGTTTTCATCCTCCTGTCCATTCCTGATACAGCCCACGATGGCGGTGTCATCCACGTACTTCTGCATATGGCAGAGCTCAGAGTTGTACTGAAAGTCGGACGTGTATAGGGAAAACAGATCACAGGGTCGGACCTGCAGTTCCCCAGTCGCATGTACTGAATTCTACCAGTCAGGTAGTCTGTGATCAATGCCATTGGGTGTGATCCTACTCCCATACGTGTCAGTTTGTCCCTGAGGCTGGATGGTGTTAAAGGCGCTGGAGAAAAAAGTAATCCTCACAACACCACTGCCTCTGTCCAGGTGAGCGAGATATCGGTAAGACGAAAAGGTGATGCGTCCTCAACTACCACTTTCTCCCAGTATGCAAACTACAAAGGGTCAAGTGCAGGGTGGGTTTGTGGCCTCAGCTGATAGAGCAGCAGTCATTCTATGGTCTTCATCAGATGTGACGTTAGAGCTGCTAGCCTTAAGTATTTTAGCTCACCAGGATTTGGTCTCATTGGAACTGGAACTGCCCTCTAAAAACCTCAGTTTTATTTATATGCTGTAAGTATGTATAGCTATACTGTAGTCATGAGCGCTAACAATTCTTTGTTTGTTGAGATGCAGTCCCTTAGAGCAGTGTCCTCCTCACCAGATACACAAATCCTTTGCATAGATGGTAACACTGCATGCCACTCAAGGCAGAAGAAACACTCGATTTCTGTCAGCACGGCTTAGCAAGCTCCACATTTGCACCACCAAGTCATGCCGGTCCTGACTCACTCGGCCCCCATCTGCTCCGATGTTTCGCTCTCTTTTATTTCCCGCTCAACTAAAAACCTGTAGCTCATCCTCTGTATATTCAGACTTGAAAAGATAAGGGTCTACATCCTCATTTGTCCCAAAGTAGTCGGCGGTAGCTCACACAGTCTGCTATAGCAAACACAGGTCACTCTCTCCTTTGCGCTCTGTAAAATCCAGGAAAGAGGCTGTAAAGCTGAAAATGAACAAAAATATTAAGAATTACATGTTATCATGTATGTGCCTGTTACTACATACTGTATATTGTTACTACAAATTCTTTTGATGTTCTTGATGTGTTCATGTAAGGAAAAAAAAATATCAATGTCTTTGGTCATTTTAAAAGGTGTTCAAATTAAATAAAGTGTGTCCTCAGTGAGAAATACTACACGATAATTAAAATATGCTTTTTCTCTGTATTTTAATTATTAATTGAATGTTATTTGAAATAGCTTCCTGAAGGCAGAAAAGCAACCTTAACCGGTTGACGTGTTGATGCGGTAACACATAAAAAGATAAAAAAATTATTTCATCAGCACAACAATTTTACATTTTGAAAATGAATGAACGAATGAATTACATCTATAATGGGGAGGTCCACTTAGAAAGCTTGTCTGTTGACTACTCCTGCAATGGCTATCTCCAAGAGAGAGCAGACTGATGGGCAAGCAGCCCTCTAGCTGCACTTGATGTTTCCTCATTATTCACTTTAGATTGGCATTGACAGAGAAGTACAAATTTAACAATATGTTTATTGCTGAGGTTGTTGCAATTTAAAAGGCACACTGGCGCAATGCCATTGTTTTGTTACAGTCACCAACTTCAAATGTAATAATATGTAAAATTGCTTCATATCAGTAATGTAAAAAATGAACATGGTTGACTTTATTGTGCACATTTTGTAGTGTAGTCATTCTGTAGTCGTACTGGATCATCATTCTGGGTGGGTCGCAGACACCTACTCAAAACTTACGCTAAAATATGAAATATAGAACAGTGCAGTGGTAACCAAACTTTTTACAGTCGCGTACCCCTTCAGACAATTCACCTGATGCCGTGTACCACCTACATCTGCACACTTAA
Organism: Oostethus manadensis; assembly: GCA_024372805.1. NCBI lineage: Eukaryota > Metazoa > Chordata > Actinopteri > Syngnathiformes > Syngnathidae > Oostethus > Oostethus manadensis. The sequence continues at coordinate 932,275 of QODF01000006.1, forward strand.
AAACAAACTGTTTATATTCATTAACTTGAAATATTGTACATAATTAATAGGTAATTCATTTTAAAGTAGTTTGGGGTAAAAATGTCATATTTTGCATGGTCACATTTTGATAACGTTTCATGAGCACTAATAAATAGATATGTAATCATGATACATACTGTATGTTTTAGAAATATTGAGCATAGTTCATTGATTCATTAATTGTATAGTAATTCCAGGTCTAAATGTGTATTTTGTATGGTTCCATTTTGATAAAGTTTCAAGTGTCAAACATACTTATTTGCTTGTATGATGCACACAGAGCAATAAACAACATTGTGTACTGTCTCCGTTCTGCTCCGTTCTCCTTACGCCAGGTGGCGCTCATAACTGAGTGTTAGGCGTTAATTGTTTTTAATGTTTATTCACAAACCCACATTGTGATTGGCGTACCCCTGGGGGTATGCATACCCCACTTTGGAAACCTAGGCTATAGAGTAATCCCTCATTTATTGCGGTTAATTGGTTCCAGACCAAACAGTGATAATAAAATAAAATTATTTTCTTATGAATAGAATGTTTTCATAGTTAAGAGCATAGAAAACCTGTTTGTAACCTTCTAATACGTTTTTTAACATTATTAGAGCCCATGGAACAACACCCCTAGTTTTCACTCGTATTCCACAATACAGTAGACAAAATAAGAGTAAATAAGCCATTTAAGACACAAGAAAGACTAATGCTTGTGTGTTGCTGTAAATGTGTTGCCTGGGGGACCAGACTGGTGGGTGGGCAAGAAGCTGAAATCGGCGGTTCAGAGTTGAGTGGGTGTTGGTTACAGCAGCAATGGTAACTCGTATTTGGAATTATTGTGCACATACAGACAAACAACCATTCACAATCACATTCATGCCTATGGATAATTTTGAGCTGCCAACTAACCTTAACATCTATTTTTTTGGAATGTGGGAGGTAACAGCAGTACACACGTGGAGAACATGCCAACTCTGCACAGAGAGAGATGCCCCAGGGCGATTTGAACCCAGACTTTCCATATCTCCTGACCGTGTGGCCAACATGTTAACCACCAGGCCATCGTGGGGCTCATGTTCCGTCTCATTTCCTTAAATAAAATGTCTCACTAAATTCATAGCAAATGCACATTGGGAATATAATTCAGTTTATTAATGTTTCAGAAGATGACATAGGCCAATGATTCTCAAACTTTTTTTTAGTGCTCCCCCTTTTGGAGATAAAATTTCCCTCCAAAACTTTCTCTTGGCAAAATGTGAGTTAACTGCAGGAAGCTATATGAACATGTTTGACCAAAGCTTTAAAAGTGTATGGCAGTGACTCCACACATATGACAAAAGAACATGGTGCTGTTGTTCAATTCCCTGGTGCATTGAGACAGACAAGTTTGACATCTGTTTGGCCAAATGAAAGATTTGCTGTAACGAGTTGTAGGCATGAACAGTTGGTCTTAAATGATCTCAGACCCTCTTTCGACCATATGCAGAAATGATTAAGTTTCACTGTACCGGTATGATTAATTTTTCTTTAGCTTTTACCCGACCGACCGTTGATATGCCAATCTCTAAGGATTTCATTACAGTGGGCAAACTCAAAACAGCCAGTAAGGTGAAGCCCATGGGCCTGACAGATGTTCAGGGATTTTATTCTTAGTCATCTATTTGTAGATTAACTGTTAAAGTCCAGGCATTTGGTGGATTTGATCTACATTACTATATTTACTATATTTATTACTAGATTTAAATATAGTGTTGAGTAATAATGGACAATTAAAAGTGTACTGTAATATTTACAGTACTATACCATACTTTATATGGTTATGGTTACCATACTTTATATATATAACAGCTTTTGCTATTGCAATGCCATTGCATGCATCAAATAACAATACTATATTATTTAGCGTCTGTAACGCAAACAGCAATTTATCAAATCCACTGAGGACATCAGTGCCTCAGTATATGTATTTCTGAGAGTAAAGACATTCTCTCACACTGCTTTTTTCCAATCGTTTGAGTGTTTACATCAAAACCATTTACCAGCATGGAGAGGGTTAAAAAGTATTTGTTGAAGGTCGCATGGTGGTAGAATGGTTAGCATGTTGGCCATGCAGTCAGGAAATTTGGACCTGAGAATTGGGTTTGAATCTCCGTTGGGCATCTCTGTGTGGAGTTTGCATGTTCTCGCTGTGTGTGTGTGGGTTTTCTCCGGGTACTCCGGTTTCCTCCCACATTCCAAAAACATGCATGTTAGGTTAATTGGCAACTCTAAATTGTCCATATGCATGAATGTGAGTGTGAATGTTTGTCTATGTGTGCCCTGCGACCATTCCTTGGTGTACACCGCCTTCCACCCAAAGTTAGCTGGGATAGGCTACAGCATACCCGCAACCCTAATGAGGATAAGCGGCAGAGAAAACGGATGGATGGATGGAATTAGTTGATAAAATCAATATCATTCATTCATTCATTTTCTGTACCGCTTATCCTCATTAGGGTCACGGGGATGCTGGAGCCTATCCCAGCTGACTTTGGGCGAGAGGCGGGGTACACCCTGGACTGGTCGCCAGTCAATCGCAGGGCACAT